>OX457087.1:12744952-13344952 GCA_949752835.1 Empis stercorea
TGGTAAAATAAATGATATAACAAAATTAATAAATCAAACGGATATACATATAATGCCATCAATGAATCCAGATGGTTTTGCTAAATCAAAGGTAACTAAAAATTTATATTACAATTATTTAAGTAGTAAAGAAATTTGTCGAGTGAAAAACGAAATGTTGTAAGAGTGTTTTAGAGATATTCATCAATTTAGAAAGTAATAATGCCGGAGTCGGAGATGATGAATTAAATAGACTATTACTAGTATCAAAATGATTTTGATCCATAAATCTATTCCTGAAAAATTTTAATTCAAATTCAAAAAATGTTATAAAAATGTTATGTATAATAATTTTTTATATGAAATTTTTTGGAGTTTACAATAATTCGTTTCTCAAACGACAAGTATTTAAATTTTTATATAATTATAATTTACTATATTACAGTTTAAAAGTCACTTTATATTCCTTACCTTAATTAATTTAAAATAATATTTATATAGGTAATATATAAAATTAGATTATAAGTATTACAAAATTCTTGGGATATTTTAGAGACGGTCGATGCCCTAGGGATTTTATGTTTAATTGACCGATTTATTTCCATTTTTTTTGACGCTTTGCTTTCTCTTTAAAAAAATTTTTTTTCTTTCTTTCTGATTTGATTTTTTTTTTGTTTTTTTTTTTTTGGAATTGGAGAGATTATAAATTTTTTTTAAGTGTGACTCTGTATATAAATTGGATTGTAATTTCCTAAGAATTATAAGTATACTTACTTATTCTTGAAAAACATTTTGTTGTCAAGAAATTTACTAACCTACATACACCAAAGATTTATCAAGTCTTTGCGCTTACACATTCTTTTTTTTTATATACGGAATTGTTTTATATTTTGCATTCGCAATCACAAATTTATTATAAATTGTAAGCTATGCTATATATAAATAAACAAGTTCGTCAAGTTTATATATAATTTATAATACCGTATATCAGATGAATCATATTATTATTATTATATAAAAAAATTTTTATGCTGAATGGCATTTTTTTGCATAGTTATCATAAAAAATACATATAACTTTTATGTATAACTGTACATAAAATTCAATTTCATTTAAAATAATATTTTTACTTATCTGAAGAGCTTTAAAAAGAAAACAAAAAATTCGGCTTGATAATAAAAAATTAATCAAGTAAATTAACAACAAAAAATGTTGCGTGAAAAAATGAAGGGAATTTTTTTTAGGTAAGTACCTAAAATGACGACAGAAATTCCCCTAAAAAAATACATAAGAAATATATTTAATAAAACCTTGATTTGACTAAAAATTTAATCATTGAATTAAATAAATTTTTGAATTTGATTTCATGAAACAAAAATTGATTTTCTCTTATCTTTGATTTGAAATTTACTTAATTTCATTTTTTTTATTGATAATTTAGTATTGTGTCTGTTGATGATGTTCTGCTATACTGGTTATTAAAGCATTAAGCATCATCCTGGCACATTTTCCATTTAAAATATTTGAAAAAAGAAAATTGTTACGAATTTTTAGATCATTATTAGAAGCAGAAGAAAAATCTAATTTTTGGGGCAAAATTAATTATTATAATCAATTATAATAGGAGTAGTTATTAATCATTATCGTAAAATTGTTTTTTTAACACTTCAAAATTACATTACACATTAGGTATAATGAAAAAACTTATTTACTTCTAAAGCTTTCATTGTATTAAAAGGAAAATGTCATTTGCGTTAATTTATGATCATTATTTTTTATCATCATTTTTTTTAATGATGATTTTACTTTTGTTAGAATATATTTAAATTATGGCAATATTAATCCTATTTGTCGATATTTTTGTGATCAACAATTTTCATTTAAATTTTAACTAATTTGTAAAAATATTTTCTAACAAAATTTAATAATTTTTCTATAAAATTGTTGGTAAATAATCTTAAGGTAGAATATTGAAATTCTTTAATTTTCCTTTAATGAATTTTTAAATTGATAATTTGTTTGTTATGATGTGGCAATAATAATATTTTACCATAATAATTAGTAAGATAATTTGTATTGCTTTTAGCATTGATTTCACATCAACACAAATTTTATAATTGGGAGACATGTCTAACACAAAAAATAATTCTTAAAAGATTAAAGTAAAAAAAATTTAATATACCCATGTGGGTGAACAACAAAGAAAATATTTTCCTTTTTAATGATGAATTTAAATCTTAAATTAAGCGCCACATTATACAATTTATATTCTATTATCAGTTATAATATTTTTAATAAACAACGTCAACATTTATACAGATAATTATTTTAAACTGCACAACAAAATAAAAATTTTTAATTAAAAACCATATTTATACTATCATCAGTGCTGTATAAGTAATAGTATTTAGATATATATGTATATATACAAAAAAATTCTATTACGAGTCCTATTACATATAACTTAGATTTTAGAATACCAAATTTTAGGTGTATACTGTATATACTTTCATTTCCAAAAACATTTTAGTTTGTTGGTCAAATTCGAGTCAATTCTTATTCAAATCCTTTTTTGTCAGTTTGCTGAATATAGTCTTCCTTATGATATCATTAAATAAATTTCCTTCAATTCAAAGCTGAATTGAAAACCAATCAATTTATTCTAAAATCTAGTGGCAACCCTAAATAAACTAATTTTGATTTTCATTGTTCAGTTGTTTCAGATCAAAATTCATATACCTAGCTAGAGTAGACACAAAAACATATATAAGTAAATTCAACAAATTAAAATAATGACGTCAGAAAGCTTTTTTATTATTACAACCCCACATTAAATTATTCCCAAGTTTGCAAATATAAAAAAACACATTTTTCTATATACGTGTTTTATGATGGTTTTGGAAATTGTAGAAAAGAAAATTTTCTGTGTAGGTAGAAAAAAAGGCAAAATGCTTTGTAGAAAATATTTTACATTTTTTGTGTAATATGAAATTTTGATATGTAAAAAAAAAGCGCCCCATCATCGAACTATCATCCCCCTACACAAACACAAATATAAATAAAACTTTTCTCCGTATTTAACAAAGAGAGAACATTTTACTTTAGCTTTCATCATTTTATATATGAATTTTTTTTAACTCTTCATTTTTCCCACAACCAAAAAATTCAGTTTACAAATAATTTTCATTCAGGACAATATTTTTGTGATAGTAAACGGTTATATAGATACGCGCGGTTTCAAATCGCTTATCACATACAATAATATCCAAAAGAAAAATTATTATTTATCAACCAAAAAAAAAAATCACGTATACTAGAAAAAATATAGAATAAAGGATTTGTATACCAAAAAAATCTGAATTTTTGTCTTTCAAACAAAATTCCCATAAGGTCACGCGAAAAATCTTATTATATCCTTGTGTTATAATTTGCAACAAAATTTTTTAAGTTATATATTTAAATTATCGGATCAATAAAATTTAAAAATAAATTTTAAAAGTGAAAATTTTTTTATTGTGCTAATATTTTTTTTGTTGAATTTCTTTCATTTTTTCACTAAAACAAGAAAATCAAATATAAAATCAAAATTATGTTTTTCAATAATAATATTATATTTATATTAATTATTTTAACAATATGTGTTTATTTAAATTATTGTTCAATAATAAAAGATGATGAAACATTTATTGAAAATCCATATTATCATAGTCAATATGATATTGAAGATTTATTTTCAAAATTACAAAAAAATTATCCAAAAATGGTTAAACAATTTACAATTGGTAAATCATTAGATGGACAAAATTTAATTGTATTAAAAATAAGTAATGATATACGTACAAGAAATCTATTAACACCAATGATTAAATATATTGGTAATATGCATGGTGATGAAACAATTGGTCGTGAATTATTAATATATTTAGCTGAATATTTATTATATAATTATGGTAAAAATTTAGAAATAACAAAAATTATAAATACTACAGATATTTATATAATGCCAACAATGAATCCTGATGGTTTTATAAGGTCAAAGGTAAATAATTAATTATAGTATAATTATGTTACAATTTTATTTATATTTTTCCTTTAATTATACGTGGATATCCTTAAAACCAATTAACAAACAAGTGGGAATGATTTTTTGTTTGTTCTATAAAATAGTTTAATATTTTTGTCGTGTTTTCTTTTTTGTTTTGTTGGGGGTTGTTTTTCCTTTTAATATTTTAATTAAAATGTCAGTTTAATTTTTTTGATAAATAAAAAAATATTGTGTGTAGGATGTATAAAATTTTACACATAGAAATAAAAAGCAGCACAGTAACTAAAGTGTAATTTATTTTACTTTATCTTTTTTCTAATTTGTGTTTTCCAATTTTTCCATTATAGAAAATTGATCAAAGAAAAATTTGTTTTTGGCTTTTTCTTTTTTTGGTTAATTTCGTGGAAAAATCAATAAAAAATTTTTGGAGAGTATTTAAAACTAGAAATTCTGGCTGTCAGTTTTTATTATATATAAATAATTTTTCCCATGTTTGTTTTAATGTTAGATTTTTTTCGTTGTTTTTGCAAAAGAAGGTCAGATTTTTGTTGGGTTTATAAATGTGTTATTTTTACTAGTAACTCTAACGAATACTAAATACTATTTTCTTTTTCATTCAGGACAATATTTGTTTAATGGTTTAATATACAATCAAAGCTGTATTGTATGTTCAGCTTGGAAACAATTTTATAGATGATATTCTTACAAAAAATTATGAAAAATTTCAATTTTATTAATACATATCACAAAATTATAAATTAAACTTTTTTTGTACTTATCTCTGTAATAGGTCAATCAGTTTATTCATAGATTAATAAATATTTCTGTGATATTTTTTTATCATCATATTCATATACGACTATATACTCGTATAAATAATAGCAAATTTACGTAGTAAATTTATAAATTATTATAATTTAATTTTAAGTAGAATTTCTATAAATATAATGCAAAAAAAAATTTTATATTTTTTCCATATAAAAACCAAATTTAATTAAAAATAAGATTAAAATTTAATTTAATTTATAATACAAAAAAAATTTCAATCTTTAATTTAATTTTCTATAATTTAAATTCCTAGAAATTTAAATTTAAAAAAATAATTTAATTTATTTTTCTTATATTGATAATATAGTTTCTAGAATAGATAAATAATTTCTCAAGTTAGAATATTTAAATATAAGTATGAAATATTTATTAGTTGAGAAACTTTAATTTAGATGATACATATACATGTACATATTATTAAATATTCTCGTAACCATAACCATATAATTATTTTATCTCATGGAGACATGCATTTACACAAAAACAAATTCTACTTTTATGAACAGCAAGAAAAAAAAATATTGGTTGTGTCACGTAATTGATGGATAATATAAATGCATATAAAATATTTAAGAATATATAAATGAGAATTATATTACCTGTAGATATATGATTTATAATTTATCATAAAATGTTTGTATAAATACATGATAAAACTTAAGAAATATATTTAATTTATCTTTAAAAGCTTAAATAATTATAATAATAAACTTGTAAATAAAAATTGTTGGTATATTTGATCATTCGATAATATTTCTTTTTTTTTCAAATTTATTATTTAAATTAACATATGGTTGTGGAAATTTTTTTTAATGTTTACTATCGTACAGTATGTAATTTAATATTATATATATTATAAATATCAGTAGAAAATATAGAAAATTAATTTTATATATTTTAACATTAAATTTCTTTATTTTTATAATATTTTTTTTAGATGAAAACTACATTTTTTAATATATAATTATATAATTAATCAAGTTGAAAATTTCTTAAAATTAGATATTAGAATTAATAGAATTGTTGGTAGTATTATTTATTCTGAATTAAGACAAATTCCCCACCCACAATTATTGATATTGATATAAACCCTATAATAATCTAAAATTAATATTTATTAGAATAATAATTCATAATTATGTTATACATCTTATGTCATTGCATCGTATTTTACACTATCATATTCATTACTTACTTTAAATATTATTTTATATATAAAAAGTATTTATAGCATTTACATGTCAAATTAGTATTTTTTTTCATTCATTTTCGTATTTTTCCAATTCAAATTTGAATTTTTCTATAATACGAGTATTAAATTTTGAATTGAGAAAAACGTGAATTTGAATTGAAAAATTATGAAATTGAATTAGAGAAATACGAAATTGAATGAAAAAATTACAATACGAGTATATACGATATACGAGTATATACATATTGAAAATTTGATTTTGTTAATATCGTCATCCTCTCATATGTATTTTACGTCATTCTCATATATGTTGTATCCTTTAATTAAATGACTATATTTCATGTAAAAAAAATGTTAATTCTCTCATTGACGTATTTAACCCACCCTCAAGTCCCAAAAGAAATAATAAAGCTCTTAAAATTTTGTATTTTTTTTTTAAATCATCCAATAATTTAATTTAACTTGACAGTTTAAATTTTGTATAAGTATAAAAACTTTTTATTTTAAATATATTTTTTTTTTTAATTTTTTGTGTTACACATTTCCCAAAAGCTTTAATCCTTTTACGGTAACAACAAAAATTATAATATAAGTAGAGAATTTTCTGTAAAAACCATATAAGTATATTGTAAATCATTTCTTACAAATAAATATACAATTTATTACATGCTGTTTATATACCATTAATCAAATTTACCCATTTTTCATTTTGCCTAATTGGATATTTATTCACACAATTTACACATTTTTCTTTTATATATGTAAAATTATATAATAATATTTTTTATATATATTATTCTTTGAATATTTACAGGAAGGACGATGTGATTCATTAACTGGTTATGTTGGACGTGTAAATGCTGCTGGTATGGATTTAAATCGTGATTTTCCCGATCGTTTAGATACACGTAAAACAATGCAAGAAAAATCATTTAGACGTCAACCAGAAACATCAGCAATTATTAATTGGATAACATCAAATCCATTTGTATTATCAGCTAATTTTCATGGTGGTGCATTAGTAGCAAGTTATCCATTCGATAATACTATGTAAAATAAAAATTGAATTTTTAGAAAAATAATTATTTATATTTTTTAAATTTTTATTATTTTTAGAGATGGTCATGATTGTTGTATTGAAAGTGCAACACCAGATGATCGTGTATTTAAGAAAATTGCTCATGCATATGCTGATAATCATCCAACAATGAAATATGGACGTGAATGTAATGAAACATTTCCAAATGGTATTACAAATGGTGCATATTGGTATGAATTAACTGGTGGAATGCAAGATTTTAATTATGCATTTTCAAATTGTTTTGAATTAACTGTTGAGTTGTCATGTTGTAAATATCCATTAGCATCAACATTACCAGATGAATGGCATAAAAATAAAAGGAGTTTATTAGAATTTATAAAATTAGCACATATTGGTGTTAAGGTAAATATTTGAAAAATTATATAAAAAAGAAATATGTCATAATTTGAAAAAAACCCAAAAAAACTATTGATTTCAGGGTCTAGTAAAGGATATTATTGGATATCCAATAACTGATGCAAAAATAACTGTTGAAGGAATTGAAGATAAACCAATTCGTACTACTGATCGTGGTGAATATTGGCGTTTATTAACACCAGGAATTTATCGTATTCAAGCATCAGCTTTTGGGTAAATTAATTAATTTTGTATAAAAATTCAAATTCATTTATTTGAAATTTTTACTTTTAGTTATGAATCCAGTATTCCACAAACTATTGAAATACTTGAAAATATAACTAGCCGACTTGATTTTAATTTAAAACCAACAGCAGAAATTGATGGTATCAACGCATATTATCATTCATATTATTTACGCAATTAATTATTAATCGATTTTAAAAATGAAGAGCAAAAAAAGATTAACTTTCATTTTAAACAAAAAATGAGAAAAAATAACAAATCGAATAATATTTAAAAGACATTTTTATAATAATTATTAAAAACTTATATCAAATATTTAACCTTATATATTATATATACCGTATATACATAACAATCATAATTAATAACAAATTTCTTTTTGACTACTTATATATTTTTCCTCTTCATTAGAAATTTTGATTATGTTTTTTTTTAACAAAAAAGCACTTTTACAATATATATATAAGCACTTTACTTGTTATTCATATATATTTCACATTCATTTTAATTTTTTTTTTTCAAAAAAATTATAATTTCATTAATTTTCATTGCATATTTCATTTTGTTTTGGTTGGAAATGGTTTTGAGAAACTTAAGAAAAATATACTTAAACATTAATTTTTTCATTTTGAAATTTATAATATCAGATACAACATCTTTATATTATAACTAATTAATTATTATTTAATATTAATTAATTATAATTAAACTTATTTTCATATCAATTCATACCAAAAAAATATATAATTTTTTAACTATTTCTTTAAAGTGCCTTGACATTATCAGATTTTTCATAAAACATTTCATGCGATTTTTTTGTATGATCAAAAATCGTATAATGTAAACGTAAAAGAATCTGGTCTCATGCGATGTTTCATGAAAAAATCTGACATTATGTATTTTGCATAAGATTTTTCGTACAATTTTTCATACGAGTATAGTCTTATGAAAAGTCTGATAATGTAAAGACACCTTTAAAAATTTTTTAACTGTGGTGATATGAACAAACAAAAAAATATATATTTTTTTTTAAACAAATTAAATCTATAAAAAATATTCTCTCTTCAATTATGAAAAGTAATTATAATCATATAGAAACGAAAACAAATTATTGAAATTATTATATTAAAGCTTATGTCATAAAAAACTTAAATTGAAAAAGAAAAAGACAAACAATTATATATTTAACAAATATTTTTATAGTATTATATTTACAATTAAGAAAACTAGCCAAATTTTTTAAATTGAGACTAAATTTTATTTATTTATTTTTTTAATTTTCATTTCTCTCATTTTGTGTCTAACAAAATTACATAAAAATTTTATGTGTTCTTAATATTTTTGAAAATTGACATAATTATAAAAAGAAAGATTATAACTAAAATTTTAAATGAATTTAAATTAAAGAATTTAATTTAAATTTTATATAATGTATAAATTTTTTTTTTTGTGTCATAGAAAGGAAATTTTGTTGTCAGTATTTTTTTGATTTTTTTTTGATTTTAGTAAAAAACTATTTTGTATTTAAAAATTTATTATTTTTTTAATTATAAATTAAAATTATATCTAATATATTTTCTTAATTATTATACATTTATTATATTTATCAATTATTATTGTATATAAAAATGTTGGAAAACTTTTGTTTGTTTGTTTTTATATAAAAAAAATATTTGTGTCAAAAAAAAAATGAAAAATTATATATATAAAAAATATTAATGACATTATTATTATGAGATATATTATTATATAAATAAATAATTTAAATAAAACAGAAATAAATCTAAAAAAAAAAAATTTTAATATACAAAAACAAAAAAAAAAGTTATTAAAAAATTTATATTTGAACAAAGTTTTTTATCACATAAGCTTTTATGTTTTTATTTTTTAGTTTTACTTTTTATAGTGAACTTGTTATTTAGTATACTTGATTTTTATTTATAATTTTTTTATGTATAATTAATTTGTTATGTTTTATTTTTTATTGGAAAAATACTCTCTTTTTTAGTATAATAATTGCTTGCTCTGCTTTAATTATTTTTCTCTTTTTTCTATCATTCATGGCTTATTAAAATAATATATTATATAAAAAAAAAATCTTATTGGTGTTTTTGGTTGTTTTTTTTTATTTTTTTTTTATTTTTCTTGCACACAAAAAAAAAACCACAAAATTTTTATTTAATTATAATTTAATTTTTGTAGTTGTTTTTCATGTCTATTATTTTTTTATTTTATTTTTCTTATATGTCTAACAGAATCATATCGTCATGTACAAGATATTGATAGAGGAGATGATAAATATGGATTTTTAATGCCAACTAAATTTGAACATCACAATTATAAGAAAATGGAAGCGTTAGTATTTAAATATATTTGTTTTTTATACTTAATTGTATCATTGGGTTTTAAGGTGACAAAATTATTTTAGTATAGATATCGTTTTTGTTAGATTACTAAAAATTGTTTGATTTAAAGAAATAATTTACCTTAAGTATCGATTTCCGAATAAACAGAACTTTTATTCGAAAATTCGTTCGAGGCAGAAACAAGTGCATATTATAACAATTTAGATTAAGAGTATTTAAATTAAGTAATTAAATATTTTGCAGTGCACTATTTTGTGAACAAAAATCTATCCACCACTCGAAAATCATGACAAAATATACGATGTGTAAATTATTCCGAAATTTTCTGTTCAGCCGAAAATAATAGAATTCTAGAATATTTTTTAAGTAGTTATGACTCGGAAATTCCTCTGAATATTTTCTATTCTGTCGGAAGTTATGATTGATTTTATTACGATTATTGAAATAATTTAATTACAACTAATATGATAGTTTTCTGAATGTCGAAATAGTTTATTGATGGTACAATTAAAGCTGCAACAGTACAAAAGTTTGATAAAATAGACTATAATTTAGTTGCTGAATTGCTGAAAACTTGAAAAATATTATATACTTGATGTAATTTAGCCTTTTTCGTCCCAAGTGGCAATAAACTCGATTATTAATATTTCTCATATTATATTAGATTAGTAATTAAATTAGATAAGCTATTTAATAATCCACACAATTTCTCCAAATGCACAGCACAGCTCAATGCATTCTATATTGAACTATATATATACTGATTAGATTATTATCTATATTATTAAAAAGCACACAAGATATCAATTTGCACAAGAATAATATAATAACAAACATTTCTTTATTAAATATATTTAAAATTCCGTATTTTCTTTTATTTATCATAAATTTAGATTTATTCGAAATTTAAAAAGATCATTTCCATCTATTACACATTTATACACAATCGGTAAATCTGTTCAAAATCGTGAACTTTGGGTACTTGCTATTGGTAAAGCACCTGATTCACATGTACCTGGTATACCAGAATTTAAATATGTTGCAAATATGCATGGTAATGAAATAGTTGGCCGTGAAATGTTATTACTATTAGCAAAATATATGTGTGAAAATTATGGTACAAATGATCGTATAACAAAATTAGTAAATACAACTAGAATTCATTTATTATTTAGTATGAATCCAGATGGTTATGAAATGTCAGTTGAAGGTAAAAATATAGAAAAATTCTTTATATAGATTAGGTAAAAATAAATAATTTAAAAAAATATATGGTAATTTACAGAAGATCGTATGGGTATGATTGGACGATCGAATGCTAATAATGTTGATTTAAATCGTAATTTCCCAGATCAATATGGTACAAATTCATATAATAATGTTCAAGAACCAGAAGTATTAGCTGTTATGAATTGGACATTATCAATACCATTTGTATTATCAGCTAATTTACACGGTGGTTCAGTTGTTGCTAATTATCCATATGATGATACAGCTGAAACATTTAAAGTAGATGGTGCAACACGTTTTCAACCAAGTAGTCCAAATCCAACTGAAGAGAATGAATTATTTCAACATTTAGCACGTGTATATGCAAATGCACATCCAACAATGCATTTGGGTTCACCATGTCCGAAATTTCCATTAGAAAAATTCCCTGGTGGTATAACAAATGGTGCTGAATGGTATTCAGTTACCGGTGGTATGCAAGATTGGAATTATATTGAAGCTGGTGTATATGAATTAACATTAGAATTAAGTTGTAATAAATATCCAAAAGCATCTGAGTTAATTGGATTTTGGAGTAAAAATCGTGAACCATTAATTAAATATATTGAACAAATTCATATGGCTGTACATGGATTTGTAAGAAGTTCTATTGGTGGTGCTGTACCAAAAGCAATGATTGGTATTGATCAAGCAAAACATTCAATTATTAGTGGTGATTATGGTGATTATTGGAAATTAGCATTACCAGGAATACATAATTTAACAGTACTTGCTGATGGGTAAAGCCAAAAATATTATATACCTAATTTTTTTTTACTTATGTACAAATTTTTGAATTTCTTTTTTAGATTTGAACCACATATACAAGAATTTGAAATAGGTAAAACTGAAAAAAGTCAATCATTACGATTAGATATAAGTTTAATGCGCGATGATCCACAACATTGGGCTTCCGCACATGATTTCCGTATTATTCAACATGTCTACCAAACAAAATATAATACAAATCAAAAATTAAATTCCCAAATGAGCGAATTAGAAAATCAAAATGTTGGTTTAGTTGCATTTGAATCTGGTGATAATGATATATCAATGAAATATCATTCATTAAAAGTTACCCAAGATGTAAGTACATTCATATACAAATTAATTATATAGTATAATTATAATATAGAAATTCAATAAGAAAATTTGGGGATCATTACATTTGTTCGAGTTACTATCAATTTGCACAAGATTCAATTACTATTAAATTTAAACTATGTCAGTTATCTCAGTTAAATGAAAAAAGTACCACGTAATTTTTCTAAAACGCTTTAATTATCAAAAATATATTTTATCATTTTCTTAATTCTAATCAAATGGATCAACATGACGCCAATATTCACTACGTTGTACAGATCTAATTATTTTTAAAACAGTTGCCAATTTAATTGGTACAATTGTACAAAACACTTTACGCTCCTCAAATGTATCAAAATCAGATTTTTCTAATTCTTCACATGAATCACTATTATTTCCATCATCAGGATTTCCCGATTTCTTTAAACTATCTAATAATGCTAAACGTTCTGCAAATGCTACAATACCACACCATGTTCGAAATATTAATCTATTATTATATTTTTGAATTTCAACTAATTCATTAACACGTTCAATTATTTTATCACTACCATAAAATCCTAAAATTTCGGTTAATGCTTTATCGAAACTAGCCAATGCCATAAGGCGATCTGTAACTATTTGTTCATCATCGTTAATTGTTGTATCTAAATATTTTAAAAAGATTTTTTTAAATGCACGTTTACGTTGTTTCGATACCCAAACATATTTTGACAAATAATCTACTACACTTATTCGCTCCAAATCAACTAAATCTAATGGTATCTCAAATCTACTAGATGATCTTGATATTTTTCTTGGCATTTTTGTATCAATTTCAAATGCTAATTTTTCTTTAATTAATTCTTTACCATTATTATTAACATTTGAATTTTCTGTAATTGAATTTTTTGGTTTTTTCAATGATATAAATTTCATAGCTTCTTTTAGTGCACGATGTAAATAACGATCAAATGTTTCTTCAAGTAAATCAACATTTAAATTTGTTGATAATACTTGAAATGCATCTACTGTTAAAAAACTATCCTTTAATGTTTCCGATTCAACAGAACGTTTTATTTGATCAATTTCTTGAAAAACTGGATCTGTTGTTGGTATTAATGATGGTCGTGTACTAACATTTACTGATTCTGGTCCTAATGTTGATATTTGTGTTTCTGGATCACGATTTAAATGAAATGTTGGTTGCTGTTTTAATTTTTTACGTCTTTTACCACGTCGTAGATCCGAATCATCTAGCATATCACGTTCATTTATACATGTTTGTGATGGTGATTGTATTGGTTGTATTTGTTGTGCTTCTAATGGTGACTGTTCAATAAATGTTGGTAATATATCATCATCTATATTTGTATCATCATCATCATTATGATTTGATGCTTTAATTAATAATGATGATTTTTGTTGTTCACTTATACGGGATTTTGATTCAAGTGCATATGATAAATCTGATGCACCTTTTGATATAATTGTTTCTTGACTATGGCTACGTCTTAAATCAAGTATAATTTGTTTTCGTTTAATATTATCAGATTTACCCCATTCGGGTGTAATACAACGACGTGCATTCATTATAGATCCATTAGCACTTGTACGTGTTTGCATACTAATATTTGTTGGTGATGGTGTCATTGGACGTGAATCTGTATCACGAAACCGGCGAAATAATTCTTCTGGTATTGTATTCTGATCATCCAATTGAAAATCATCAAAATCTTTTCTTATCTTATTATTATTAATGATTTTTATATTATTATAATTTTTACCATCTGGTGATTTTGGTTGTTTAGCATTTTTAATAATATTTCGTAATATTTGTGGTGCCGGATGATTACATAGTACAGAACAACGGGTTGATTGAAATGGATTATATAAATCACCAAATGGACGTACCGATAGTTCAATTGGATGCGATAAATTTCTAGAAAAATAATCTGTTAAATCATTATTTGATTGATGTTGTTTTTCAATTTTTCTTCTTCGATTATTTGGTACAGGAATTAAACCAGTTTTACTAGATAGATACATTTTCTTGGGTTGATGTTAGACTGAAGACTAACTCGAAAACTAAAAATTTATTTATATTATGTGATAGGGAAAAATTGTTTAATCGATATATTTTATTTGATTGGTATTAAAATAACACAAAAAATTACTTGGTAACGAAAAGGAAAATTTATTTTTGTGTAGCTAAAATTAAAAATGACCTTTGAAATAAACTAATAAAAATAAAATTATTTTTAATCTTAAGAATTGTTGAATTTATTTAAATTATAATTTATAATTTTACAGATTGGTTCACCTGAAGAAACAAAATTACATATATTAATATTAAGTTCATTTTATGCTACAACACCACTTGGTAGAGAAATGACAATGAATTTAGCACGACATCTTATTGAAGGTCATAAAATTCAAGAACCACCAATTATGAAAATTTTAAATAATACTGTTTTTCATTTTCTACCAATTATGGATGGTTTTGAAATGGTCTATATGCAATTCCTAAGAGAGTAAATAAATTCTATATTAAATTTTTAATTCTGAAATTTTAAACTGAATTCTCTTTTTATATTAGTCAATCAATATGTGATCCAATATTAAAGAATGATCTTGCTGATCGTATTTTAAGTCCAGAATCGGAAGTTAGTCGTGATTTATTATTACGTCTGATACAAAATAATGAATTTGATATGATATTATCATTTTCTGCTGGCGGATCTGATATTATGTAAAATTTTAATGATAATTTAAATTATAAAAAAAATATATAAATAATTTTCTGTTTTTTTTATTTTAGTTATCCAAAATCTAATATTGATACAACAAAAATTTATTCTAAATTAGCAAATTCCGTCCAACATACGAAATTTAATTTATCACCAACACAATGTCCGCAAACAATTGAACGAAATTATCAAAAAGAAACCGTACAAAAAATAACAAATTTATTTTATGATATTTATCATATTCCAATGTTAACATTAGAAATATCTTGTTGTCAAATGCCACCAAATAAAGAAATTGCTTCAGTATGGCGACATAATCATGAGAGATTTGTAAATTTCTTACATTTAACAAATACTGGTGTTGAAGGATATATTAAAAATCATCAAGGACAACCAATACGAAATGCATATATACAAATTTCAAATGAATTATCACGTATACATAATGTTACGAAAAATTTAGCACATTTCCGTTTAATGTTACCATATGGTAATTATGAATTACATATAACATGTACTGGTTATCGTACGAAAATAATTAATTTTGATATAATTAATGGTGATGTAACAAGTATGGGTGATATATTGTTAGAAATGGGTCAAGATGCAACACCCCAAGTTGTTGAAATATCAAATGGTAAAAAAGGACAATATTTAGGAAAAACTACAACAATTACGGGTAAAAAATATTAATTAAGATATATTCATCATTTTTAATTATCAATTATATTATATTATAGGTTATCTACTTGATGTACAAAATCATCCAATAACAAATGGCAAAATATCAGTCAAATTAGATAAAAATATACCAAATATAACTAGTTTTACAGATGACAGTGGTATATATACAATTAAAAATATACCAACTGGTGATGTTGTATTATTAGCTGAAGCACCTGGTCATAATTCTGTAACACGTTTAGAACATTTAGGACAATTGGGTGATGTTATACGTTTAGCACCATTTAGACTAACAATTAATGAACATATATTAGGAATACCAAGATTAGTATTTATTATATTGGCTGGTTGTATATTAGTTTTATTGGTTGTATGTTGTGCTATGTGTGTACAATGTATGGCTGCACGTCAACAAAAAAATAAAGGAAAAAAAATGAATTATAATTTTTCAATATTACCACAAAAAGGTAATTCAAAATTATTATTCCAAGATGATGAAGATGATTTAGATGAACATGAATTATTTAGATCTCCAATTAAAAGTAAGTATATAAATTTATAATATTAAATTTACTAATTTGCTAGAAGAAATTAATTTTAAAATTACAAATAAATATGACAAAATTGTACTCAGCATGATAAATAATTTCATGCAATGTTTATAAAAATTATATAGTTCAAATATCATCTACTATTTTGTTAAAAGAAACTAAATTTTCGTGAATCATTTGAACTGCTTAGTACCAAGTACAAGTACATATTTTTTGTGTTACATTTCTTGTGCTGAATACAAATTTTGGTACCATTATAATATTTCCCTCTTCTATAATTAGGTTGCTTTTAATTATAATTGAACATTTTTACGATATTATCTTACTTTAATATTTTTAATATAATTTATATTCCATTTGGATGAGTTTATTCAATACTTACTCCAACTCATTGATTTATTAAGTACATAATTATTAATATATTATTTTATTTCTATATTTCTAAAAACCAAAATTGTAGAAGGTATTAAAGCACAACCATATTATGATGATGATCGAGAACCAATTATTGATACTGAAGATGATTATGATATTGATAATGATAGTGAAGAAGAAATAGTTATGTTAAATAAACGTGGTGGTAGTGGCAACAATAACTGTGATTGAATTAACTATAAAAAAACACATTACAATTTTTAATTTAATATAATATATATTTTAAATTAATATATACTTAAAATAACTAAAAACAAAATCCTTAAATTACCACATAAAGAGAAAAAAAAATTAGTTAAGTTTAAATTAATTATAAAACAAAACTAAAAATAATTAAATTATATATAAAATTTATATAATTTTATAATTATTAACACAAAAAATAAAATAGTGAGACATAAAAATGTGGCTCAAAAATTAATGAGAAAAAAAACCTACAACAAAACAAAAAGTCTTATGATGTTCAATTTGGTGTAGCTTATAGTGTAAAGTAAAGCTTAAAGTGTATATGTGATTGACTTAAAAAGAATTCTTAATTATTATTTTTTTAATTATAATTATATATTTAATAATTTATATTTTAATTTTCTTTTAACATATTTTTTTAATGTTTGCTGTAAATATGATACAACATTTACATTATATATACATATATACTTTTTTATATAAATTCAAATTTTTGTAATTTTAGAAATAAGTTTTAAGTGAATATTTTATATATTATTAACAAAATTCCAACAGGCAACTATAAAATGTTTGGCAGTTATTTAAGTTACCTTTTTTTGTTTGTTAAATAAATCATTGGCCGCTTTATAGTCAATCATTTTACATCCTAAAAACATACATACAAAATACATATCCATTATCCATAGTTTGGTCAAAAATTAATTATAATTTTAAATATCGTAATTATCCTTTTTCGGATTTCTATAATTGTTTGTAATTTGTCTTTTAATTCTCTAATATCGTAAATATCGTAAATTTTGAATTTTTATGTTAGTAGAGTATTTTAATTTTTAATTTCTCGTATTTCTCGAATTTACATATTGTTTTAAAAAGACAATTTAATTTCTAATATCGTAATTTTTGAAAATACATATTATAGTGTTTATCTTTTAACATTATTTATAATATTGTAAATTTTAAAAATTTCTTCTACTGGTTTACAACAAATATCGTAATTTTTTGTATTACATTTTCCTGAAAATTAATTATATTTAAATTATAGTTAATCAATTTTTTTCTACTGTCAACAAAATTATTCCAAAATAAATGACAGTCTATTTTTTTTTTAAATTGACCAAATTAGTGGTTAAAACATGTTTTGTTTATATATACAATATACATAAAAATATGAACTATTATAAGTTACTTTTAACTTAATAATAATAATGACTAATATATAAAATATAACTTAATAAAATTTATCGAATGAATAATGAATCTCTCGTAATGAAACTATAACAAAACAATCCACCATAATTTTCTTGTTATGGCAATTATTTTTGCAGCTACATATATCTTTAATAATAAATATATTTCTTATTAAAATTTAAAACAATCTTAAAAAAAAAGAATCAATTAATAAACAGATACAACAATTTATTTAAAAGTCAATGGTACCTCTATACTTAAATAGAAAATAACTAAAAATATATTTATATAATTAAAATGAAAAATATTCCATAATTTTTTTTTTGTTGAAATTTTATCAATTTTACTACAATGATAAAAAAAATATATAATAATAAAATCAATTAAATATAAAATCCAAATCATTTATTAAAAATTAAGATATTTTTGAACTGATAAAAAATAATTAAAATATTATAAATAAATAAACTAATTATAATAAATATAAATTATCTTTATTAACTTTATTAATTATAGTAAATGTTGTGCTCATTATTATTATTACAATTTTGCATATCTACTTTTCTACTATAAAAGAATAAAAGTTAACACAAAAAATAATTAATTCCATTTATATTTTCAAATTAATTTTTTTTAATATAATATTTTTTCGAAAAATCTATATGTAAAAATTTTTTAAAAATCTTATATATATTCCAAAAATTGAATTTACCATAAAATATCAAAAACTTTTACATATTTTATATATTTTTAAGCAATATATATATAAAAAAGTTAATGCACAAAATAAAACTATTTATATAAAATATTTTTAAAGTAAAATTATTTTATATACTAAAATACATTAAAAGAACTAATTATACTTTTGTCAAGCCTTTAAAAAACACTTAAAGTTAATTTAACATCACATTAAAAAAAAAAAAAAAATATATATTTATCACAATTATTATTAATATGTATAAGGAAAAGAAAATTTTATATTTTCGAATTTTTATTTTTTAAATTTATTCATAAAAAATTTGTATAAATAAAATGAAAAAGTTAAATATAAAAAATAATTGATTATATAACAAAATAAAGATTTACTAATTTTGTTTTCTTTTAAAAATAATTTTGATAGCAAATCGTAATATTGGATGTTTTATAAGAAATTTGCTATTGCAGAGATAAGTTTATTATGTCAAATTTTGCTCAGATAAATATTGATGATTATACAAAATTACCTGAAATTTATTTATGTATCTTCAACATAACATATACCTATATATATAGGTAAATTTGGTATCTAAGAATAAATAATACCCATTAAACCATTTGTTAACCAAAATGATACCAAACCGTATCACTAGATGGTCCCTGCGTATCACATATACTATCATTTTAGTATCATAAGTGTATCATCTAACGTATGCAAATGTAGAGAGGAAGTGACGCTGAAATTAAGAGATTGCGGGACGCCAGAGTGACTCCCGTCCGATAGCAAAATGACTCACTTTAGAGTTCTATTGGTGACTCAAATTCCGTCTGATAGCAAAATGACTCACTTTAGAGTTCTATTGGTGACTCAAATTGAATAAATGAGCAATTCATGCCAAAATTGAGTAAAAGAGCTTTTTTTACTATCACTTTGGCGTCACCGTCATTTTCTGGGTAAATGGGTAATAAAAAAGTCGTATTCGCATGTACTACAAATGCAAAATTTTAAATTTTTCTTCGCGGGTTATAATATTGGAATCCGCTCCCTGAAATTTTATTCCAAAATCTCTTAATATTTATGTATCTGAAATATTTCGCAAAATTATTGAATTAGCTATCTCTTAAAATTATCCTATGTCATTTTTTTTCTCTTTTTTTCCAATTTACCTATGGACATGTACCTGTGGAGAGATGTAATTGGTATCCCTTTAAGAAAAGCGACCGCTGGCGAAGTCATTTCTTCATACAAGACTTCGCCGGCGAACTGCTTTGGCGATTCGCCAGCGGACCGTAAATGTAAATGTTGGCATAAGAAAATTAGAAAAAAAAAACGAAGTGTTGTGTATGTATTAGTACGCCGCCTAGACTACATTTAAGCGGTTCGCTGGCGAATCGCCAAGGCGGTTCTCTAGCGAATCGCCAATACGGTTAGTTTATGTACTGATTTTATCCATATAAATAAAAAATCTGGAATTTTTTGAATAAAAAATAAAAAAAAACAAATATTTTTAATTTTTTGGTTGAAAATGTATATATATTATAAAAATAATTAATACAAAAAATTAGGATTTAAATTTTATTTTACTTTTTTCTAGGACGTTACTAATATTTTTATGAATAACACTAATATTCCTAATTTCACAAACTACTTCGTATAATATATATTTTTTTCACTTTCACATTAAATTATTTTTAGCGTATTAAATATATTTTTACTTATCATAAATTAATAAAATCACGTCTAATTGTTAGAATAAAATTAAAATTGTGCCTATATTGTTGTAAATGAAATTGTAAAAATTGTAAAAATTTTTGTGTGACTACTCACAAAAAAAATATTTTATTACTCTTCTACATAAACTGTTTTTTTGTGAATGTATTGGTGAAAAGGCGGTTCAGAAGCGGTACGTTTTGGGTTCGCCAAAAGCGAATTCGTTTATTTTCTTAAAGGGTATTATTATATAGCTACAATATAAAATAGTATACAAGTTGGGAATGGTCAGAATGACCACACTCAAACTGGAATAGTTTACGTATGTGCTTGTGCTATGTAGTAGGTATATCCTACGGACATGTATACCTGGTATATAATCATTGTTGTAAATTAAATTTTGACTGAATTTTAGAAAACATATATTATAGGAGATACATACATCATACATATTTGTTTATTTTCTAAAATCTGAAAAAAATGTAATTACCCTCTTATACCAAATAATGTTCATACATATTTCAAGTACGTTATGTATAATTATAATAATATTCACCCAAAATCATTTTTAAAGTATGTATACATCATTAATTAAATAATTTCGTAAACAAATTACGCACAGTAAACGCAATAAATAAATTTGTTTATTGATTGCGTAATTATTTTTGAATAAAATTTGGAAAAATTCCTTAAACACTGTTTGTCATCATTTTAATTAGTTTATCAATTACTTAATTATTTTAAATCTTTTATAATTTTTATAGTAAATTCATCTTAAATGAGGAAGAAATGATCATAACAAAATGAGCTATTATAAAAAGCTTATAAATAACAAATTTTATTGCCATGTATAAATTTAAATTACAGTATAGTAATGAAAATTGATCAAAAGGTTATCGAGAAAAATCTATTGATTATAAAGAGTCAATAATGACGATAGTTAATAAATTTATTTAATTATTTATATTTTTATTTAAAATTCATCATTATACAAAAAAGTAAATTCCCTACAAATAATTCAGAGTATTTTTGACAGTGAAAGTGTATTAATCGAAAAATATAAAAAATTATTTTTAAATTTTTTATTGATTTAATTTTTTTGTCGTTATAAATTTTAAATTATGTTGTTGTTTAATATATTGAAAAAATCAACAAATATTTTAAATAAATATATTCGTTATTTTTCAAATAATGAATCTGTTGCCAGTTTAGGTGTTATTGGTGTACCATTTCAAAAAGGTCAAAAAAAATTTGGTGTTAAATATGCACCAACAATATTAAGAGAAAATGGTTTAATAGATTCTTTAGGAAAAATATCAGGTAATTTTAAATAATACATTTTTCTTTTATATATGTATATTAATTTTTTTTGTCTCATCTCCTATACAGATTGTTTAAAAGTACAAGATTATGGTGATATTTCATATAATTTAAATGACGATTGTGAAAATTTAGATAATATGTTAAATTATAATGAGTTTATAAGTTGTACAAAAGAATTAAATCACAAAGTACAAGATATTTTAAAGAAAAATGATAAAATTTTAGTTATGGGTGGTGATCATTCAATTGGTTTTGGTATGTATACATAATTTTTTCTTCTTCTTCTTATTGTATTTTAAATTATATATTATTGTGTTTTTCTGATAAAGGTTCTATTGCTGGTCATTTAGCATATGATCCAAAATTATCAGTAATATGGATTGATGCACATGCTGATATTAATTTAAATAAAAGTTCACCATCTGGTAATATACATGGTATGCCAGTTTCAATGTTATTAACAGAACTCCGTGAAAATTGGGAAAATACAAATATTGAAAAATTAATGAAAAATTAGTAAGTACTAAAATTGATAAAAAAATATTTTGAAATTATTTCTTGCTTTGAACATTTTCTTTGCGAACATGATTTGTTCAATAGTACAAATGTTTATTTATATAGTCAATATATTTAAAGTGTCAATGTTAAAGAGAGTTGGTTAAAAAACGATAAATATTCGAAAAGTCATATACTTGCCTTTAATTAAATATAAAACTATTGCCTTTAAATATAAAACTAGTTGATTGATTCAAAATGAACAATTAAACTTCAATTAATATCTTATGAAAAATTTAACTACAAATTGTTATTTAAATTAAATAATAAGTAAATGTAAAGGTGGTAAAGTGTTAAGTACTTTCTGAAAAAAATGAATCTATAAATTTTTATACAAACCACATAATTGTAATAATTATTAATGATAGATCTAAAAGTTTGTTATTAAGTATTTTAATAAATAAACATTAAATTAAAATTTAACTTTTAAAATATTAACAAAGCTTAGGTCAAATATCAAATTTCTTATACAAGCTATATAAACCTGAAAATTTCTATTAAAAAACCAACTACCATGCCATTAAAAAAATCTTCGTGTACTTTACTTAGCACAAGCAATAAATAAGTTAGTGAATGAAAATTAAAATTAAATTTCAGTATATTTTAATTTTCATTAATAATTCTTAATATATATAGTAAATTACCTTGAAATATATTAATCTACATTATACATCTCAAAATATAAACAAGTTATATGTCACACATTACACAAACATAGCTTTTCCAATTAAATTTGTCTTTTTCCCTAATTCAAATATTGCTATTTTTTTACTTATTAAAAAATTTCCCAATTTTCAATTCAATTCAATTTTCGTTTTCAGATTTTAAATTTCTAATAAGACCATTCAATTTTTGAAAAAAGACTAATTTAATTTTGTAAAAATACTTAATTTGATTTAGAAAGATTATATTTCGAAAAAAGGTCAAGTTTACGGAATATTACGGGAATTCTATATTTTATATAGATGTTATTACGGAAATACTATATTTTATTATATTTCTGAAAGTAAAATAGAAACAAACAATCTTCTATATTTTATAGAATATTATATTCTAATATTTTCACAATTAATTCAATAAAATTGCGAATCTGTTATAGTTATCAAATAAAGCAAGAATAATAAATACAAAATTTACTACAAATAAATAACAAATTTATAATATACATAAATTACTTACATACCAACATTTTCTTTCAACTGAACAAATCAGCTTTTCCTAAAAAACATCACCGGAAATGTTCTAAAAAAAATTAAATTAAATTTAAATTTCCTAAAATTTTTGTATAAAATTAAAACTACAAAAATCATTAAAAAAATTTATTTATTATTATTTATTTTAATTATACTGTTTAATTTCACAACAATTTTTTAGTTAGTTTTTAAATTTAAAAATTTCTAGTTTTTCAGTCTTTTATTATTTTTTATGAAAATTTTAATTTTCATTTAAAAATTTTAATTATAAAATTAATCTAATATATTTTCTAATAATCTTCAGTTTATTCTCTATATTATTAATTAAAATTGTTATTCGTTTGATTAATAGTTACTAAAAATTATCTATAATATTTTTTTTTATATAATTTTATTAATTTAATTTTTTCTAATATTTAAAAATAAAGGAAGACCACCACCCACCCCACCATCAAATTTCTTTTAATATAAAAAAAAAAAATATTTGAAAAAAAACTATCACAGATTTTTGTTTATTTTTAAATTAAAATGTTTAAAAAGAATTTTTAGTGAAAAAATCTTACAATTACTTAGAAATAGATTAGTTCTTCAACTAAATTATTAAAATCGATCCACCGCCAAATCATTGGTTTTCCAATGGGCAGAAAATGTTCGGAAAATTTGGAGTATCGTAAATTTCGTATTTGTATCAAGGTTTTTAGAGTTACGAATCGTAAATTTTCGTATCATTGTTTTTCGAGTTTTCGAGTATATCAAGGTTTTTCCGAGTGAAATCCTTTAAGCCGGGCTAAAAAATTTATTGTGCAATAATCTATTCAAAAATTTGAGAATAAACTAATTATTGAGATCTTTGAAAAGGAAATCTTTTCCTCGAATATCAATATTTTCGAAATTAATGGAAAAGAAATAAGAACGAAGTTAATTATTATTTAGTAATTTAATAATTTCGAAATTAAACCGAAAGATTGAATCATATAAAATAGTTATAACTAATTTTGAATTTAGGAACTCATCATGATGATAATTTTCATTAAATTTTCTTAATTATTTATAAAAAATTATTAATATTTCGCCGTACTATTTTTAGAACTAAAATTGCATATAAAAAATCCCAGATTTTTTGTGTTATATTTAAAAAAAATAAATAAATTTAATATTAGCAAAAATAATATATAAAATATTGAAAGCAAAAATTAAACAAATAAATTTGATAAAAATCAAATTTAAATAAAATATGAATAAAATGTGTAGATTAAAAAAAATGTAATGAATTAAAAAGGATATTTTTTGGTTTTTAAATTAAAAATAATTGTTGGGTATAAACTTTAAAAATGGAATTTTAATTTGCAGAAATTAAATATTTTCTCTCTTTATTCCCTTTGTACAAAAATTAATATTTAAAATATCAGCAATAAAAATTTAAAATTTAATTAAAAATAAAGTTAAAAATCATTTTTTTTAGCATATATTAAAAAATTAAAAATCGGGGTTTTTGGTGCTTTGTTTTTTCGAAAATGTGTTACTATAAAATATATATTATAAAAAAAAATTAATTAATGATTTTTCGAAAATCACTTTTTGATAATAAAAAAAAACTATACGATTTTTTTTTTTTGAAATTACATAAATGATGAACTGAAGATTAAATGGAATTTTCTATATATTTAATTATAATAAAATTAATTTAAGAAAAAAAATAATGAATAAGGACGAAACGTTTTGGTTTTAACTTAAAAATCATAATTAAAACTTATAAGTTTCTTGTCAGCAGATGTCACAAATATATATATATATAATATCAAAAATTAAGAACTTTACACAAATATTTATATAATTTTTTTTAGCTGTCCTGAAAATAAAAAAAGAAAAGAAAAATTCAATAAAAATTAAATTAATTTTTGAGATTATTAATTAATTTATAAATATGAAATTTAAAAAACATTAAACAAACTAAAAAAAAATTAATAAATATTACTACAATAATAAAATATTTATATATTATATATTAATAAATATGAGTATAACAATAATAATAATAATTAAATATATAATTAATTAAAATATAGTTTGAAATTTTGATTGGAATATGGAATAGAATCTAAATTTTTTCATAAACTCTGGCTCAATTCGATTATAGGTCAAGTTTACAGACAGCTAAGCTAAGCTTCGCTGATGGTAAGATCGACCGTGTTGCTAATTGAAGCTAGCTCTATACCATGCATCTGACACAGACACAGCTAATAAAACTTTATTTCAATCTTTCTCTATTACTCTCTAAGTAGATTTTCAACTAGATTTATATTTTCTGCGACTTTAGTAGTGGCGAAAAGTAGTCCAATTCCAATGTAGCAAAACTATTGGTGAGTTGACTATAGTCTGGCACATTTAGTATACTCCAGTTCCAATGAATTGCTTATTTCCAATTAATTTGCTGATGATTAGCTTTTGTAAACTCGTCCAATCTAATTGAGCCATTACATTATGTTGTCAGCAATTATATGTTACATACTAAATTTAATCATGTTTTTTCATAATTCCATTCAAAATTTATGTCAATAAAAATCATAAATATAAAATCACAATATAACAATAATAATTTGTATAAGTAAATATTTATATTAAATGTAACAATAATTTAAGAGTATAAAAATATAAATAAAATTAATAAATAAAATAAAATAAAAAATATTTACTTACCGAAAAATATTTTATACAATAATATAAGTAATTATAAAAATTAAAAATATAACTTACTTCTCTTTTTCATTTTATATTTTATGATAAAATTATACTTTCATTTTTTTTTCTTTTTGATAAAAATTAATTAAATTATAAATTTTATAAAACTTTAATCACAAAAAACATTATATTTTATTTGTAAAAACAAAAAAAAGATTGATAATTTGCGTAGATAAATAAAGCATAAAATATAAAATATATATAATTATGATTGTTAGAAAATTTTATAAAACCAAAATCAGTTGAGAGTATTGGTTAAATTAATGGATGATTTTCAGTACATTCTCATGAGACGCATCAGCTGTGCCGCATCACACAGACTCTGATTTTATATGCTTTTACAATAACAACAAAATCTGAGTAATGTAACAAAATTATCAAATGAAAATTAGCAATAATTTTTTAATGCAGTTTGAAAATATTTTTTTCATCTGAATACTGAATATTTTTCAAGCTGAATACATATTTTTGCTGAATAATGTATGGCAATATTATAAGTCTTCTGTAATAATTATCGTAAATCGTTCCATTAATAAGTTATGTTGAATCGTATTTTGTAATGCTGAATACATAATTTGTCGGACTATATATTTCAATATAGTTAAGTCTTGCAGCAATGATTATCGTAAAATTGTTCGCAATTTACGATAATAATTATCATAAAAGTAACATTGTTTCAAAATTTCAATATCAAATTAATAAAATTATTCAAGGACTATAATATTTCTCGTATAAAAAATTCAACCTCGAAACCCTATCTATAATAAAACAGTCATCATAAATTATACCGTATTTTTTTTTATCAATTTTGCTCTACTTTTTTACACAAATTTCAAAAAAACATAAAAGAAAAAAAATTATATAATTTCCGATGATTTTTTTTTTATTTACCTAATTAAATTAGTAAAAGATAATCGAATGAAAAAAAAACCAAGAATCTATTTAAAAACACAATCAAAATAAATAAATATTTATTATATATTTAAAAACAAAAATAACAACTTATATATTTTTTTTTTCACTGATAATTAACCGAAAAAGTTTAATAAACTCAAAAACATATGATTTTGGCGAAATATATGTAAAATATTTATATATATATATATAATTAATGTTTTTTTAGCCGATATTATTTAGCAATAATAGAGGATCCTAAATTATTTACAAAAAATAAGAAAATTATAAAATGGGGGAAAAAACTAAATATAAGACCAAAAAATGAATTTATCTGCTTTTGTGTTCTTGGGACAAGAAACAAAAATTAAAAGAAAATTAAGCAGAAAAATCAATTTTTTACGATATTTTATTCTTACGATATTGAAAAAAAAAATACACACACACACTTATAAAACAAAAAATCAATTTTTGTGCCGGACAAAAAATAATTCCTAGTTGAAAAAAACGACTAAAAAAAAGAGGGGGATTAATTTTATAGTATAAGAGTATAGCATTTGTGGAAAAATCACAGGATTGTAAATTATCTCCCAAATTACAATATGGATTCAGAATTGATAATTTTAAAAATATGTTATATGGAATTTCCTCCCCAATAGAAAAACTAATTATTGCTGAATTCAAATTTTTTTTTAATTTACGATAATGTTAGAATACGATATTGTATGAAAAGTATCAGTTAAAATATTTTTAGTAAAATTAATCAAAGTCGATGTTGTTTTTACAAAAAATTCAATTTTTTAAAAAAAAATTATCATAATTTATAAAATTTTAAACCATATCGTAAAATAGAATTCAATTAAATTGGAAAACTACAAATACAATCCTGCTTCAAAGAAAATTATAGAAAATTTTACAAGTTTTTGAAAATATTTCTGCAAAAAAAAAAGTAGAGAAAGGGAATTTGAATTTTTCAAATAGAAATTTCAGAGAATAAATTAAATTAAAAATTTTAATAAAATATAATTAATAAATAATTTTGGTGAAAATTAAATACAAGATAGAAAAATTAGAGAGAAAGGACAAAAAGAAATTAAGAGAGAGTGGTATATTAGAAGCACACAATAAAAAAAAACTAAAATATAAGACTTAAAAGAATAAATAATAAAACTGACAGGATACATACAATTGGTTTTCTTTTTTACATTAAATAATTAAATTAAATTGGTAACAACAAAAATTAAGGGAAATTAATGGAAATTATAAATAAATATCCTTTAAAATTTAAAAAAAAAACTAAGTTTATAAAAGATTAAGATAATTAATTAAATATATAAATCATAAATAAATAAAAAACTCATAAAGTTATTTAGTTTTTTTTTATATATAATTTTTTTTTGTTTTTCAAATCTAATTATATATCTAAAAAAAAATTGTATTTTTTTTTTGGATTTTATCATAATATTTTTGTTTGTTTTTTTACTAAGTTAAGAAGAAATAGCGAAGAAATTTTTTTAATTTAAAATTTTTTTTTTGCATTTATAAAGTTTTTTCTTTTAATAATTCTTAATTTTACCAACTTTTTGACTAATTTTTTTTTTGTTTGATTAATTTTTTTATAATAATTTCTATTAGTTAAAAAAATTTGATTAAAAATGAAAAGAAAATAAGAAAATTATTATTATTAATTAAAATATTATTTTTATAAATTTTTTAAGTACAATTAAATTTTTTTTTGGTTTTAAAAAGTTTTTTCTTTTGCAAATTTTGTGGAATGCTTTTAAGTAAATTAGAATTAATATATTTTATTTTATTTTTATAGATATTATTATTATTATTTCATTAACCTAAAATTATATAATTTATAAATTGTGTTTTATTATAATTTTAATTATTTTTAATTAATAATTTTTTATTATTGAGAATTTTTCAATGTGTGGGTATAAATATTTTTTTTAATAGAGCGAAAACTTTGTTTTCTATTAAAAAAAATTTCAATGATTTTTTTATATAAATTTAATTTAATGCTGATATTTTTTTTTATTTATTTTTTTTAATATTATATATTTTTTCTTATTTATGAAAATTTCAAAAAAAATATTAAAACAAATTAAAAATATTAACACATTTTTTTTTGAGTATTTTTAAAGTTTACTCACACAATTTTTGTTGGTTCAAAAATATAAATTGAAAAAAATTCAATAAAATTATCGAAAAAATGAGTAAAATGATGAAAAATATATTAAAAATATATTTTTTTAAAAAAAAATCCGTAATTTTTTTAAAATTTACTTAATTTTAAAAATAAATAGTACAAAATTCTTGTTAAAGTAAAATTAATTCTATTTTAAATATAATTTTAAATTAAAAGAGTATTTTTTTTATTATTAGTTGAAAACTATTTTAGCAAAATATATTTATGTGTAATATACTAAAAACAAATAAAAATGGAAATTTATAAGAAAAATAAAATAAAAAATATATAAATTAAAAAAATAAATCTAAAAATAATTGAACACAAAATTTTCAAAATTACTAAAACTAAAAACGAAAAAAAAAACTAATTAAAAATAAATATGGTAATATTTTTTTTGGGTATCAGCAAAATAAATAAATAATTAAATTAAATAAATAAATTTAATTTATATAAAAAAAACCTAGTATATTTTTTAAAAAAAGTCAATTCAAATGGTAAAAAATTTGAATATTCGAAAATATTAATTCACTTTTCAATGGTTTTGTTTTGTAAAAGTAATTGGTACTTTCTCATTTCAAGAAAATCTATATAATTTCTTAAAATGATCAGTTTATCAAATGATTATCAGCTGAACAGTATTAGAGAAAAAACTCCAATCATTTATAAACTAGAATTCAGGCCGAAACTAAAATTACTTGAGTATTTTTTAATATTAGTACTTCATAATTTTTGTGAAAATTACGTGTGTAAAAAATGACTAGATTTTATGTTTTTAGGAGAGCAATTTTCTCTTTATAAAAATTATAATAAAGAATTAAATCGATGGATAAAATAAAGATAGTATTTAAAAAAAACTATTTTAAATAAATTCAGTCTTATTTTTGTTTTAGTAAATTTCAAATAAACCGAAAAAGTTAAAAAATGATTCAGAATCATTTTTTTAATTATGACACAAATTGAAAATTCGTCTATGTATCGTAAAAAATATTATTCGTATTAAGGATGAAAGTAAATTCACCTACAAAATAAACTTAAAATAAAAAAAATGTTAATCAATTATTAAATAAAATACTGATAAGATAATATTTACTTGATTTGTATGAAAAATCATAAAGAGAGAGAGTGACAGAGAAAATTCATAAGTTCACTTTCACACGTTCAACATTTCTTTTCCCCAATATTTTTCATTTTTATATTTTTGAAGATTCGCTATCTTTTTTTATCTTCAAAATAATGAAAGACTGAGATGAAAAAACAACTAATATTAATCGTATCGTTTGCTTCCATAATTCGCTTGAGTGATGAAAAATTACTCACGAAAAAAAATGTTGACCGTATAAAAATAATTTAAGAATATATTTTTTCTAACACTGCAACACACACACACACACAAAAGAACTTAAAAGAAACTAAAAATTAAAAATAAAGAAATAAAAATTAAATTTTTTTAAAAACATAAAATAAAATAAAAAACAACATTTTTTTTCTAGGACACAAATTAAAAATCCTTTTTTTTATTGATTACAAATTAAAAATTCAAGAAATTATAATAAAAAAAAATTAAAATATAAAAATTATAAAACATAAGAAAAAAAAAATTACAAATAATAATTAAAAAAAAAAAAAAAACAGAAGTCAAGAGTTTAAAAAAAAATATAATTAAAAAAAAAACTTTTTAAATTAGAAAAAGAACCACACAAAAGTTAAAAAATAATAATATTTTTTTATAAAAGTATAATTTTTTTTATGTTTAGTTTTCCTTTTTGGTTTCGAAAAACCGGAAAATTAAAACATAAATATTTTTGTTTTATATTATTTTGTAAATAAAAATTGAATAATGAATACAGAAAAAAATTATACTAAAAAATAATAAAAAGATTCAAAAAATTAACAAAAAAAAATTAAAAAAAAAATCAAAATTATTTTTCAAAATTTTTATATATATTTTTTTTTTGTTATCGTTTTTTTTTTATAAATAATAATTTAAATTAAATATTTTACTTTGTTTTTGTAAATTGAACTAAGAAACAAAAATAAAAAAAGAATAATTTTTAAATAAAATAATAATAATAAAAAAAAAATTAAATTAAATTTAAAAAAAAAAATTACACAAAGAATTGTTAGTCCCTACATTCTTGTTTTTTTTCTTTATATCAGACATTAAAATGTGTTTCATTTTTTTTGATGCTATTAGCAAGATAAACTTTATTTAAATATCAAATTCATACAATTTAGTAATGGATTTATCATTTTATAATCAAATTTTGAACCAAAATGTTAAATTTTTATCAAAAATTGGCCATTATATATCAATTTTTAGTTAATACGTGAACTAAAGTAACCAATTTTAGTTTATATATGAACCAAAGAGTCCCATTTCCTTATTACCAAAGTAATTGACTTCTTATTGCAATTCTTGGGGACACTTTAGATGTATTAGATTTAAAGAACAATACTAAGTAAAAAAAATGAATTATACAAAATAATTTAATTTTTTAAGAATTTGATATAAAAATATGAGTAAAATCTTGCATAGCAACATTTTTTTTAAAATTATTTTTGACAAAATTAAAATTCATAAATTACAATATATAAATATAAAAATTTTTGTTATAAATTAAATATTAAAAAAAAAAATTAATTTAAATTTTTTTTTTTTTTAGTTTCTTTTTGTAAAAGTAGCTCTCCAACTATTCTTTGAAAATAGACTCTATATCAGCTATTTTTTTCATTAATATTTTATATATATATATAATATTTTTTTTGGATTAACACTATTGCACACAAACATCAATAACGTTTATAATATTAATTTTTGACATTGTAAATATTTTTTTTTTAATTATTTTTTATAATTTATATTTAAGGGTTAAAATATATAAGTGATTGCAAATAGTTTCTTCTTTTCATTATATTTATTATATTTTAGAAAATATCTTAGTATAAATAATTTTTTTGTTTAGAAAAAAAATTCTTTTACCATTTTCCTTGATTTTTCTTTGTAAAAAATATTTTTTTTAGTTTTAGTAAAATAATAAAAGTAAAAAAAAATTAAAGAAGAAATTATTGTGTATATATAATAATGCACATTATTGTATACAAAATTATGAAAATATTTAAAATATAATTAAAAATTATTGATATTTCCATTTTTTTTTTCAAACATAATTTATCTCTTGTTTTTTTTAGTAAATAATCTCAGGAATTTTAAATAATACAATAAAATTAAAATTAATAGAAAATTTCTAAAGATTGATTTTTTCAAAAAGAAATAATTTTTTTTTTTGATTTTCTAGTCCGCGGATTCTCTAACATCCGAAATGTTCGAATTACAAGAGTGATTGTCCGAAATTAGATTATTAAATTAGATTATTAATTTATTATTAAATTAGATCCGAAATTGTTCCAAGTTAGATCTATATATAAAAAGTCTGCATGTATTTTGTTTTCGAAATTACTCGTAAATTATCTGGTGGTATTACATAAGTGATTTCTGACTATCAACTATCACCATCATTCAATAGAAATTTCTTATATATGTTTACGCAATACCCCCTGCTGAATTACGAGAGTACCATCTGTAATTCCTTACATAATTAACACTTTTTGGCGGAATTTCGAACAATCAATCGTAATTCGAACATTTCGGATGTTAGAGAATCCCGGGACCCTTATAATTTTTTTTTTTGTCGGGAATGGAAAAGGTAACTTTATTTTACGCACATAAAAAATAGTGGAAATTTTAATTTTTTTCTGTGTGTTTTTCTTAAAAAATGTGTGTTATTATTTTGCTTCTTAAAATTTCTTATATTTAATAAGCAATAAAAAAAAAATACAATAAAATGTTTTTTTTAATTTAAATATTACTAAGAGCAAAACTAAAATTCACACATAAAAAAAATTAAATATTATTTTATTTAAAAATTAATATAAGTTATTTTATATATATGTATATACTTTAGCGATAAATATGTTATATCTAATATTTAAAATTATATTTAAAAAAAAAATCATTTTACTAGAGTTATTTTATATCCCAAAATCAAATACAAATTATGTAATTTATATATAAACACATTTTTAGATTCACTAATTAAAAACTAGTAATTCAGCTGAAATAGTTTTTGGTTTTCTTGTCATTGCACAATTATGTAATTATTACGACACCTCGCCGTATTTGCATTTTTTTTTCATGAAACTGTTTAGTTGAAATCACACAGAAATAAAATGGAAGCGATTTCAAATTGCAGCAACTAAAATATTGGCCGAAAATTGCACGTAAAATTAAATTAGTGTCCGCGCACAATTCAGTAAACTATTACTTTAAATATATGCGATTTTTGTTTAGTTGCTACGTGCGCGGACAATATTTTTTTTTCATTCAACTGAAAAATTGCGCAACTAAACAACAATTGCAAATGCTCTCTTATATTTTATGATTAAAGTAATTTCTTATATTTTATTTAATATACAGTCATTAATTCAAATAAATTCCGGAATTTTATTATATTTTTATTTTAATTACTCAATAATTTTATTACTAGTTTTTTGCAATTCACAGCAAATTTACATTATGTGTACTTTTAGCAAATTTTGTTCTATCAAATATTTAAGAAGTGATTTTTACATATGCGCGTTTATATAGTAAATTACAGAAAAATATTGATTTGAGATTGAGATGTTATCTTAAATAAATTAAAAAAAAACTGAGAAAGAAAAAGAAAAACACAAAACAAAAAAAAAATTGTGAAAAAAAAATATAATTGGAAAATTTGAATTTTAAATTATTTAAAAAATCTGGGATTCTTTTTTCTTTTTCTTTTTATTTTTAAATATAATTAAAATTAGTTTTTTTTTATTTTAATAATATTTTTGTTTTTGAGATTATCATCGTTTTTTATCATATATTTTTAAATATTTTTCTTTTTTTTTTTTTAAATTAATTTTTCATGTTTATTTTCATATATTTTGACTAGAAGTTTTTTTTTTAATTATATTTTAAATTTATAGTTTTTTTTTATATTTCTTGTAAAACTATTCTTTTTATTTCTGGTTTTACATCAAATTTTCTATCAAAACAAAAAAAAATAATTAAATTTTGATCTTTTTTTGTGTTTTTTCTTATGTGTATAAATTTTCAAAATTTTCTTGTGAATTTTGATTTATGTAAATGTTAAAATTTTAAACATTTTCTTATTTAGGGTTTTGTTTGTTTTTGCTATGATTTTGTTTATAATTTTATAAATAATAATAATTATTATTAATACATCTATGTTTATCTTATATTTATTACATTATAACATTAATTATTTAAATAAAAAAAAAATTGTTTGTTAAAAATTTTACTTTTATATAAATTTTTTTTCTTTAAATTTGATTAAAAAACTTAAAAATTACAAAAATTAAAGCAAAAAAGAAAAATTAAATTAAATATTTGTTCTGTATTTATAGGGAATTATAAGGTTAAGCAAAAAGATGGCTCTCCTTAAATTTTTCATTTATATCTTCTTCTCGTAATTAACTTTTTACCTAAATTTGATTTTTATAAAGAAGAAAAAAAACCAATATTTTTTTTGTTTGCAATGTAAAAAAATTATTCTAAAATATTCAAAAAAAAAAAAAAAACTGTGGTCGTAAATTAAATTAAAATATTTTCATAAATATTTTCCATTAACACAACATAAAAAAAAATGTTTCAAATTGAAATCACTATGAATTTTTTTAGTCAATTAGACTAAAATCAAGTTTCAAATATGAAAATCATTATCTGTTTTTTAGTTGATTAGAGATCTTTTTTAGTTTTTTTTCTCTCTTAAATTTCGCGGCCACAGTTTTCAATTATATTTTTTGTGTGTAAAACATGAACAAACTGAAGTAATCAACAAAATATTTTTACAAATATTAAATTAAATTCGTTACAGAAAAACTTAAAAAATATTTAATTTGAAATAAATAAATTAATTTAACGAATATTTAAATAAACAAAAAAAAAAATTCTATACAAAAATTGTATTTTGTTGTCTTATATTTAAATTAAAAAAAGAAGCTTTAATAGCCGATTTATATTCATCATTTCAAATTAATACAATTTTTGCGTACGAATTGATTTGCGTCCCAAGTATTATAATAAAATCCATATAAATCGACCATTAAAATGCTTCTTTTACAATTTTTCTAAATATGAAAATAGAAAAAAAATTTGATTGAAAAACATTTTTTTTTTTTGTTGAAATAGAAAATTATTTTTGGTTAAATGAAAAATTAATTACCTTTTTATTTTATTTTCTTTGTTAGATACTTTTTTTTTATCCCTCTCTTCTCATCTCAAATTAGCAAAAATATATTACAAGATTATTTTTTTTATGTGGATGTGTTGACTTCTTCAGTTTGTTTTTGGATTACATTTTTCTTATATATTTTTATACTTTATTTGTTTACATTTAAAAAAAATAGTTTAAACAAAAAGAAAATAAAATAATAATTACTGAATTTTCCCATAAGTAAAATAAATAAAATTATTTTTAAAAATTATTGAATTATATAAATATTTTTTCTGTTTTGGAATTTTTCCATTTTTGTGTGTGTTCTTTAATATTTTTTTTTTTGGCAGATTTTTTTTTGAATTGTAAGAAAATCAGAAAAAAAGTGTAGAGTAAATTTCATTTCTTTTTTTCTTTAAATTTTTTATATAATATTTTTTATTTTCATTTAAATTTTTCATTTTGATCATCGCAATGAATTTTTCTTTTAGTTTTTTCTTATTTTTTTTTTTACTCACTGAAAAAGTGGAAAAAAGATAAAAAAAAAAATTATTATAAAAATATTGAAAATTGATATAGGATATTTTTTAATTGTTTGTTTACGGATTCTAAAAAATGATGAAAAAGCATTTGAAATGTAAAAGTGTGTTTACTGATTAAAAATGTTAAAATAATTTTTTTTTTAAATATTTTTCTAATGCTTTTTTAAATAATTTAATGATTTTTTTTAATAAGAAAATGTAATTTGGTTTTGTAATTTTAGACCAAAGAAAAAATACTGAAATTTTTTTTTTGGCAATTTTCGTTAACGTCAAATGAACACAGAATTGCAATGATACATATTTCTAGTATTTTGACTAGAAATCTAGTATTTGGTTCTTGTCTTCCATAAAAACGAATGAAACAACATTGCAGTACTGCGATCATTTGACGTTAACGAAAATGCAATTTCCTTTTTCTTACACGTTCATCAACATTTTCAATAAAAAGTTTTTCACTTTATTCTCGCAAAAATTTCCCTTTCTCTCGATTGCGTATAGAAGGTGAAATATAAATACTTTAAGAGAAAAAATGTTGAAAGAAAATGTTGCAACATGTAAAATTAGTCTTTGACTATAGCCAAAAAATTATTACAAATAATAAGGTAAATTTTCTTGCCAAAAAAAATTCTTGTTAATATTAAATTTTCTTCTAATTTAATTTGTAATTTTTTGTTTAAAACATTTTTTTCTAGTAATTTTTAATTAATTTTTTGGTTATAGTTAAAGAAAATTCATGATTTCTTACGTTTCGTTTTTTTGATCACTTTAAATAATAATAAAATAAAAACAAATTTAAAAAAAAATTATGTTTTTTTTTACAATTGCAAACAAAAAAACATTTTTTTTTAAATTAAAATAAACAAAAAAAAAACTGATCCAATTTTTGTTCTTCTTTAAAAAAAGTTAAAAAAGTTTACCAACTTTTTCTCTCTTTACAAATAAAGTTAATTTTGTTCAAATAAATGATTTATGTTAAATATTATTTTTATGTAATTTTAGTTTGTTTTTATTATTATATTATATTAAAAAAAAAATTCAGTGAAGTGGAGGAGGGAGACGCATTTTTTTGCTCTAAAATAAGCTTTAAAAAAAAAGAGAAAAAAAAAAGAAAATGATTAGTAAAAAAAGGGAAAAAATTAAATTATGATTTTTTTAATTTTCAAAATTAAACAAAAATAAATGATTTTTTTCTTTAAAAAAAAAAGAATATTTAAATTTTCATTTCTTTTTTTTTAAATTTAATAAAATATTTTTGTTTTATTTTTTTTTTGTTAAAATTTTTTTTTAATATATATATAAAAATTAAAATGAAAATGAAATAAATTTTTCATGTTCATTTTAATTTTTTTGTTTTGTATTTACTTCTGTTTGCTGGTCTTAAAACTGACTTGTAGTACACGATTTCCCAATGTATAACCATTTAATGCTCTGATTGCCATTGTTGCTTCATCATAATTTGTCATTGATACAAAACCATAACCTTTACATTGATTATTTGATGGATCCTTAATAATTTTAACACTTTGTACAGCACCAAATGGTCCAAATAATTGCCATAATGTACTTTCTTCAGTTTCTGGTGCCAAATTATATATAAAAATACTGTAACAACCACCTGGTCCAGCAGCAACTGTAGCTGCTGCTGCTGCAGCAGCACCTAAACCGTTTGGTAACATAACATCTAACATATCACCAGCCATTGGTGAAAAACGTGCTAAACCTTTATTAACTGGATTATGCATAGCACCACCAATACGACGTACCAATTGTGGATTTAAAAATGCCGGCATTTGGGGTTGCATCATTTTAGCATTTGTACCTGGTGTATTTGAAAATTTCACAACAATTGGATCTGTACAATTTTTTGGTGTTGTACCATTTAATGCAATTATAGCTCTTGTTGCTTCTTCACGTTTATCAAAACGTATAAAACCAACACCTTTTGTTTGGCTTTCATTACCAGCATTTTGTAATATACGTGATGTAATTATAGCACCAAATGGTGTAAAAATTGCTTCCAAATCTTGTTGGGTCATTGCTTTTGGTAAACCAGATATATATAAATTTGCACCTTTAATAGCATCAGAACTTGGCCGGGCAAATGATACTTTAATTGTTTTATTTTGTAAACGTAAACCGTTTAATACATTTACAGCTTGTTCAGCATCTTGTGGTCGAACATAATTAACAAAACCATATCCTAAACTTTGACCTTTTGCTGATGTTGGATTTAATGGATCTAAAAATGCTTGTGCTTTATCCCGTATCAATTTAACACTTTCAATTTCACCAACACTTGAAAATAATGAACGTATTTCATCTTCGGTCATTGTTTGTGGTAAATAATTAACAATTAAATTTGTACGTGTTTCATTACTATCAATACCAATTCCTTTACCATTATGTGCTTGAATAGCTGCTTGAACAGTTTGTTGCATAGCTGCTTGAGCTGCTGCTGCTGCAGCTGCAGCAGCGGCAGCTTGTGGTTGTTGTTGTTGTTGTTGTACAGCTGCAGCAACTACAGCAGCATTTGTTTGTTGTTGGACTTGCATAATTGCTTGTTGGACTTGTTGTTGTTGAATTTGTTGTTGTAATTGCTGTTGGATTTGTTGTTGTGTTGTAGTTTGGTTTGTACCCTGAATAATTGCTTGTGTCTCAACACCACCAGCGTTTGTCATTATCCAAGAGTTTTGTCAAAAGAAAACTTAAATTTTCTTTTTTGTTGGTGTTGTTTTAGTTATTTTCTCCGCCCCCCACTTCTTCTTGTTGTGTTTCAGAAGAGATAAACAAAAAAAGAGACTCGATTTGAAAAAAATGCTTAAAACTTCCCCTAGGCTTTTTGTTGTTGTTTGTTACTTTTTTATTTTTTTATGTTGTGTTCTTTTTACTATTTATTTCTCTTTTGTTTTTATGATTGTGTGCATATAAAATTTTTTTAAAATAGTTTTTACTTTACGCTGCGCGCACACTCAAACAAGCCACCAGAAATTTTATTTTTTTTATATGATTTATTTTTTTCCTTTTAGTATCTATACTAAAAACACGCACACATTTACAATGGAGAACAATTTAGATTTTTCGATGTAGCTAATCAATATATTGATTTTTTTTTTCTATGAATTTTTCGCCCTTTTTTTCTTTAATTTAATGAAAATTATGCACGAATTATGATAATTTTTTTTACTTTGCAAAAAACTTGTCAAACTTTGTTTAACACGAAAAAAAATTACAAAAAATTCTTATTACACAAAACACGAGAGGAAATTTATGTAAAAAATAGTAGAAATAGAAACGAGTAAGGTACTTTTTTCTTTTTTCTAATTAGATAATTTTTTTTTATAGATTCTTGTTCGAAAATCACAAAAGTAGAAAAAAACACACAACAAAAATTCCAATTATGAAAAATGTTTCTTTTTTTTATAATTAGAAAGTTTCCTTTCTTGTTATGAAACTTTTTTAAGTTTTAATTATTATTTTACACAGAAATTTTCTTTTACTAGAAGAACTTATATGCGATTTTTTTTTTACACAACGAGTGGGACATTAAAAAAAATTATTACATCAAACATAAAAAAAGGAAAAAAAATATTTTTTGAAAATATCTTTTTTTTTGCAAATTGGAATGAAATTTTTTTTTTTCAATTTTCTTGTGTATTTTATGAAAAAACACAAGCACTACGCGATTTATAATTTTAATTTTACACAGAAAACTAGAAAAAAAAACGAATACTGATTTTGATTTCCTTCACTTTTTGTTTGAAATTAATTTTTTTGGTATTTGAGGAAAAAAAAATTATGTATAACTTTTTTTCCTGCAAAAATTTTTTTTTGTGTGATGAAAAAAAATGAAGAAAATACGTCTTGCTCGCTGTGGAAAAAAACTTTGAGTGGTTGGTTTGGTAGTAGTGTGACTGTGAATTAGTGTTACCTTTTAGAAATTTTTATATAAAATTGTACTAGAAAATAATTTTGTTGTACTATAAATTCTTATTAGACATGCGTGAAAATTATGGTGTATTTAATTTTTGGGATTATTATAATTAATCAAATCTGATCTAAACTTGGGTTTAATATTGGACTTTAACATATTTTTCATGATTTACCCTAAAACCTAAATCAACGCGTATGGCATACGATTTGTTTCAAAAATTTGACATGCCCATATATTTTATGGTACCCTCGAGATACGCGACGTACGTAGCGAGATACGCGAGCGTATCATAACAAAATATATGGTCATGTCAAATTTTTGACAGCAATCGTAGTACGCAAAAATTTATATGAAATACGCGTTGATTTAGGTAGGGAGTGAGTGAAAATATAAGTAATCAAATTCTTGATCAAAATTTATAATTCAAATCGATAACTATTTCAAGTAAAATATTGATTTGTATATTATTTTATTTATTTGTAGTCAAAAAAGTTAAAAATCTACTTAAATAAATTACATAATCATAAATTGAAATAAAAAATCAAAATTATTTACGTATAAATGGTAAAGGTACAAATTATCAAAATGTACCAAAATTGAAATATGGAAACTAGCATTTTCGTATTAATAAAATCCCTTAAAATACTTTCCAATAATATCATTATAATGATTTCCGATTATGCTAAATTTTTATTCATCTTAGTTCCAAACCAATTTTCATTTCAGATTTACACCTTCACGGTTTCAAAGTTTTTTAAATTATATTTCAAATAATTTAATAAATTTAATTTAAATATAATTAATTATTTATAAAAATCATTAAATGGATTATTTTTTAGTTTGAATTAATTATTTATTTATTTATTTTTAGTTTATCAGCACAAAATTTATTTTACATTGGTTTACGAGATATTGATGAATACGAAAGTTTCCTATTGAAAAAATTAAATATTAACACATATGGAATGACTGTAAGAATAAAAATATTTATATTATTATAAATAAAGAATTATTTTTTATTTAAATAAAATATTTTTTATATATATTTAAATTAGTCGGTTGATAATCTTGGCATAAATAAAATATTAGAACAAATTTTAGATATTATAAAACCAAAATCTAAAATTCATGTATCTTTTGATATTGATGCACTTGATATTAAAGAAGCTCCAAGTACAGGTAAATAAAAATGATTTTTAATTTAAATAAATTAAATTAAATTAAACATTTAATATATTTTATTGAATTAAAAAAAAGGGACTGCAGTATCTGGTGGACTTACGTTAAGAGAAGGATTAGTAATTGTTGAAACATTGGCACAAACAAAACGAGTTTCTGGTTTTGATTTAGTAGAAATTAATCCTAAAATTGGTTCAGATAAAGATTGTAAACGAACAGTTCAAGCTGGTATAGAATTAATTAAAGGAGCTTTTGGATATAATCGAAATGGTAGACCAAAAGATATTTTAATAGAAAATGTGTAACATACTACAAAAAAAATTTTTTTTTTTTTGTATTTTTTATATTAAAAATTAATTTTAAAATTTAATAGTTTTATAAATTTTATTGTTAAATAATAGTTATAATAATAAAGTATAGTTGTAAAGAAGAAGCTCATTAATCATGAATTTCAAATATTTACAATTTTGTGAAAAATGATTCGATTCGATGTTCTAAAAACCAAATAAAATAATAAAATAATAAAACAACAAAATTTAATGTTTTTTTTTTAAATAATTCAAAAATATTTTAAGTGATAATTTTCCAAGTATATATTTTTTTTATATAATTACAAAACATTTATAAGCAAATCAAAAAAAAAATTAATTTTAATTAAAATTATTTAATATTATATTGAAGAGTGCTTCTTTTTTAAATCACAATTTATGACGTATGCCGGTGTCTTAAAATTAATTATACAAAATAAAAATGTTATTACAAATAATAATAATAATAATATAAATTTTATACAAAACCAAAAATAAAAATTTATTAAATTATTTTGTATGCTTATAAATAACAAGTTTCATTTAATTTTTTTTTCTATTTCAAAGAAAAATTTTTGTTAAAAATATAACCGCCAATCCACCTAATTTTCAAAAATTTACATCAATTTATCACGTAAAATATAAATTAGATGAATTCATTTTTATTATAAAAATTTCGTGTTATTGTAACAACTAACTGAATTACTCTCTTTTTTTTTTGGTGGATCGAAAAAAAAGGTTTTATCATTTATTTGCATTCAATTTTTTCCTAGTCAGTGGAATAATTTTTTTTTAGTAGAATTTTTGATGTTTTCAAGTTTAATTTTATACTGACATATTATTTTTAAATTTAAATTTCATATAAATTTTTGTTAACAAATAAAAAATGGAATTATTTTTTACAAATATTATTTTTTGTTTTCGTTTTTTTTTAAATTCTTTTCTAATATATTGATTTTCCAAATACGATCCTTAATTACTTTAAATGCTGATTCTAATTCATTATCATTATTTGTTATTAATAAATCATAATATAAAATCATGACAAAAAATATATTTAAAAGAAACATTTCAAAAAAAAAAAATGACAAAAACAAAAATATGAAAAAAGTACATAAATTAAAATTTTTTAAAAATAATTATTATATAGGCTACCTTTGTGCTTAATAAAAAATATAAATATTATTGGTTTTTGTCTTAAACGGAAGAACATTCTATAATAAAGTAATTTTCCTTTTTTTTAAACTACAGAACACCATTTTACTTTTTACCCGACGTTTATATATACTTGGACACTATTTACTATCACTTTTTTGCTGATAATTACCGAAGGTCAAATAAATTTCGTTATTTTACTTTAAAGCTTTTAATTTTAAAAAACAAATTTTACAACAAAATGCTAATTTTACTATCAGACAGTACACAGTGCAGTTGTACTTTTACAGAACAGTAACCAGTACTGAGTACAGTATTACTTTTGTAGGACAGTGACAGTGATATAGTACCCAGTATTTTTAAACACCGCTATTAGATTTGTAATTAAGTATAATCAAAAAAATTATAGATAAATTAATTTAAAACAAAAAATCTAATTTACAAAAAAACATTAAATTAATTTTTTTCTTCCTGAAAGAATTTAAATTTTGTAAATGTTCTAACTATAATTTTATATATCAATTATAAAATTTTAATTTTAATTCTTTTTTTTTTAACATTTATAATATTAAATTTGATAATTAAGTTTTTCTTTTTAAATGGAAGGATATTTATGTCCTCCTTTGCTAAAGATCTAGACTAGATAGAAACGATATATTTATGTATACAATTATTTTTTTTATTGTTGGGAAATTTTTTTTTTGTATTTTTTACTTTTCTACTACACATTACATATATATATATATATATATATATTCATTATATATTTATCTTAAAGAATAATTCAATCCTATTATGGTTTTCAAGGGAATACGATTTTTTCTTTGAAAATCACTCGAGGCAGAAAAAAATCACTCGAGCCAGAAAAAAATCACTCGAGCCAGAAATAAATCAAGTGCACAAATCTTCTAATAGAATAATATTTATATTGTATAATTTTTAATATGGCTTTAATTGCTTTCAAATTTTAATTTATTTCTCACTGGAAATGATTTTCGAATAAATTACGTTCACTCAAAACCCATAATAGGTTCGATTATATTTATTTTAAACTCGCTTTCTCTCTCACTATATCCCTCTAACTTATTAATTAAACACTCGACATTTTAAATTTTTTTTTATAATGATTTTCTTTTCGAGATTTTTTTTTAATTTTTAATTTTTAAGTATTTAAAAAAAAAAGAATATTTTATCTTAATTTTACTTCATTGTAGTAAAAGTGCTTAAAAAAACATAATAATTAAAAATTCTAATTATGCAATTTTGTACATAAATTTTAAAAATAATATAAAAATTTCAATTATGTAATTTAAAAAATAATAAATAAAAAAAATAGGCGCGTAAAAGTTCTCTTTTGAATTTTACAAAATGATGAAATTTTTTCAAAAATTTTTCCGAGTTTGTTTTTTTATTATAACAAATTAAGAGAATTGTTTTTTTTTTATATATTTTATTTATTTATTGTAGATCAAAAATGTATACCATCTATTTTTTATACATTAATTTGTCATGTTTTTCGCGGTGGGGGTGGTGGTTTTATATCTTTGGGAATGTTCTCGTATGCTACAAAAAAAGAAAAGAAAATTGAATTTAAAATTATGAAAAATAAATGAATAAAAATAATTACCAGTTGGTGGAAGAAATTCATTCTTTGGTTCAACATTTTCAACAATTGGTGTACATTTTAATTTTGTTTTACAATTATTTATAATATCTTGTGATTTATTATTTAAACTCAAATTAGACATTGACGGTGGTAATAAGGGTGAACGTTGTACATCATTTCCAGTTTCACCAGTATATCTAAAATAAATAATATTAAAATGAATTAATGAAATATTAAATTTATTAATTTAAATATGTATTAATTTTTTTCCACATACATAATAAATTTTAATTATTACAAAATCAAATTAAAATTGTTTACATTAAATTTCTAGAAGAGATTTTATATAACCTTGGAATAATAAATAAATTATTAAAAAATAATAATTTCATAATGTGTTTGTTTTTCTGAAAAAAAAAAACGATGATTCACATTTTAAATCTGACTGGACATTAATTACACACTCTAAATAAGGAATTATATATATGTATATAGGTCAAGGTCATTTTGAGTTTTACAGAAAAATAATCTTGATTTAATACTTTTTTTTTTTAAATAAATAAATAAAACAATATTTTAAATAATTTTAATTATTGGAGTTTTTTCTTTTACTTAAGTAAGCAAAAAAAATATTAAATCAAAATTATTTTCTTTTTCTTTTTAAATGTTTCTTTATTTAAATTCAATATATATTTTTTATGTTGGAGAACAGAAATCTCTTTAAATTTACTTAAAAATTATTAACTAAAATTATTATATAAAAAAAAATTCGTTAATAAATTAATTTTTTGTTATATAATTAATTATTTTTTTGTGAGTCTGTCAATAAAATTATTACTATAAAATTTCATTGTCGAAAAATTAAATATTAGATTAAATTATTTAAATTTATAATTTTCGATTTAGTAACAGAAAAACAACTAAACGAAACCATAAATCAAATTTGAGTTTTTTCATAAATTTATATTTAAAATACTGAAAAATCGTTGTGTGAGAAGCGAAATGTTATAATTGTTAGTTACAGCAGATAACTATGCAAAAATTATTATCCATAATGTTTATATGGAATGTGAATTTGTTTTCCCAATTACAACAATTCGCTTCTCACAACAACGAATTATATTTTTGTAAAAATAAAATTGATCATAATTTTTTATTTTGTACCATCATTCAAATAATTTGATTTAAAAATTTAAAAATAAAGCTTTTCGTTTTTACTGGGTTTTACAATAATAATTTGATCGAAATTTTTGTTTCTAAAATTATTAAAATTTAATTTTTATTTTAAATAAATAACATTCAAAGCATTAAAGTAAATTTTTTCTTGTTTCCAAGTAAAATTCATAATTCAAATCTAAAGACACACAAATTTAATTAATAAATATATATAAAAAAATCATAAATAAAATACTGTGTTTCCAAAATTCAATATAAATAATAATAATTACTAATAATAATTTTTCTTTTTAAAAAATATTTTTGTTTAATTTTTTGCTTAATACAAAAATTTTCATTGTTTTATTATTATTTTTTGTAAAATTTTATTTCAAATTTCAATTATTCAAAAAAAAAATTTTAAACATAAAAATCATCGACGTACTTAATATTGGTATATTCTCTGCCAACTTGTATACTTTGTTCTTCGGCACGTTTACGTTGGAATAATGTTTGTATATAATGTAAAACAGCATAATAAACAAATTTATATTGTGCCTCAGTTTGTACTAAACCAGATCGTTGTGATCTAACCATCTGTATTGTGCGCTGTATATCAATTTCAGTATCAAGACCTGAAATTACAAAAACTAGTTAATATATTTTTTTTTACATTTATATAAATTAATATTTTACCTTCTCGATCAATTTGATCTAATATCATATCAATAACAATAAATGTACCAGTACGACCAATTCCAGCTGAACAATGTACACAAATCGGTCCCTAAAAAATATTTTAATTGCAAAAAAATATATTTAAAATATTTGTAAAAATAATCATATATAATCTTACTGGTTTTTCACCAGCTAATGAAATTTGACTTTGTCGTGTATTAACATCTTGTAAAAAATTTAATACACAACCTGGATCAGATGGTACACCATGATCTGGCCAAACTTGAAAATGATAATGATAAATACGACGTTCTGGCTGTGAACGCCATGAAAATAAAAATTCTCGAAGTGTATAATCATTTGTTGAACTTTCTGTTAAACATGTTACTTTAGCAGCACCCCATTCTTTTGTTTGATTCTCATCTGGCCAATATTTAGCACATTTATTTTTACCTAAAATTTTTTTAAAAATAAAATTAAATATATTACAAAGTTTTCTTATGATATTGATTACCTCTTTCAAATTCTTTGGTTGTCATCACAATAACACGTGTATTCTCTTGCCAAATCATATTCCAAAAATCTTGTATAGTATTTAATAAACAGCCTTGTGTTGCAATATATGTTTTAAACATATCTTTTTCATCTTTTTTACAATTTTTATTACTACCACCGCCACCGCCACCACCAAGACAACTAATAAGACAACCATTACCACCAGTACTACTAATTGATTCACTTCTTTTATGTTTACCAGTTAATGTATCTGATTTTTTTGTATTACAAAATGTACAATTATTTATTGGTAATGTTGCTGATTTCATAGCACATTGAACACATGTTTTATTTAATATTTGACAATTTTGGCAATTTTTTTGTTGTTGTATAGCAATACATGACGGACATAATGATAAACTATTTAAACTTTCTGATGATGAACTCATATTATATAAATCATTATCGGTTGGTAAACGTATATAATTTGCATTTATATATTCACCACCACATATTTGTGGATCAACATCTCTTAATTTAACACGAGTATGATCATCTACAAACATAAAAAAATTAAATTAAATTAATTAAAGCATTTAAATTTAATTAAAAATTTCTATTTAAAAAAAATTTTTGTCTACTTACATGGAAGAATATTTTTATAACGATTTTTATTACGATTTTCAATTTTATAACCTTCTTGTCTAGAAAATGTATTACGACTATCTTGTTGTTGTAGAGATTCAAATTCTTCCCAAAATCCACCCTATAACAAAAATAATTATATATATGTATGTAATTAATTAATTAAAAATTTTTTCCATGATTTCAAATTGGTTTTACCTTATTTAATTGTTCAACCCTAGCACTAATACCAGCTGCTGTTATTCGGGTTGCATTAAATGGTTGCCTTAAATGGACAACAGTTCCACATGTTTCAACCATTGGATTACGTTTATAATGATCAATTAATTCACACAATGTTGAAAACTGTTCACCACCTCCAACGTCGTATTTTTTATCCTAATTTAATTATAAAAATTTTTTCAAATTAATTTTTTTTTCTGTTTAGGTTTTGGAGCTTGTCTCATCTAAAATTCTCATTTAAAACTAAATTGATATTTCTAATAGCTAATCTCTTTTATACTCAAATATCTTAAAATTTCAAATTTGCGGAAAAAAACATTAAATTTGTTTATCCAGTAATAAATTTCCATATAAAAAAATTTGAAATTTTTTAACCTTTTAATGATCGCCAATATTTTTTTAAAATGAAATGATTTATTTTTTATATAAGCAAAAAAATTATAATTTTTTTTTACTAGTTTTTAAAATAAGTAATAAAAAAATTGTCATCCGGTAAAAATTTACTACTTAATTTTTTAATATTCATCACTTAAAAAAAAAAAAAAATTTGCTTCACGTTTTGTTGTTGCTTTAAATTATAGTGTTGACTAATTTAATGAATAATTAAATTAATTAATAAATTAATATAATCTTAAATTTTTCTAGAAAATTTGTAAATAATAAAAAAAGCGCAAATTTTTATACTAGAAGATTTTATAACTGACTGGCATACATTTTTACTATATTATGTATTACATTTTTTGCGGGGACAAAATTATTAGGGGATAGTAAAGTAAATATTAATGAATTACGAAAATGGTAAATAAAAAATTCCAAATTTTCACATTTTTTGAAATTTATAATTTTCTTAAAGTTTTAATATAAAATAATTACGACATAATGAAAATAATGATTTTTTTGGGGAAGTTGGGGGAAACTCTTTTGTAGTCACTTAAAAAAATAACAAACTGCAAAAAAAAAAATACTAATAAAAATTTAATGATTTTTTGTTTAAACCAACTAAATGATTAAAATTTTAATTTATACAAAAAAATTTAGTTACGTTTTATTACGATTATAAATTAAAAAAATAATAATAATTAAATAAAATTAAATTAAAAAAAATTGTTTAGTGAACAGTGAAGTTCATCAAATTTTGTAGCTATTTTTAAATATTGAGAAAATAATGTGCAACAAATTTATTACGAATAATTTGTTGCAATTTTGTAATTAATACAAACACGGACTTGATACCATAGTTCTAAAATAATTTGAAATAATAGGAAGAACATAAATAGAATCATTAGATACTATAATCATTTTTTTAATTAATCTATTAAACCTTAATTTTTGTGATTTTTTTTATTGTTAAATAACCGATAAATTTGGCTATCAAAATGTTCTTTCATTTAGAACTATAAATAAGAATTTCAGGTTCCTGGACTTAGGACCTGGATCCTGTAACAAACAATTTAAAATTTCATATCTTTCGTATCATTTAATATAAAAAATTCTTTGTTATATTTTTAATTCTATGTTAATTTTTCTATCGTCATTCTATCATAATTAGAATATTTATTTATGTATACACAATTTATGTTAATCAAAATGATTCATTTTTCGATAAACATAAAAGTTCTAAACAAAAAGTACTTAATATGGTGATCATAGTCACGTATAGACATTTAAACTAAATAAGAATTATCTTATTATATTCTTAGAATTATGATCTGATCTATTGATTATAGATTTATTAAAAACGCCAACGCAATTTAAAACTTTTATCTTGTTTTTGTTATGGAAATTGAAAAAACATAAAAGATTTAAATTAGAATATGTTTATTTTTTAATAATTTTAAATTTAAACTTTGATTCGAAAAATACATTTTGTAATTAAATTTAATTATAATAGGAGGAAATTGAATTAAAGCTGTCAACAATTTATTTATGTACTATTATAAATAATGTTAACTTTTCTGTTAAGTATAATTTATAAGAATAGAAAATTTATTTAGATACATTTAAAATAAACAGAAATTTTTTTAAAAAAATCTATTTTAAATTTTGAGAATGAAAATTAAGTAATTTTACTTTTTAGATCTTTAAATAATTTCTTGAAGTGAAATTAATCAAAATGGACTAGTAAATTTCGATAATATCTTCAATAGTCCACAGTTCGGAGAACGAAATTTTACAAGGAAAAAGCTTTCAGCTTATGTACAATTTAAGTCTTCATTTGAGAGCTAATCAAATAGATATTTTCTATTATTTTTTAAAATTTCATATTAGGAAAAATTGAACTGAAAAAAAATGCAATAAAAGATAATAAAGGAAATAATGTACAAAATTATTGAATTTTTCAGTTACAATTTTTCATAATACTTTTTGTCTATTTTCTGTAATTGAAAACTGGTCGAAAGTACTTATAACCATAAAAGTTTCAAGCTGTTTTTTATATATATATTTTCACAAACAAAACGAATCTTAATCTGGTTGAATGTTGTTATAAATTATTCTTTTATTATAATGTTTATCATTAAAAACGGAAAATATAATTATTTAACCCACGGTTTTATTGTAATACTAACCCCTTTATTTTTACCATATGCCACCACCATAAAGAAAGAAAAAAATAGAACCCTCTAACTAATAACTAAAATTTTCTAATTACGTCATTTCCCAATTTTCCTAAATTACTATAAATAATTCTGTTTTTCATTTCAAGGTTTTTTTTTTCATTTTAGTATTATTTTTATTTATTGGCAAACATCAGGAAAATGATTTAATACGGAAAATTATTATTAATTTAGAATGATTATTTCTAATTTTATTATTTATTTTTGGTATAATTTTATTTTTTGTAAATCATTCTTTTTCCCCACAGAAAAAAAAATTGTGTCTAATTAGATTAAAACTATTAACTTGCTATTAAAAAAATGTTCTAAATGAATTAAATTATGAAACTGTTATGTACGTCACTAAAAATTATTTTTTTAATTAAATTAATTTTAATTTACTAATTTTTTACTTACTTGCCATCTGATCATTACATGTGTTACTTTATCATCAGTTCGAACAGATAATACAAAATCACCAGGTTTACTTTGTGATTCACGTACTAAAAATGAACCATTTTTACCACGTTCCAATATTAATTTTTCTGCTTCCTTGCCAGATAAATTACCATGAAACCATCTGGTGTGAAAAATATAAAATAGAATAAAGTTAATTTATTTATTTGATAAAATTTAGAAATTTGTAATTTTAGAGAAAAATTAATATTAAAAAATATTTGATTTAGTAAAATTTAGAAAAACTAAGTGGAAATATAATTTAAAATTGTTGCCTTTAAATAATTTAGTGAATGATTGAAAAAGTTACACTGAACAAGATCACATTAATTTCAACTATTTCAGATAAAAATCTACTTATATTTTCCTTGAGTTTTTCTTAATCATATTTTTGATTGAACTTTTTTTCTTTTTTCATTATCAAAATTTTGGGGTATAAATTTTTCTCTATCAAATTTTTGTTAATTAAAATAACCTTGATCTAAATTTTACATTTTTTTATAGAAAATATTTACAAATCTATGTTTAATTATTATATTTAACAATTTCACACAAAATTGATTTAATCAACATTTAATAAAATTTTAACACTACATATATCTATCAATTATTATAGTTAGTTATTAGTGAACGACCGACCCATCCCTTAAAAAAAATAATTTAGAAAATTGTATAAATTTACAAAATTGAAAATATCACACAATTTTCACAACAAAATATAATTTGAATTTAATATAGAAAAAATAGTTACTATAAAATTGTGACCAGAAAAAAGCAAGGTGTGTTTTTGACTTATATTTGTATAATTTATTGATTTAATGATTCTATTGTATCTAATTTTAAATATTGCGCATATACATATTAATTAAATTTTTCACATCATAAAATTATTGCAATTTAAAATATATTCAGTGTACAATGGACATTTAATAATTTTGAATTTATAAGAAATTACAAGAGTTATCTATACGAAATTTATTAACATAAGATTGCGTTTTAAATATTTCAAGCTGATTTTTCGAGGCTCACAGGTTGGTTACTATGATTATCTATGACCTTTTTAGTCATCAGTTACATATTTTGAAATTACACTATCAAATTTTTCAAATTCTAATAAGTAGAAAACTAATAATTAAATCTCAATTGAAAATCAGCCTTTAAATTATGACCAACATAATAATTAATAATGCTGTTCTTACATTTTTCTGTCACGCGCCATTAAATTAATTATGTAAAAAAAATTTAAAAATCATTTTATTAAAATTCTATAACGAATATATAATTTTTTTTTTAATCAAGTCTTTAAAATTTTTGTTTTATTAAACATTTGTGTAAATATTTCAAATTTTAATGTTTAATAACATTTGAATGGGAAAAAAAAATGTTTGTTAGCACAGCTTTTTATTTATACAATTGACTAATAAATAAAATATAATATAAATTTTATTTGTTAAAAAAAAAATAGAAATTATGTATTATAAAATATGCTCGATATAAAATTAAATAATTATTATATTTAAAAAGTCAGCAAAGTCAATCAATCAAAAATTAAAGGAAATTCCCCTTTGTACAATTATTAATTTTACACTATAGAAAATTTTATTTTTCCCTATTTTATAAATTTCACGATATTTTTGTGTAGAAAAAAAGTAAATAAATAATTTTTCCCGATCATGACAGACAAATTTTTCAATTGAAATTTTCTTAAAACATTTTTTTTATATCTTAGAAAAGAACGAGAAAAAAAACCCCAATAATTGTATATATAATTTTTCTCCCCCCAAAGAGAAGGCATGCAAATAATTTAAAAATAATTTTATTTCAAAAATTTATAATTTAGTAATTTAGTAATTATGTATTTTACACTAACGATTTATATTTTTTTCTTACAATCACGATTTTTTTTTTATAGATTTTTAATTTAACCGTGAAACGAAAAAAAAAATTTTTTTTTTTAAATTCAAAAATTGTTAAATTTTATAAATAATTTTTCTATTTTGAAGCTTTCTGGGGTTTTATGTATATTTTTTTAATAGAAATAATTGTAGATAAATGCTTAACGACCAACGAACAAATAGTTACTAAAAAAAATTATATAAATATATTTTTCACCAAAAACTTTTGACATAGTAAAAAAAAAAGCTCTCTAGCTTAATATGCATTCAATTTTCTATGGTATATAATAAAAAATTATTGGTAGTTTTTTGTGTAATAAATCCATAAAAAGATACAATAATGTATTTATGGTATATCTGTGCAATTTATTAATTTTCTAAACTTTTGAATGAATAAAGAAAAAATTTAAATATTGTGTCATTTTATATTCTACTATTTTCGTTGCTTTTTATAGGGTAGCAATAATCAATAATTTTTGACTCATAAAAATTTTAATTTTTCATTCAGAAAAAAAAATTCAGTGTTTGTAAGAATTTAAATTAATGTGTAATTAAAGTTAAAGACATAAATGGTATATGATATGGGAAATTAAAATTCCTTATCTATCTCTCTAAAAATATATAGAAGAAGTTTATTTTTATTGAGTCTGATTAATCTTGATTTTAATTTAAAATTTACCTGAACCAATTTACGTCACAATTAAATTTACGTCACTATATTTAAATATTTTTATATATCTTTTATAAAATCACGAAATGTTTAAAAATTAATTGAATTTTTTTTTTGTAGTAATTAATAATTATGTGATTATAACATAAAAAATCTGTTGCTCAGTAGCAAAAACATATAATAAACAATGAACATTTATGCGATAAGATAGTAAATAAAAAAGGGTTTTTTAATTTGTAGAGTGGTTTAAATTTAGCCTTGATTTGATTTTGTTTTAAATACGTCTGAAGGTCAATACTATTATTAATCAGCTTGACAATAATTAATATTTTTACAATTTTAAGAATTACAAAAATGAAGCAATCACCATCATTGACATTAAATAATATGTTTTCTCATTTTTAACGATAAAAAAATTGATAGAATTAATAGAAAATTGATAAAAGTTATAGTCGAATTTATTGCTATTTTAATGTACTTTGGGGGTGTAATATAGATTTTGAAATTTTGAGTAAGTTATGTCTTTAAAATTACTAAATTTTGGTATTAACATAAAATATTTGACATTGAATTAGAACAGAAGAGGATGTTAAAGGTAGAAATTGTTAGATACGGTACTATAGTATCAATCTATATTTTTGACATTTCTATGTAACATAAATTAATAAAACATGAAATATTTGCAATAAATTACATTCTACGTGTAATTGGTAATAAATATTATTATAATTTTGAACAAAAATATTAATTATTATTAAATATTTAATCATATAATTATAATATTCCCATTTATGATTATAATTAAGTTAACTACATTAATTAATTTATTTATCTCAAAACGTTCTACGTTCTAAAAAAAAAATCTTTGATACCAAAAAATAAACTTACTTAATTGCACGCATATTTTTTTTTTTTATAATTTAAACTAATTACAAAAAATTTCAATAATTAATAATACATAATTTTATTTACTCAGCTTCTTTTACTCGTACTTAAAAAAAAGCCCATGAAAATTATTTAATGTCTTACTAACATAAAAATTAATTCATTCACATTTAAAAAAAAAATATTTTTTTAACAAATCAATAAATTAATGAATTAAAATATATAAATTATTAATTAATTAATAAAATTCAAAAAATTATGTATGCATATATAAATGTACTATTAAAAAAAATATATTTTCCATTACACTTGTTTGAAGTTCATTTTTTTTTTCATTTCATTTCATTTAATTTAATTTTTCAATGTTAAATAAATTTAATTATTCAAGGAGTTTTTTTTATATATAAATTTATGCTATATATAAAAATTTTAGTTGTGAATTTTAAAATTTATTCGAATTTCAATATTTTTCTGATTATAATAATAACAATTGACAAAATTAACTTAAAAAAACATATAATTTAATTGAAATAAATTGAACTATAAATTAACTATTAAAAATATTAATTAAATTTTTTTTTTTTGCAAAAAAATTATAATAAAAAAATGATCTTGTGAAATATACTACACACGACTCTGTCGTCTTTAATAAACTTAAAAAAAGATACTGAACATTAAAAGCATTAAATATACAAAAAAATACTGATTTTAAAATTACATTACATTTTTTTTTTCTGTAGAAATTATTTTCTGATTATTTACCAGATAAATTCTATGAAAATAAATAATTAAAATTAAAATTATATATATGTAATTTTGTTTATAAATTTTTTTAAACGAGTATAAATTCACATAATATAAATATTATGTATACAAATGAATCTTATGGATACACCAATGACACTTTGAATAAGCAAAAAAAAAAAAGCAAGATATTTATTTTTTTTCCACGAGAGATAAAAAAAATTTAATTTACTTAATTTAATTTAAAAAATAACCAACTATATTTAAATCAAAAAAGCAAAGCTTGTTGAGGAGAGAGATACTTTTTATGGTTATAATCAACTTTACAAGTCAAAAACTAAGTAGTGTATATGAAGGCAATTTAGATTTTCAATTACACTAAGGTAAAATCGTCTCGCATGTTAAAAATCTAAATACTAGATACTTTTTTTTATGTTGTATGTATAAAAAATAAATAAATAATAAAAATTAATTTTATTTATTGTTTTAGAAAATATTATTTTACTATACGATTATTTTATAGTATATAAATATAAATAAAGTTAAATGAGGGTCATTTAATATGTACAAATATTTTGAATATATTTTGTTAGCTTTATTATGAAATGGACATGCGGTTATCTTGGTGTGTTAAAAAATTATTGTTTACAAAATTTTTGGGAAATGATTACTGAAAATTTGAAAAGGGTTTAAAATTTTTTTGGTGGTGGTAAAGTAAATGATAAACTATAGGGCATTCATGTACAGTAGACAGTGAAAAAAATTAAATACTACAATTATTAATTAAATTGTATAATTATTATATTCATGAGAGTACAGAGTGATCAGGAGTTAAGCTTATTTTCTACTGGAGCAAGACTGTAAATCGATAAAATCAAAATTATATTAGGTACTAATTTAGTTTACAATTTAGTTGAGTTAGGTAACAATTCGATAACAATTTTAAATTGAAATACTTAACAGGTGGGTAACAGAGTGACAGTTAACTAGCAGTTACATAACAGGCTATCAATAGGTTAACATTTAAGTAACAGATTATTAAAATATGGTTAACAGACCTCTTAGCCAACAAACCTGTTAATTGTTCTTTTACTTCCCAGACTATTAATAACAGACAACAGTTTTCTTAACTAATTCGAAATGTAAAAAATAATTAATTTGTTCTTCCAATAATTAAGATTAATTTTATGATATTTTTGTATGTCACACTGCAGATAACATCAATAGACTTTTATGCAAATTTAACATTATGTTAACAAGATTAGCGTAAACATTTGTTAACTTCACTATATTTAAAATTAATGATTATTATTTTTGTATCCCAAAATAAATCAAATAAAACTTTGATAATATATTTTTATTTATTTAAGTTTTATAGCTTTATTTATATATTTAAAATCGTATAATTATTTTTAATGGGATTATTAATTTTTTCATTTTAAATTTTAAATATTCGACATTTTTGTTAGGTCATTAACTGGTATCAAAGCAAATTGAAATATTTTTAATGATATGGGAATTCAAATAAATAATTCTGATTTACTAAATAGTCGACAGATCATTGAAAATTTTCCTCATTTACATAATTAGCCAGAAAAATTTAGGTGAAGTGATATCATAAAGGAAATAGGATACTAACCAAATATACCAAAATTTTTATTGACATTCAAAATTGATTGATTTTTTATTTGTCTACACTCTACAACATAAAATATATAACAATAAATAACATAAATTAATCTTATTGTAAAAAAGATATTTTTTCTGTTTTGTGGCGAAAATTTCTTTAGACAAATTTTTTGTAAATCAAAACCGGAAACACAACAAAATGATAAGATCAAAAGCTTAAAAAAAGTTTGTTGAAACAAATTTCCGTAAAGTTTTGTATTCTTTATTTTTTTAATAATTTAAATATTTTTTCGGATTTTAGTTAGAAATTAGTTTTTTTTTAAAGAAATCTTCACAAAAGAATTTTTTTTCTATGCTCATTAAGAGTTTTGACTCGAAAAAAAATAATCATTTACAAAAATTAAAATTTATGTTAAAATTATTTTCAAATTATCTTTTTACAGAATTATGTTAAAATTATATTCAAATTATCTTTTTACAGAATTTTATTTGTGAATTATGTATTCAACAGTAGATACAAAATGTTTACTGAAAAAATTTAAGTTCATATTTCTCTTTGACATTTTATTTAAAATGTACATTCAATAGCTAAAATGCAATTATTACTAAATTACTAATGAATTATGGTATTTAAATTTAAATTTAATTTTATAAATTTGGAAAAATAAATGTGGAAACCTTCTATGAGGTAGGATTAGGCCCATATTGGGTCTATTGAGACAAAAAGAATATTGAAATATAATTTAAAATTTAGATGTACAAAATTGCTAATTTCTAATTCTATACATGAATTTAGCTGATTATAAAGTTTTCCATTAAATATAATTGTTTTTATTAAAATTACATTATGTAACATAAATATTAATATTTCAAATAAATAATGTGTGATATATTTTCTATTGTAAATATAGTAATAAAATTGAAAATTTAATGTAAACAGTGGAAATTTACAATTTATAATCAGTGTCATAATTTACATAATATTTATAATAATACCAACATTTTACGTATGTTACATAATTTAATATACAAGGTAAAATATAAATATAAATACTATTTAGTATATAGTAAATTTAAATAAATAGCTTCCAGAATTTTTTAACCAAAATGTCCAAAATTAAATACATTTATTTAATTAGAATAAAATTGTTACTAACAGAAGTTAATTTTAACAATTTGATTTGTCTTATTACTAATTCAATTCAAATTGGTATAGAAATATGCATGTACATATATTTCTATACCAAATGGTCCTCTTTTGTCAAGTTACTAAGTACCTTGACAAAAAGATCTATAGGTGGTCAAATTAATTTGAAAATTTGTAATAAATTACGGGCTTCAATATCTAAATGTATATTTGTAATCATTTAATTAATCTATATGATTCAGAGTAATAATTAAAAATTATTCTGTCTACAAGACTAATAAAAATGAATTTATGCACATTTATTTTTTTACCATTTCCCAGAAAATAATGTAATTCTTTTGACGTCAATTAACCAAAAATATAAATCATTTTTTTTTTCAAATATAAAATAAAATCATTTTAAATTTAATTTTTTTTTTATGTTTATGAAATTTTATTATTTTTATAAATTGAAAAATAATAAAAAAAACATTTTAAAATCCGCATGAAAGTAAAAAAAGCACGTCTAGCTTTTGTTTTTTTTTTTGCTGTCGTACTTTTGTATATGTATATTTATGCTTTTTTTAATACATCATAGTGTATTAAATTTTATTTAAAAATCTCACGTATTAGACGAAAGAATTGAGTCTATATAACTACAATAAATCCTTATTTAATATTCTTAACGTGCTACTTACTCATAGCCAGATAATATATAATTTAATTAGAAAAATATTAATAGCTTCCTTGTGTACATATAAAATTTAATTAAAATCTTATTGGTAAAAATCAAATTTTAAATCATATAATGGAAATTTTTTTATAAGCTTTTAATTAAAATTACGCGATTTTTGATTTTTAAAATTATTAATTAATTAAATTTGTAGAAATGAAGTTGTACAAAAGCTATAAAAAAAATTTCTGTTCAATATTGTAATAAAAAAAATCATTAATTAAAAATATATATTTTACTGCTCAGACTAAATTAAATAAGAAACTAGTTCTTGGGGTAGACTAAAGGGCAACTTCTTTACACTTCTTCAATTAACTATTTTGAGTGTGAAGTGTATGAAGTGTATGAAGCTTTTGTGACAATGTAGCTGAAGTTGAAGATATTTAACTGAAATTAAATTATAATATTTATAAAAATCTCTATACGTATCTCTAAGTTCCCATAAATGACCAGGATAGTCTCATTTTAGACCGACTTTTAGTACAACAACTAATACCCAATTAACTTGTAATTTTACAAACTTTTTTGTCATTTACTGGTGCTTGGAGATAGTTACAGATTTTCATAAATTAATCATTTAATTTTAAAGTATTGCTTTATTACTTATTGCTTTTAATTGTTTTGTTTTTCCCCCATCAAACTTCACACTTGACGTTTATATATGAAAGTCATTTACTCTTGACTTAGGTTTAACAATTACGTTACAAATTATATAGAAAAAAAATTCCAAATTTAATTAATACAGTGACGAGATTTTAACAAAACAAAATTATATTTTAATGCTCACAATTACTTGTTGTTTTTTACCTGATTTTAAAGTAAACAAAAGTTAAGATTTTTTTTATGTAATTTGTGTTAATTAGAATAATAATTTTTCATTTAATAATTATTTTATTTTATTTTTAAATTCCATATTTACACATACGTTTTTTTTTTCCTACTTGAGAAATTAACAAAAATTATTTCATAAATTTTCAAAAACGTGCAAATTAAAAATTGCTTTTTTTTACTATTAAGAAAATTGTTTTTTCGTAAATTTTTTTTTCATATTTAAATGCAAATACTTATATTTAAAAAAAATATATAATAATTTTTGAATAGATTAAATTCAATTATGTTCTCATAAAAAAAAATGTTATGTATTATGTTCGTGACAAATTTTGAAAATAATATTTATGTACATATCAAAATTTTTATTTTTATCGTATAATCTGAAAAAAAATAATAAAATATGAGATTTTGTACTGAAGTGTACCCGGTACTACGCATACTACGAGACAAATTAAAAAAGAAAATTTAAAAATTAATATTTATTTTTTATTTATTTATTTACTTAAATAATAAATATAAATATTGAAATAAATAATTATTATTATTGATTTAAGGATTTAAAGGAAACAACACAAAACACAAATAATTTTCATATATTTTATTTGAAGAAATTGTTATCACACCACAAAATTGATTTTTTAAATGATTTTTTTTTTAAAGTGTGATTGGCCTCGACAACAATTCTATAATTTCAATAATAATTTTGTTTTTCAAAATGATTTCTGGAAATTTAAAGGCTAATATTATCAATCAGAAGATTCCCTCCCGAAAATAGATTATATATAAAAAAAATGGACACCTTTAAATTGAGTTAGTAACTATAGAAAATCTTAGTTAAAATAAAATGAAGTAGGTACTTTCAAGTATACATCGAAGATAAATTGTTAGAAAATTGTCTATGTTCAGAGATAAGATAAGATAATAATTTTTTTAAATTAATTTAATTAAACTCGATTAATTTTTGTTAAATCAAAACATAAATTTTGATTTGATAAATTTAAAGGCCTTTGTTTGATTACTGAAGAATTCGAGTACAGTATGACAAAGTATAGAGTAGATTTCAATGTCTAATTTGAAAGAATTTAATTATTCTAGTCTAGCACAAGGATCTTTGAACAAAACTAAATATAAAAAATTTATTATTACACAAATTTTCCCTATATTTTATTTTGGAATGAAATCAGAAAAATAATTGGAATATTGTCAATTATGTGTCCAGGTACAAATGAATATTTTTCTTTAAATTAAAATTAAAATTTTTTAGCCGTGATCCCTTGATAAAACGATGATTCACATCGTTTTATACGAGTATGTAGCATTGAATTACTTGGAAAATAAATTTTAATTGAATTTTTTAATAAATAATCAAATATAGGCGTCACTTTTTGTATAAGGAAGAAATAAAACTTTTTTTTTGTGTTACCTTGTAAACCTATAGTAGAGAAGGACATGAAAATATATTTTTTTCTACATATACATAATTAAATTATTGTAATAAGAAATTTACGATCAACACTGAATCAAACATAACTCATCGTAAAATATGTAATTATGTACTTATTTTTCTCTGTTTTATTTTTTTTAAATTAACTTATTTTTTATAATATTTTTCCGGTATTTAGTGCCAGAATCATAATATACAATATCGTAAAATAATAATTTCTATGCTGTGATTTTTCAATTACGAGTATAGTAAAAAAAATTACTAATTATTATTAAAAATATAGGAAAAAATAAAAATTATGATAATGAAAATTATAATTTTTGTTTAAAAAACTTCTGACAAAAATAACATATAAATTTTAATCTATTAAAATTTACGATTATTTAAGTCACAGATGATAATTAAAATTATACGATATAAATGACTAAATCTGATTTCAAAATCTAGACACCGCTGTAGCTAGAATGGTATAGTGGTCTATAATAGGACTATCTAAGCTGTGAAACTTCGTTATCTCTTATCTGTAGTAGTAGGACTATAATCTGTATTCAGACTATCTGACCCTTTATGACGATTGAAACTGTACAAAGTAATTAATCATATGATAAGTGAATTTGTCTATCTTTTATATGTGCAAAGTCCTTTAATAGTAAATATTTTAGTTTATTAGAAATTCGTCAAGCTAAGAATAATGGATAAAAATTTCTCAATAAATGAGCCGTTGATTTTGAAAGTGGCATAAGTCAATTTTTGAGAAAAATTATGATTGAATTATTGAAAATATTTATGCTATTTATGATTACATAATGTATGATTTTTTCATGTTTTACTGATTTATTGTTAATTTCCTTTAAAATTCTATATTATTTCATCCATAGAAATTTTACTGGTAAATACAATTGCAAAAATATTTATAATATCTCAAAATAAATTAAAAGTGACTTATGATGCCACTTTCAAAATCAACGGCTCAAATATAATTACATATCTATCTCGTTTTTTAAGGAAATTTATCATAAAGGCTGTTGTGCCATTTTGTTATCATGATTCAATTATAATTAATTTGTGTCCCATCAAAAATAATAATTATACTAATATCTATTTGATTGATAACAAAAAATCAGAAGATTAATACTGATTTGGGAAACAAGTATTTTTTATTATTTAATATTTTTTTTATCTTGATTTTTTAATCAGGATAAAAAAATAATATAGTAAATATTTTTTTTAAATCAATCAAAAAAATTATTTTTATCAAATAGAATCAATAAATATATGGATCAATTTTAATCAGCAGGAAATATTAATTTCAAATCAAATCAAATTTATGTATAGATGACTGAGATAATAATATATTTATGGCCGGCCCAAAAAATTAATATTTTATGGTATATAATTTATTTTTTTTTTGTCTATAAATTTAAGCCTAAATCATAAAATAATCAAAACAAGAAAAATTCCAATGAAATTTCCAATCAAAATTACTAAATTAGGACATTTATACCAGTCAAAAAATGCTCTCGAATATATAAAAATTCCAGATTTTTTTTGTTATATGTACATGACATATACATTTATGATTGTACATATATAAAAATTCTTTTTAATGAAATCGAAAAACAAAAATATAATCTAAAATCTACCTACATAAAATTATATTATTTTTTTTTTTGTTAACTGACTATAAACACAAAAAATAATATTACATGCTTTTACTACCATATTTTGCGAAAATAAATTACGTCGTCTTTTGACTTATCATACACGTCTCTTCACACATAACTATACATATATCTTTATAAATATATCTATATGTACATACTAATGTATCTATAATTTAGTAAAAAAAATAAATAAAATAAAATCAAAAAATATCAAAAAGAAACCAAAAAATATCAAAACGAAAAGGTTTGTCAAAAGCACATTTCCTCAAAATCACCATAGTTCTACAATGAGCTATTCTAAACCAAAGAGAATTTCCATATAGTAGCTTTTAGAAAAAAAATATGAAATGGTAAATATAGGTAAACAATGTGTACCTGTTCGATTTTATTAATTTTTTTTCCTTCTAAGATTATTATTCCACGAAAATATATAGAAACTTATCATTTATCAGTTTGGGAAATACGGGGTGTTAAAAAAACTAAAAAAGGTTGCATGAAGATAACGGTATTTTTATACAACAATGAATTAAATTTTGATACTCTGTCTTAATAGATGTATAAGTTTGTGTAAACGGACGGACAGACAGAGTGAAAGTAATATACACATGTCTTACCAATTTGGTTGTAAATGTGCTAAAACATAATTTTGTTTACGCTATTACAAAGTTATTTTCGTTTCAAGGGCAATTTTTCATTTTTTATAAAAAAAAAATATACTCTCTTCGCATTTATAATTTTTTGTTATGATTTTGTAAAAAAAAATTTTTTAATTGATTTAATTAAGATTTTTAATGATTTTTAACAAATTGCTATTATCAATAATTAAATAATTTTCCAAAAGTAAAGCATATTTTAATAATTAATGTTAATAAAAAAAATTAAATAAAAATAATTTTACACAAGCATGGAAATTATGATTGCAGCAACAGCTAAATTAGTAAAAAGTGTTAAAAGCAAAAAAAAAAAAATAAAGGTATAAGAGACAGCAGCAAACTTGATTATTTGATAATAAGGTAAATGGACATTGGGATTAATAAAAGATTTTACTTGCAATTTTAATTCAAAATATTTTTTTACCTTGGAAAGTGCAATTTTTTTCAAAAAATTCTACAGGAATTAAAAAAATGAATCGATTTTTATGTCAGCCAAATAAATTATGCTAAATTGTTACCCACATGATTGTAAGAATATTCATTTAAAATGTAATTTTATTACGATCAAATTTGGTGCAGAAAAAAAACTGATCCTGTTTCGATTGCAAATTTATTGGATGTTAATGTTTTATTTTTGGTATCGTGTTCACAATTTTTAAATAGAAAAATTTGTAAATTTTTTTTTACAGATTCATGAATCAAATTTATAAAGTCGAACCTTAAATTTTAAAATATTCTAAATAATGAACCAAATTTACGTTTTCCTTGCAATTTTAATGAAATTTACTAATTTTAGAGAAGAAATTTCCATTGAATCTTCTTATTCATTTCTATTAAGATTACCAATTTACAACAAGGATCAAATACCAATTCTTGAATACATTATAATGTTAAATATTGTTAAAACCTGTTAAAGTCATCGAACTCGGATAGTAAAAATTTTCCAATATTAAATTCAAATTAACTTTTGCTGTTGTCTCCTTTTGAAAGGATAAGAAAAATAAATCAAAAAGGATTAAAACATTAAAATAAGGAAATAAAAGAAATTAATTTTTTGTTAGTAATTTTTTTTCTTTTTAAATACTTTTTTTTAAAAAAAAAAAGTATATAAAAAGTTTTTTTTTATTATTTAAAAACATAAAAAACATAAAATTGAAATTAGTAAATATAAAAATACAAGAAAAAAAATTAATTATATATCATAATTTTACTAACGGACAATAATACAATAATATCCTTAACTCAGCAATTGCAGTTGATATAATTATTTCTGTTGTTGGTAATACTAAAAGGGCAGCTGTTTGATCTGATGATGAGTTTATAATTGAATTATTATTATTATTATTTATTAAATTTCCATTTTCAATATTATTATTATTATTATTATAATTATTATTATTATTATTACAATTTTCATATGATTTTTTATTATTAATTAAATTATAATTTAAGTTATTATTATTATTATTAATACTGTTTAAATTTTCATTATGTTCTTTGGCACGTTTACGTAAATATTGGACTGTGCCAATACTATTTGTAATTTTTGATACATATTTTTGAAACATTTTTGTTGATTTTACGTTTTTTGTTTCGAGGATATTGTATAATTTTTATACAATACAACAAATACAAAAAATTTTTATTGATGAGAATTTTTCCCAAAAAAAATTTTTTGTGACCAAGAACTTTCAAAAAAAAATACGAACCAAATTTTTTTTGAACTTCTTTCGTTTTAATAGTTTTTTATTTTTTGGATCATAAAATTTTTTTTTTATAGTTTTGTTTATTTTTTTGATTTTATTTTATTTTGATCATTATTTTTTTTATTATTATCTTGATCTTTTGATTTTTTATTATCAATTAATGCGCTAATTAAATATTCAAAAAAAAATCCTGAAGACATTTTGAAATTTTTTGTTTTTTTTTTTCGTAATTTTTTTTTGCTAAAAAAAATTCTTTTTCACCAAAAATCAAATAATTTTCCACTTTACAAAGAGTTTTCTTATTTTTAGAATTTTTAAATTTAATATAAAAAATTAACACTCCACACTTTTTAAAATAATTTTCCAAAATTGATAAAAAAAATTTGAAATTTTTTTTTTTTCGAAATTTTACGAAACAAATTTTTTTTTCTATCAAAAAGTATTAAATTTTACAAAATTTATGGTGTGTTCTTTTTTTCCTATTCTGTGACACAAAAAGCCACCCAAAATAAAAGCTTAATAAGTTTTTAAGTTGTTGCCGGTTTCAGTTAATCGAAATGACTAAACTTAAGTGATGAAAAATGTTTTCAATTTATTATAATAAAAAAAGAAAAAAAAAAGTCGTGTGACGAAGAATTTAAAAGATATAAAAAAAGCGCGAAAATAATGAAATAATAAAAGTTTATTTTTTTATGTATTCGGGCTTTTTTAGATAAAAAAAAACTTTCAAGTTTTTTTACTTACGACGAGTATATAAAATGGAATTTCTTATTATGAAAGGGGAAAGAAAGAATTGGTTTTTTTGTTTTAGATTTTTGTATATTGAAAAGACGCACACAGAAAGGTAAGATACTAAGGTGTACCATCAATTGGATATAGCGAGTCACAATTATAATTATCAAGAATAAATTTGAAATTATGGTAAAATAATTTTGGATTTGTGTTCTTAATGGAGGAACATTTACAAATTTTGATGATGATTTAGTAGTCCTTAGTCCATGAGTATTATATTTCGTATAGTGACTTGAATAATATCTTGTCATTCTAGAATTTAGAATTTTAGCTGCTCTATCCAGTGCAGCTCTTTGCTATATAATTTTCCGTGCTGAACGCGGCAATTTACCAATTTATGTTAAACTAGAAATTTTGTCAGAAACTTTATCTTACTCAACGTAATCAAATTCAAAGTAAAGATAGTTGATATAATCAAACTTTAGTATTACAATATATGTAAATCTTAAAGAGACTTAAAGGCCCAATTCCGGTTGTTGAGCCAAAAAGAAGAAGAAACTTATAAAAAAAATTACCCTGTAAATTGTCTATAAATTGTTTTTGCTATACTATTGTTAAGAAGCTATTAATTAAGAACTTATCAATATTTATATAGCATCTAAATCGAGAAGCTTTCAAATTTAAACATTTACAATTTACTTATTAACATTTTCTATTAAATTTTTTGTTATTAAATAAACTCATACTTCTAAAATAATTCATAAATTTTCAGTCTACTAATAATGATCTAATAACAAGTTATATGTTAAAACTATCTGTATGATTGTATCTATGATATTTATGATCAAATATAATAATATTTAAGATAAAGGGTACAAAGAGACTGTAATAATCTGATTCGTTAATTTTTATAATATTTATTACTAGAATTTATGATAATTGATTAACATTGAATAACAATTTTTTTTTTGGCTAGTAATTTGTGTTAATTTATATACTAAACATAATTTCCTCAATTCAAAATCATTTGTTATATTAAATTATTAACTATTAATAACGAAAATATTTGTGCAATTTAAAACAAAAATTGTTACAAAATTTTATTTTTATACTTTTAAAAACTTTTTAAGAAAATATTTAATATTTGCCAATATAAATATTAAATATATATATAATAAAATTTTAAAATAAATATTGATACAATTTTGTGGATTTGTTTAAGTGTAAAAAATAAAAATAAAAGAAATGTTTCAAATAATAATTATTAAAATATTTTTTGAAAAAATAATTTTTTTCTTTCCTACATTTTTTTTTCTTCTCGATTGTTTAATAATATTAAACTTAAATTGTAATATAGTTTCAAATAAACGAGAGAATTAAGTAAAAAAGATTTGATTGTAGCTTTCTGTCGAAACGCAAATCTATAGAGTGGAATCACATAAGTGATTTTTGATTATTAATTATCACAATTTGGAAAATTTTTGAAAACATGTGACAGTTGATAGTCACAAATCACTTTATGTGATTCCACTCCACTACTGCTTTAAGGTATTAAACGACAAAGTGTCAATATCAATGATGTACCATAATAATATATATTTAAGAGGCTTTCAACAATATCATATATCAGTTTAATCAGAAGTTGAAATTTCTGACAAATGGTAACTCAATTTTTGGTTATGAAATGAAATGTAAGAAATATTCCGAAATAGTGAACCGTCATCGATTAACCTGGCGTGGACTTAGTTAAGGTATGAAATGTCTGAACTATTGGAAAGATAAAGGAGCTTAAGAGACTGTCAACAATCATTCCATATCCAAGGAATTCAAATTATCTAGTGATCAACCAATAAAATCAAAATTTTAATTTGAAAAAAAAAAAAAAAAAAAAAAATATAAATTTGAAAGACAGACAAACTGACAGATCACAAAAAATAATTATTATCTTTTTTCTCCGTGTTTTTCAAAAAATTAAGGAATTCTACTAAAGAAAATCGATCAATGTCAATTATCATATGGTTTGTTGTATGTCAGCAGCAAAAGCTACTAAAAAAAAGTATTGAAAAATATAGTAAATTAATTAACAAAATAATATCTATACCTTACCGGTAAGAAAATGTTAAATACATATGTTCCTGTCTTATCATCATTTCAACCTGAATCTAGTTACTAGATTGTGATAGACATCTTTTTATTATTATTATTATTTTTATAAATTCCAAAATTGAATAAATAAATTTTAGAAAAAAAAAATTTGGAATTTTTTTATTATTTAATTATTTTTCTTTTGTTATTAAATTTAAAAAATAAAATAAAAAAATTATATTCGTAAAAGCCCGAAAAAAGCACGTAAGTTTGGAAGTTTTTTAAATTTAAAATTGGTTTTTCTTTCTCAAAGTTTTTGATTGAATTTTTTTTTACATTAATAATTATTTTAAATAAAGAGGTGGATACCCCCATAATAAATTTGGTATTTTAAACGAGTTATATCCGGAATATAAACAAGTTATTACAATCTTAGGATTTAAAAAATAAATAAACAAGTTATATAGTATTTATAGTCTAAATTTATTAATTAGTTCTAATGATATTAGAGTATCGATGGCATTAGTAAACATTCTACATATAATAGTGTAGTTATAAACTGAGAGAGATCAATGTACAATGTTGATGTAGCCGAATGTTCACTCTCACAGGTCACAAGGTTTAAATTAAATCGTACACGAGTTAGAATTTATATTAAGAGTGATTTTTTGAAAATTTTAGATTAAATGTTAATTGGAGTCATATTTCACGATATTGTAATTTCTATTCAAAGACTATATAAAATATAAATATTACTCCTACATAATTTTTGATCTAAATTAGAAAATATGAACAAGATCTTTCATTAAGCACTACCAGCAGCTGCATGATTGTTAAAGATGAACTTAGCCTGTCCAAAAGCAACCAGTGCAAATATTTTGGACATTAACCAAGTCACTGTCCAAATTCTCGGTTTAGGACTGCTTCGGAGATAGTGTTCAATTCATAACAAAATTATGAATTAAAAGTGATTAAAAATGACAAACTGCAAAGTTTTCTTCGACATTGAAATTTTATATCTAAATCGTAAAAATCGTAAGAATTTATACTAAAAATATTTTTTAGCTAAAATTTTTTATAGTATTGAAATATTTTTAATAATCAATATCGAAAACTAATAAATTTTTTTTATATATTTATTTACATTCGTGATAAAATTTTATTTCTTCTTGTGTAAAAAAAAAACTATCAATAATATCGTAAAAAAAAATTAATTCTAATGCTAATAATTTTTTATGTTCCTACGCTAATAAAATACACAACAATTTAATTCGCCATATAAATATGTATATTTGAAAAGTTGTTATAGTTTTAATATTATTTAAATGTTTATTTTGTTTATTAAATTTTCTGCTAAATATCGACAAAATATTAAATTTAAAATTCTATCTAATAAATTCACAATATTTTATTATGGTTTTTTTTTTTTTGAAATAGCATCTAATCAAATCAACAAATAAAAAATTTTTACTTCATGTCTAAAAAATTTCTTATTCTTATCCATCAATCAGAAATTAATGATACGTAAATTTAACCTTAAATGAAAAATAACCAAAAAATAAAAAAAAAACGATTTTGTTAACACTTTCAAAATAATTTGTTTAAATTACAAAAAAAATTTAAAAAAAACTCGTGCTTTGATTATATTTAACAAAACGAATTGCTAAATAATAAATTTTCTGCTAAATTCTGGTTTTCTGACATTCTTGTGAAGCTTACATCGAAAATGTAAGAAAAAAAATTATTATTATTAATTCACAAACAATGGGGCACTCCTACACGTCTCAGTTTATTTACTTTTTATTTAAAATAACTTGAAAGATTGCTTTGAGGTACAAATATACCTATATTATATAGGATAGGTATATATCCTAAATTATATACATAACAATAATATGCCGCGCCGCGTATATGAAATTTTCTATAAAAAAATTTTTGTTTGAAAAAAAAAAAAGCTCATTCACACTGTTAAGGTATAACAACCAAAACAGTGGAGTTTCGATCAATTTATTTGGGCAACAAATTCACATTTTATAAGACAGTTTGACAGAAGACAATAAAAGACAATATCTACTAGTCCACATTGGGAAAAAAGGTGACTAAACAATAATACATAATAATAATCCTTATAACATGAATATTACATAACAGCGTGTTATGAATAATGAATCTGTAGCTAAACAAATGTAGATCGTTTACTGTCATTTATTAAAAAGAATATATATAATATCGTTTCAACAAAAACATGAAGCTTAATATAACACTCTTAATATGTGAGTCAGTTCATTTATGGTAAAATGCGCGATAATTTTTTATAACCTTGACTTTGTCCGCAAAATTATTTATTAATTTTTTTCATTTTTTTTTTTAAATATTATTTTCTAATAAAACAAAAAGTCAACATTAATTATGGTAACATAATACTATTTAGTGTTTTAGTGCATTAACACTGTATAATGAGACGTCAAAAAAAATTACGACACAGAAGAGACAAAAGAAATAATTATGTTGAGTAATTTAAAATTATTAATTACGATATAATAAAAATGATTATGAATCTTTTCGTTGGTTTAAAATTAACAGACAATCTTGTTTCTGTTGTTATAAAGAAAGTAAATTTCATATTGACATTAAAATGAAATTTAATATAATTTGATTGTAACATAAAAAATAGAGTAAAACAATTAGTTATTTCTATTACTTTAGCTAGCTAGCGTGGGTGATTTTAGCTATAAAATAAATGACAATATTTTAATTACAAGAAAATTGATTACAAATATTACGATGCCAAGGGTTCATGAATTCAATGAAAATATTTCGTTGTATATCTTTGCTGTTGTAAAAATTTCATAGCAAAATATGTCAGAGTGAATAATGTAGGTAGAGAGAGATATATTGCGAGTAATCTCTGTAAATACGACCTTCGAAATGGAAGATAAAATGTAAGCCAATTTTGATTCCAAGCCTCGAAATAGGTATATGAAATTTAAATCAAATATTCAGAGGAATCAAAGCCTCGAAATAGGTATATGAAATTTAAGTTAAATATTCAGATGTTCCTAAATATAAGAAAGAAAATACACCGGAACAGCAGTATAAGTCCATGTTTAGTGAAAAATGCCACTTGCAATACCACAATTTTAAAAAAATATATACTGATGGATCCGTAATAAACTCTGAAGCTGGGTGTGCCTTCAAGCACAACTCAGTAGAGATGAAATTTCACATAGCCAAGTATTCAAATATTTGTACAGCAGAACTATATGCTATAGAGAAATCCATCGAATATGCAAACTCTTTGAGCAATCCAAACATATTAATATGCACAGATTCTCTATCTGCAATACAAATACTTAAAAAAATTTATTGTAAACACCCCATCGCACAAAATATAAAAGACCTTATACATAGATCTGCTAAAACTTATGCTATTTTATGGATACCAAGTCATATGGACATAGGTTCAAATAATGCGGTAGACCAATTAGCAAAAGACTCCTTATTAGATCCATATGATAATAACTTTAAATCATATTATAAAGACTTAAATGAGTTAATTAAATTCAGTATTAGCAAAAAACTGGAAAATAAATGGCTACAGGAACCAATTTCAAATAAATTTAAATCATTAATAGGTAAAAACATTAAATGGTCTGCAATAGATGCACTTAAAAGAAAAGATTCAATTGTAATTACAAGATTAAGGCTTGGACACTCACACTTCACACATAATTACATAATAAATAAAACTGATCCACCGATTTGTATATGTAACGAACTATGTACAATTAAACACATATTTACAGATTGCCAACAATTTAGTAACGCTAGAGCTAAATTTAAAATTAATTATAATACATTATCATCCGATAATAAAGATAAAAACAAAAATGTGTTAGAATTTACAAAATTCATTGATATATGATAAAATTTAAAATTAAATAAACAATTTGGAATTTATATCAATATAAAATCTAATTTTAAGTAAATAATGAACTGTAATACTTAGTTAATTATAAAAAAAGAAGATTACTTTTACTCAAATTTGGAAAAAAAATTAACTATTAATTTTTACCTATATGAATAAGATAATTATGTTGTAATATTAAATATATATTATTACTATTATAAATTTAATTTAAAGGGCCTGCAAAACCTATGTAGAGTTCAAAGGCCAAACAAATAAATTGAAATAAATATTCAGATGTTCTTTTATAAAGTAGATCTAAAAAGTGTGACAAATTGAGCAATCTTACGCAGGACACGATCTAATCTATTTCCTCAACATTTCTCAACTATTAGTCTGTGTCAATAAGTAAAGCAATATGTAGCTTCAATTATTCACCATAAATATAATAATGATTCCTGGTTTAAATAATTTTCATTGACTATATTTTTATGCTAAATTATTATTATTTTTTATTGTTTTACGATAAACATTTTTAAATATCTATATTAAAAATAATCAATTTGTATTCGTATAATTGTAGAAAATAAATAAATAAATATAATTCTTGATTTTATGCCAGAACTTTTTTAAAAGTTTTTCTACTTTAAAAAAAATATATAACTTTTTAAAAAAATATATTTTTTTTTTAATTTTTAAATTATTCTTACCGCATAATAAATAATTTTATTTTATTTAATAATTATAAATATGGATTTGTTATTGAAAATAATATTTTTGTCTGAAACATACTATAAAAAATATATATAACCGGAAATTTTGTATATACTTAGTAAAAATTATAAAAAATAATTTGTCCTCGAGAAAAAAAAATTTTAACGCATCTTTTTTATTTTACTAAAATAATGTTTTCAAAATAATTGTGCATTTTAATTGCACTACCGGATTATATTTAAAAAAAATATCAATAAAAACATGTTGATTAATATTTTAGTAGAATGTAGCAAGGATATAGCAACATTGTATAGCAATAAGAGATGAAATATTAAAGAATTGGAAACAGTCTTTTATAAATTCCAATTTTTACTGTCTCAACAATTTCAAATCATATTTTCTGTAATGAAAATAAAATTGCCAACTTGGTTTTATTCATTTTGTAAGGAAAAATTTTGAAGCCATAAATCTTAAATAAAATTGATATGTTAAAAATGTTATGAACCAATTTTGTTTAAAATGTCATTGTCATTTACCAAAAACTGATTGTAAACCAATCAATGATTAGGATTACTTTGATTGAAATTATTACTAAAATACGAACGAAGAATATAAAATTTATGGTGCAATAAATCATTTCGAGTGCAATACATTTGACAACAATTAATCAATTTTTGTTATACTTGATCTTGACAAAACCCGTAATATTGTACCCAATTAATTGCTTTACAATCAATTAATTTTATAAATCGAATGTGACCTGATTTTTTTTTGTAAGATACAAACATAAATATTCGATTGACATTTTGACCATATTTTTAATTTTCCCCAAAATTTAAGTTTCTTATGTTTTTTCAAAATAGAAGAACCTTCAGTAGGTACAAAATTGTGGATGAATAAAATTTGGCCGAGAGTGATTTGTGACTTCCAGTTCCAGTGAGTTATAATTAGGATGATCTGTGATTTTGGACACGTATATTTACAGATTGATAGCTGTTGAAAATTTTGTGTCATAATCAAATGAGACACTTATTTTACTGGACTGAAAATCAATCTTTAAAAATTGTTATGAAATTCTGAATCACAACCATATAAGACATTACAAAAATTATAATAATTATTTGATGACATAAGTTTCAACAAACTTCGTCATTATTGTCTCATTAATTGATTTTCAACATTTCAACCAAAAAAAAAGGAATTCTGTATAAATTTATGAACTAATATAGTAGTAAAAAAACGATATTGTAAAATGAATTTCAGTTTAAAAAAAGAGATTATTACTAATATCGCAAAACAAAAAAAAATTCTTACAGTGGATGACGATTTAAAAGAATAACATTACCTCGTTTTTTTACCTGGAAGGAAGTAACAAGCGCCTACATAAAAAACAAAAAATATATTGATATAAACAAAATCATAAAATAATTATTTCCGCGCCACAAATAAACATTTTTTTCTTAAACGTCATTGTTTTTTACATAGAATTAAATATTTATGTAAATAAAATTTTATTTAAAATTTATATAAATCTTCTAAGAATTTTTATATTTTATACAAGTAATGAATACAAAATAATAAAAAATGATTTCTTTTACGTTGTTAAATCGATTTAAATTTTTCCAATTATGGAAAAGACAGGATTCTGCAATTTTAACGATAATAATTTATGTATAGATAAATTTTATTCCTATAAGTAATTTTAATCACTATATTTTGGTTACTATATAAATCACGATTATTTATGTAAGTATATTTTTTAATGATTTATAAATCATTTGAAGAGATTAATCAAAAAGTCATAAAAAACAAAAATTCATGGATTTTTTTAAGAGCAATTTAATTATAAAAACAACAATTTTCCACAAAAAAAATTGTATCTGTAAAACTTAGGAGGAAAACAAGTTTTCTTAACGAAAAAAATTACAATTTTCTAATTTTGGTTTTAATTGCAGTATTTTTTCTGATAATCCAGAAAATTTAAGTGACTAGTTTTTACCAATTTTGTCTTAATACAAAATATATAATTTTTTTTTGCTCTATAAAAATTATTGAAAATAACAAAATTTATTTCAACTTTTAATTTATCAGCCTACCAAAAAAAGTTCAGTGTTTTTTTATTTTTTGGTTTCCAAAAGTTAATTTAGATATTTTTGCGATAAGACATGATTTCTAGAATAGTAGATATACTACTATATATTTTATGATTATTATTATTATTATTTATTCATTCATGTAAAATTCTTGTAGACCATGAAAATGGCCAATGGCTTATAAAAAAAACTTCTTCGTTTTCATTTATTTATTTTTTTGGTAATAATATTAAAGATGATTTTGCGTTGGCGGACAAACGAATTAAAATTAAAATATTTCGAGATTGTTTACATTTTTCGATTAAGTAATATATGCTCTATAATAATATTTTGTATAGTATGTAAAATGGGTATGTTAAATAATTCTTAATTATTTCATTATTTCTTGACTACCAATGATAATTTCCTTATGTCAATAATAAACAACAGAAAAAATGATTTAAATTTTCAAATTGAAATAAATAAATTTTTGGTTAATACTTTAGTGTACATATAAGTAAAATTATTTATGAAGTTTTAAATTTATTAAGTAATAATAAATATGTTCTATGTTAAGAGTTAATAATTCATTTATCGATTATCGAATTTTGTTATATGAAATATTTGAAAAATTATTAATTATGTAATCATATTTTAGATATCGGAACATAAATTTTAGATTTCAGCAGCTTATTTCAACATTTTAAAAGTTTTTTTTCATCAATTGTCATTATATTATTGGCATTTCAATGCCATTGAGAAAAAAAAATAATACGAGTATACTTTTTTTGAGGTACTGTGATTTATATAAATTAATATAGAATTTAATATTAAAAGAACTATTCGAAAGGAATTTAAAATAAAAATTAATTTATATTATCCTTTACGAGTTGAAAATGGAATTTACGATAAACATTTTTTTTAATAATTTACAAATTGCCTTGTTAATTATGATAAATTGTGATTTTTTCTGGTTAAAGTTTTAGGATAAAAGGATCAATTGTTGAAGACCATATTAGGATGAGTTTTCTGTTTGAGTAATTGAGGTTTTAAAACAAGCTTTTTTCAAGATTTTTTAAATATTTATTAACAATTTTATAAATAATTTAATAAGTAAACTATTACGATATTATATTTAATAAAAAAAAAACTAAATATTTACTTTTATACATAAATCCTCATAAAAATTAATTAATTGCGTTGTTGTTAAAAAGTTTATTTTTTTTGTGTTACTTTTTTCACCTGTCGACCATCCATAAAAGAGTATATGTTAAAATTGTATCACAATCAATTATATTTATTGTATATATGTAAGTAATAAATAAATATATTCTGTTCAATTACAAAAATATTTTTTCATATTTCTATTTTTGTAAAAATATATAGTATAGAAAAAAATTAATTAATTAATTAATTATTGTTGTTAGGTACTTTTCCTTTCAAATAAATTATAACTTGTTGTAAAAGAATCAAGTAAAAGTTTTTTTTTTATGGTCTAGTCTAGACAAAGAGAATTGAATTTGAAATTTGTTTTAGTATAAAGCGCGTGAATTTTGTTATATTATCAAAAGTTTCTGATTTGTATATTATGTTATGTTGATTTTTTAAATGACAAGATTGACTACTTCTAAGTCAGAATAATATTATTATTTATTGAATGTTATATGTTTTTTCCATTATTATAAACACAAAACTTATATTACTTTTCTAAGAATTTCACTATTTTTTTTATAAGACAATTTATTGATTTTCTTATAAATTTCTTGGAATTTTCCCTTTTTAATATTAACAAAAATCAATTATTTACGTATTAGAATATTATTATTTTTATACATTATTTAATTAATATTATAAACATATGTTGAAATTAATTTACTTTTACTTTATGGAAATTTACAAAATGAAGGTCCTTCAATTTCCATAAATAAATAAAATATGTATGTACATATAAAGTTAATTGAGCTTTTATATTTTATTTATAAAATATAAATATGTAATGATGAAATTAATTGAAATTATAAATTATTACTATATAAACACCTCCTAAACTATTTGTATACAATAAAATATAGGTGTAAACATTGAATAATTAGGAAATCAATCTATGGGAATTTGAAAATAATTTCAGAGTCGAGATTATTCGTAGTCAAATGCATTAAATGTTTTAACAAAATGTTAATCGTTTTGGAAAGGTATAAGGTATAGGGAAAAACCAAATTATGTAATTATTGCAATTTTCATTCAATTAATGTATAATTTGAAGTCGTAAATTATGTTACCCCACGTTAAAAATGCTATTATGTATAAAATTTATATCTGACTGCAGTTTTAGTTATTTAGTTATACTTTTAACAACAATTTACACAATTTTTTAAGCCATTTAATTTAATTTTGAAAATTAAATCTGATTTTGATTTCAGTTAAAATATATTATTAGATGATTAATTTATTTTATGATTGATCATTAAAAATGGAAAAACAAAAGAACATTTTATATAGTACTTAAAAATTATATATTTATTTAAATTGTTTGAATAATAAAATAATTGTGATTTTTTTAAAACTACAAAATAATTTCATTTACATCGATTGCATACCCAATTAGCATTAACACACGACAAAATCATCATACCCTCATCACAAAACAAAATAAAATTTAATTTTCTAGTAGAGCTAACATTAAAAATATTTATAATAAATTCGCATTGTATTAAATTTGATAGTAAGTGTATTTAAAATAATTTAAAATGTAAATTAGGAAGTTTTTAGTTGAAGGTCAATTATTAAGGATTCTTATTTTATTATACATTTTGGCCGAAACAAAAAATTATAGAACTACAAATATTATATTAGTTAGTTCGAATTAAGGCAATGGTTGGCAAATATTATATTGATGTTGTAAATAAATTTTAGCTTTGTGACAAAAATTTCAATTAGTGGGATTATATATGTAATAAATATAATGATTTATATAAAATTAACTTATGATTTTTAATTAATTTTATACATAGTTTGAAAATTCCAGGCATGATTTTACTCTACTCTTATATTTCGTTGAATTTGACAATGAAATGATTTTGGAGATTCCCCAAAAAGCGGATTCAATAAAAATGTATAGGTCATTATATAAATTTTCAACTTAATATTTCTTTTTCCAATAGAGTTGAAATTCATCAGACAAGTATAAATATTGATGTGCAATCATTAAAATTATTTAAGTTACATTACGAGAAAAAATGATACTGATAAATGATACTGGGTTAAATATTTATGTAATTTGTTCAGAAATAAAATGCTTACTGATAAGAATATTTTTTGACTGATTCCTAAAATTGAATAATATTCTAAATCAGTAAAATTTCAAATAAAATATAAATAAATGTAAAGGAAAACAAAGACACGATCACAAAAAATATATAATGGACCATAATGGTCCCTTTTTGAAATAATATCCATCTTATACGTATAACGAATAAAATATTATCCACTTACCTTTCCGTTGTCGGTTCAGCACAAATCAATGGTTGTTTTAATTCAATAACTTGACCACTTTTTTCTCTAAGTTCACCATTTTCCATATAATATTGAACCAATTCCGGTAGAGTAGCAAATTTTTCACCTAATTAATTGTAAATTTTTTTTTATTATTCGAAACCAATAAAATCACTTAAATGTTTGCTTTACTTACCACCATATAAATCAAAAAAATCACCATTATTTTGAATTTTAATATGAGTAACTTCTTTACCACGTCTTACTGACAACGTAAATGCACCAGGATTTGATGATGATAGTCTAGCCAAAAATGAACCATCAAATCCACAATCTAAAAGAAGTTTTTCAGATTCCAAACCTGATATAGTTGGATGAAACCATCTAAAATGTAAAATAATAAATATATATTACAAAAAATATATTTCGTTTTAAATTGTAATGTAAAGTGGTCTTCTTTACTGCGAGTAGTATAGTAGATTCAATAATTTAAAAATTACTACTTAGGTATACTTATATAGAAAATTGTTGAATTGGATAATCACAATTTCATTGATTTGAAATTTAAATAAAATATATAACTAATAAATAAAATATAAAAATATATAATTGATTATATTGTGTAAAATTGATGTCACTTAAATGGGAAATTAAAAAAATAATGTATGGAGAGGGTGCAGTCGTTGCAAAATTTAGTTTACATTTTTTTTTCTCTGCTTTGAAAACAAAATTATAGTTTTGTTGAATAAATGTCTTGTTCACAACACAGAAACTATTCATATTATATTATAAGTTATAAGAATATGATAAAAAATTGAATTTAAAATTGAAATTTATGAAAAGATGATTTTTATTTTATTATTTTTTACCTTCGAGATGTCATTTTGCGGAATTTTTCTTTTGTTTCTTTTTTACAATCACCAAATTTTTTATTTTATTTTTTTGACACTGACAATGTGTGGAAATGTCTGAAATGTCTAATTGGGTGCACGAATATTCGTGCTTTTGGGATATACAAACAAATACAAGAAAAATGTGTGAGTAGTGTGTGAGTAGTGCACATATTCCTATTAGAGTGTGTTATGTAGAAAATGACTTAATAAATTAATACATATAGAATTAATATATGGATGCTATTGATTTTGTAATAAGTATCTTAAATTATTTTAATGTACAAAAATTTCTCAATTTTTTTAATTATGAATAAAACTATTCGTATATTAGAAAATATTTCAATTTTCAATATTCCGAACAAAATCGAATATGCATAAATGTTTCAGAATTCTGATAATTTTGTCTTATAAATTCAATTTCGCGCAGTTTAGAGTACGTTCAGAAGATCAAAAACATATATTCTAACTGTCAAATAATCAGCTGTTAATTTTTGTAAAGGTTATGTTAAATGTTAAAAATACTATCAACAGTAAATAAAAATATTTAATAAAATTTAAAATATATTAATAAAAGTTGTATATTGTAAGAAAAAATGAGGAAAGAAGCGAAAAGAAATTTAATGTTCGATAAAATGCACAGAGGAGTTGTATATGCCTGCATTGGTATGACACTGTACGGTTCATATTTATTAGGTCTTCGAGTACATAGATATTTTACAGTGAGTTGTTAATGAAATAAAAAAAAAATTATAATCGAATCATTTTACATTATGAATGCTTATATTGAATTTTGTTTATTTCAGGTTATTCGTCCACTTAAAAAACAAGAAGAATTAAAAATGATAGAAGAAGGATCACACGATAATGCAAAAACTTTAAATATTTAAAATATATATTTATAGTTGATTATGTTTATTTAGAATTTGTTAAGTGCTAATTAAAATATTGTTTTAACTTGTTAGACCAACAGAGAAATTGTTTTTAAATCTACGATTTCCTTAAAAGCGTATTTTATGTTATTCTGTCATTGTGAGATAATCACCTTCCATAATAATTGAATGGATTGGAGATGTTCATCATGGTTGGCTTATGATGTGTTCTAGTATCTTTCATAGATTCATATTGATTGCTATTTAATTTAAATTAAATTAAATTTATATGGGGAGGTAACTACACTCCCCGGATGTATAATATTACCAATATTTGCTTGCAATATATTATTTTTTACTTATTAATAAGTTGATTGATATAATACGTACGACGAATACGACTAAACTTATCCTGTAATATGAGGTAAATTCAAGTTAAGTAAATTACAAAGACTGATCCCTACGTTCTACATTTTTATGTAAGCTAAGAAGTTTAGACTACCGAGTCGTTCATTTTAAAAGCCGATTAGATAACGTAGATTAGAAACCCCGGAAAGAAAGGAGAACATCAAGCCTATGCCTATATAAAAAAGCGAATATATGAGCCGTTGATTTTGAAAGTGGCATAATTAACTTTTAAATTATTTTGAGATACTTGAAATATTTTTGCAATTGTGTTTACAAGTAAAATTTCTATGGACGAAATAATACATAATTTTGCAGGAATTTAACAATAAATCAATAAAACATGAAAAAATCATATATTATTTCTAATCATAAATAGAATAAATAATTTCAGAGATTCAATCATAATTTTTCGCAAAAAGTGACTTATGCCACTTTCAAAATCAACGGCTCATATATACATATAACTATGTACATAACTAAATTATTTCATTTCCAATACAAAAAAAGGATCAAAAATATTAATTACAATCTGTTGCACTGAATACTTGTCCTTACATATTTTGTCACCTCTATACAGAAATGGTTTTAAAGGGTTAATTCCCAAACTGTGACTGGCTCTGGTCTGTCAGAAAGTAGAAATGTCATGTGACCACCTTGCACTGCACTATTATTTTTCTTGCACACGTTTTATTGAAAATAAAAATATAAACAAAAAATATTTGTTATTAAAAATTATTTTGGTTTTTTTCTCATTTTTTCTCCGTTTGAGTGTTCATTACGAATTAGAAAAAAAATGAATACTAAAGAAGGAAAAATTGAATATGAAGTAGTTTCGCATGGCTAAATATAAAATTTTAAATTATAATAAAAAAAATTATTAATTATAATTACGTAATTTAAATTTCACAAAATTAACGAAACATTAATATTAATCGGGAAAAATATTCGATTTTTATAATGTTCGTGTACATTTCTATAATTTTTGTTCTAGAGAATCAGATGATAATAATAGATTAGTAATGATATGTGCAAAATCAGAACCTGAAGATATGTTATCAGTTGATAATTCACAAGATGTTGCATATGAAATTCATAATGGTGATGATATTTATCAATTAGTACAACAACAACAACAACAGCCACCAACAAATAGTGTTTCAATAAAAAGACCAGCACCTCAACTAATCACCAATAATAATAATGACTCGTCGGATAGTACTAATAATTGCCAATATTTTGTTTTAAATGAATCTGTTGCTAAGCGACCTTGTTTAATATTACCAAAACCAGAAAATTTCCCAATTAGTTTTGATACCCAACAACAACAACAGATTATACAACCTAAAAAAGTAAATTAATAATTTAATATTTAAAAATATTGAAACATTTTATATTTTTGAAAACATTTATTAATAAAGCGTGATGATAAACGAAGAGCAACACATAATGAAGTTGAAAGACGACGTCGAGATAAAATAAATCAATGGATATTTAAATTAAAAGAATTATTACCAGAAGGTTCTACAGATAAAAATCTAACAACAACAACTGGGATAAGTTTACAACAAAATGATTCAACAAAAAGTAATAATTTAAATAAAACAAGTGATTATACTGCTGGTTCAACAGTTAAAACTACACAAAATGATTCAAAAAGTGCTATTTTAATCAAAGCATGTGAATATGTTAAAGATATGCAGGAAGAATTGAATAGGTAAATATTATATATAAGAAAAATCATTCCATTTTAAATATGATTTTGTTTTTTTAAATTTTGTCATTTTAGTCTTAAAAAGTGCCCTTATAATTCAGAAAGCCTGCATCGTGAAAATTCAATGTTAAAATCAGAAAATGAATTATTAAGAAATGAGATTGAACAATTAAAAAATCGTATTTCAAATGGAGAAAAGCAAATATGTAAATCAACAACTGTTGTTGATTCAACAACTTTTGAAAGAACGTAGCTGAAATAAGAAATATATATTCCCAAAAAAAAAGTATAATATAAAATATAAACAACTAAATCTTAAAATTAAATTTAAGTTGAAGATTTTAATTATATATTTGTTTTTTTTACGTTAAAATAATCTATAAAACCAAAAATTTTAATTTTTTTTTTATATTTTGGAAGTATAACCTTTCAATATCAATAATGATTTTGTTAAATGGTTTGATTATACATTGGTTAAATTAAAATATATACTCACATATTAATTAAAAAAATGATTTATTTATTAAATTCAAAATTGTAATTGAGAAGTAAATTAACACTAAGTCTAACTGACTTTTGGTGCATGTTAAGTGCACGTACTTAACTTATACTTGGTCATTAGTGGAGGGAAGAAGCATAGAAGTACGTGACGTGAGTGAACGTAAAAGTGTAGGCATATGCATGGTTTTAATTCTATTTTGCGCGGTTTCCAATATTTCAATGCCAATTTTGTTTCAAATTTCAACATCCCAATCGTACCGTTTTGTAGTGCCGTGCCATCTGAACTCACACATTTTTTATAATCAGCTGCGATCTTAAAAAACATGTCAATCTAACTCTGAAGACTGGATATTTTATATGGCAACAATAACGAATATTATTATATATATGGAAAAGTTAAATCTTCTTATGAAATTTTAAATAAATAAGTTATGAAATTTCAGCATAGGTTTTCCGAACTATCCCTAAAATATATGTTTTTGGTGGTACAAAATTATTTTTATTGGCAGTACTAAATAAAAGCCACTACTAACTAGGTGACATTTCAGTTCCTGTCGCTGTCTTTCACTTCATTCATTTCAATTATTTTATTAAAAGTCCGAAAAATCACATACAAAAAGATGGGTTATAAACTTTAAATTCAATAGTGATTGAATATTTATTTATATAATTCATATTTCTTTTTTTTAAATACTTCTCTAAACTAAAATTTAGTTAAAATTCTGAGAAATCTTTTTTTTTATCACCTGATCTTGACGTACTACATTCTATTTCAAGATCACTTCTTTTGGAGACAATAAAAATATAAAACACTTTTGCCTTAAAAAATATCTAAAATATGAATAAATATAAAATGTTGAAAATTGCAAGAAGGTGTTCTCATCTAATATTTGGTAAAAATGTATCGTCAACAACAACTAGCCAAAAAAGTTTTATCATAAAGGATCATTATGAATTTGACCAAAAAGTAAGTAGAAAATATTTTAATATAAACAATGACGTATTCAACTTATTATTTATACAATGACGATGACGAATGATTGATTATATTGAATTTCAAAAAAATAATTTATATAGGGAGTATTATTTATAGAAGTTATTTTGAATTATTATTATTTTTTTGTTAAAGATATATATAAAAGATTTCAATGTTTATTTTAATTTTTATAAAAAATTATCATTAGTAATTTTTGTAAAATTATAACATAATTAACTTATCGCAATGTTTTAAATATAATTTTAAATGTATATAATAAATATATATATAAATAGATTAAAAAAAAAATTAGATGGAAAGCGGAAACAACTGGAAGGTATCAGATTATTATGTTCTTAGAAAATTATAATTATTTAATTAATAATTTATTATCTTGACTATAAATCGTCTGAAACTTAATTATCTTGATTTTTATATATATGTCGTTTGTAATTTAATTTTTACGTTACTATGTAAATTTTATTGTTTATTTTATCTATCTATTAAAAAAATTTATTTAACCTTAAAAATGTGATCAAGTATATGTAACTAGTATGCATATAACAAATTCATAAAAAAAATATACCTAATTTTTTTATTATTTTTAGGTAGTTAATAGCGATAATCCAGTTATTGTTAATTTTCATGCTGAATGGTGTGATCCATGTAAAATTTTAACACCAAAAATGGAAGGATTATTAGAAAATTCTGATGAAATTGATTTGGCTATTGTTGATGTAGAATCTAATTTAGATTTAGTTGAAACGTTTGAAGTGAAAGCTGTTCCAGGTAATTCGAAAAATCATTTTTTAAAGAAAACAACAACACGTAATTTTAATTACCTACTTTAATTTCTCTTTGTAGCTGTTCTTGCCTTCCGCAATGGAGTTGTTGTAGACAAGTTTATAGGCTTGGTTGACGGTGATATTATTGACAATTTGATAAATAAATTAAAGAAAAAGAAACAACAGTGATATATATGATTATTAGATTCACTTGTTTCTTTTTTGTATTTTTTTTTTATTATTTTAAATCTTCAATTTCGGATTTATATATCATGTTTAAAAAAAAATAAATTTTGCCATTTTCGATGATAATATTGTTAACATAATTATATATATTTTTAAATAATATATGTATATAAAGCGTACACAACAATGTTAATATATAAATATTTCAAACAAAAAAATTATAACTCATTAAAAAAAATTTAGATTTATATTTTGTAAAATTTATATTACATATTTTTTTTCCTCTAGAAAATCATAGAAATTAAAAAAAAAGAAAAATGTTACTTAAAATAAGTTAGAATTATAAAAAAAAAGAGTTAAGATATCAAGTTAAATAAATTTTTAACTAGAAACTATAATACTTTGTTATTTTATTTCCTACACTTACATTATTAATAATTATTATGAAGTGGTAATTTCAATTATTTTTTAGTTATTATTAATAATTATGAAGTGGTTGGTATATATTTAAAATTATTGTTCAGTTATTTAGTAAATATCTCTTTAATTATTCAAATTTAAATTTTACGATGATTACATTTATTGAAGGACACTTCATATTTATTAATAGTAACATTTTCAGAAACATAAAATGTTTTTTTTGACCTACTTTTAAATCATTTACATATTTCGTAGTTATTATAGATAGATATGGTACGATATGGTATATAGATTTATACCAATAATTGAAAATAGTAAAAGAGTAGGCTAATTTTGAGAAAGTTTTTTTCATGATTATTTAAATGGATTTTCGATATAAAATGGAAAATTCTTTAATAAATCAAAATCTCATTAAATAAGTAAAATAGTTATTATGTTTATGAATAAACAAAGCTGAAAAAAACCATGATTTTTCGAAACTTAAATTACTAAATTCAAAGAGATAACTTACTAAAAATAAATTCTACAAATCTAGAAAAAAATGATATTGAAATAAAACAAATATAAATTTTTTTTTTAAATATTTTCTTGTTTATTTAATTTTTAAAGTTTTAAGCCTTTTTTTATTCGAAAAAATAATAAATTAATTAATCTTTTTTTTTTGTATTTTTAATATAATTTATTTGGTTTTTCTGTAATAATTATATAATTTATTTAGTAATATAGTTTGTTATTTTATATGTGTGTGAGTATTCAAAGAAAAAAAAATAGATCAGTTTGAAAAACTTAAAATAATTTTTTGTTTTTTTGTAGTGTGTTAATATTTTTTTAAATCCTGTTTTATTTATTTATTTTTTTAATATTTTTCATAACATCCAATAATTTAATTTTATATAATGCAATATTTTTATATGTTTATTTAAGTATTTTTATCTGATTTTTTTTTTGCGTTTTCATCTCATTTTTTTTTTAATATTTATATAAATAATCATATTTTATTACACAAAATTTTTTTTTTAGTATTTTGTAATTTTTACCACATACATAAATTTATAATATTTTATTTTTCAAGTTAATATATATATATGTTTTTTATGTTGGTTTCTCATAATCGCTACTAATACAATATGTAATTTTGTTTTTCATATATATAATAATTATAATTTTTTTTTCGTATAGTTTTTTTATATAAATAATTCTATTTTTTTTAAACATATTTTTTTTTTAAATTTTTCTTTTAAATATTTTTTTTTTCAAATTTTTTGTTTTGGTTTTTTAATTTAATAATTTTTTTTAGATATCTGGTATAAGATTTTTTTATTTGGAAAGATTTTTCATTATTTATTTGTTTAAAAAAAAAAGGTTCTTTGTAAATATTTTTTACTATATTAATTTTTTTTTAAATTAAATTAAATGGTTTTTTAAATTTATTTATTTGTTTTTTTTTTGTTTTTCCAAAAAAGCTCAATTCAAATGTCGCATATCAGTATTTTTTGTTGTTGTTGAATTTTTTGGTTCAATTTCAAATTTGACTCGGTGTGTAATTTTCAAATTTTTACTTATTTTTAAATTTCTTTCTTTTCGAAGTAAGAAATTTTGATGATTATAAATTATTAAATTTTGATAATTTAATTCTTTTTTGTATGATTATTTTAAATTGTTATTAAATAATTTAGTAAATATATAAATTTTAAAATTAGGAAACATTTTTTATGTTTATTACGAAATTAATACAAAAAAAAAATTAATTAAATAAATAAAAACCTTAATCAGTTCCTTTTTCCTCAGATATTTGAATTCTTCCATTCTTTGGCCGACACTGATAGTCCAAATTTAATGTTTTTTTTATTGAAATTATAATCATTTTTCTTGAAAAAGTTTTTTGATGAATCAATCACCAAATAAACTTTATTCATTTATTTAATTATTTACCACCATCAACACCTTTTCTATTTATATTTATTGAGTAATTATTATAAAAATTTCTAATAATTTATAATTTTTGGTTCCTAATTTCCTGAATGAATAATTTTTAAATTTATTTTATTTTCTTTCCTATCCTTTTTTTTAATATTCTTTGGTTTTTCTATATAATAAAGAGTTTTGCCTACCCTAAAATGACTTTAAAAAGCACTTTTTTGTTTTGTTTTATCTACAATATAAATTAAAACATATTTTTTTTGTTATCAAAGTCGCATCCCAATATTTTGTTATAATATATAAAAAAAAGTTCTATCTATTTTTTTATGTTTAATTAGATTTTTATTATTTTATATTATCAGTGGTTCAACAATATTTGAATGTGAAATTTTTGTGATAATTAACAGAAAAAGACACATTAATTTAATTAAATAGTTTTAATAACTTGCAAAATATAATTTAATTTCAAATTATTATTTTTTACGAAAAGTTTTTGAAAAATTTCTACTATAGATTTCTCATTATAGAATGAAAACTTTAACTGAAAAATGAACGTTTTTAATTAATTTTTTTTTTTTTTTTAACTATTTAATATTTTTTTCATAATTTGTTTTTTAATCCCTGTCATTTGATCTTGTATAATATTATCTTTTTTTATATTAAATTTTTTTTTATCCTACTCAGGCATTTTTTATGGTTTATAAATTTTTTTTTTCAATATTTCCATTTTCTTAATTGTTTTTTTTTTAAATATATTTTTTAAAAATATTTTCTTATCACATTTTATTGAAAAATTTCATAATATTTAATAGTCTAATAATTTATTATAATTAAAAATAAAAATTTAAAAGAAAATTTTAACCTTTCTATTAACATCAATCGGAAAATTTTAATCAAATACTCATATTTAGTATACGTCTTTTAAATTAAAAAAAAGTAAATTTTAATTACCAAGCAAATTTTTAATTTTTTGGACTTTATTATTATTTCAATTATTTTTCAAAATTTCTTAATTTCAAAATTCAGATGTGTTCAAATTTATCAATCTCATTTTGCATTATACGGTATATATAAAATATTTTTACCAATCATTAAACCATTTTCAATACTTTCTTTTTTTCTTGGAAATTTTGTAAAATTTTTATTAAAATTTATGTTAATTTATATTTTAAATTTATTTGTATAATTTTTTATTATTGTGGACGGTGCGACAATTATATTATTTTGATGTATATATATATTAGGACAGCTATTATATTTTTGAAATTCATCAATTATTTACTTAAAGATAACTAGCAAATTTCATAATATATTCATATATTTATTAAATATGTAATTATAAATGTATTTTAAAAATTTCGTTTATTCAAGATATTCCATAAGTAATATTTCCAATATTTTATTCACAAGCTGGTAAAATGGACACAATACTGTTATTTGGTTGAATTTTATTTGAATTCTTATATTTATCTTAATTTAGATTTTAATATAATTGATTACAAATATTTGCTATAGATATATATGTAGAAGTTCAATTTAAAAATACAATGATTATTTGAATTATTTTGAATGTCCGATAATCCTGAATCGGTATAGTGTATTGCTATTTTTCTAGTACATAATGTAATGGAATCCGATTTTATAAACTCAATAAATTTAATATATTTGTCTGTATACATATATATACATATAAAACCTGACAGGTTAAAAATCGGACAATTTCTTAAATAAATCGCAATATATATAATAAATTGTAGCACTATTCCACTTCCAATATTTTTTTAATATATTTATTATTATAAGATATGCGAAATTTTAATTTACTTTAATGGTTTTTCATATATATTTGGATGATCTTTTGTTTTTTTGGTTTTTTTTTTTTATTGTTGTTGGGTTTATTTAATAGTTTAACAAAAGTTAAAAAGATTTCATAATTATTCCATTAGAATTGGAGTAAGTGTACGCCAAAGGAATGTCTTTACAACAAGTATATACCAAAATATCTTGCATTGTGGAGTTCCTTTGGCAGTCATTTACTTCATATTTAAGTATCAACATTTTTGTTATATGAAAAGGTAAATATTTTCTGTATGCCATTACCATTAAGTAAGACATTTTTTTTATTGAAAATCATAAATTTATGATTTATGATACATTTCTATTAGTATCTATATAAATACAAAAAAAATATTTTTTTAAGGATTTTTTACTTTAAAATTTTCAAAAGAGAGAGGTAGGTTCTAAAAATGATGTTTAATGAACTTTATTTATTTTTCTATACACTAATTATATATTTAAATATTTTTTTAAATTTGTATTTCCAGATTAAGTTTAACTTTATTTAATTTATAATTTATTTTAAATATAAATATATATTATATATGTATATATATTTTTTGCATTTTATTAAAATATGTTTAATTTGTTTTTACATTCATTTTTATATAATGCTTTAATGAGATTTGAACATTAATTTATTCAATTTATTCTTTAAATGACATTTTTCATCTAAAACACAAAAATTATTCTAAAATAAATTTGATTTATAGAAGATTATGTTTATTTTTTCTTTATATTTATATAAATTTTATTTACTTTATCATTTAATTTGTTTGTTTTTTTCAAAATAAATATGAATATTTTAATCATTTTTTTTAATCATTGAAAATTAAAATGAATTTTCTTACTGATTGATGTGGTTTTTATTTCATAATTTTAATATAATAATTATAATATAATATTAAAAAAAATTTAAATTTTTATTTGAAAAATTCTTATTAATTCAAAAAAAAAAAGAAACCGAAAAAAATTGAAAAAAAAATACTTCTATTTTAATAATTTTTTATATATTTAATAATATTCTACACGATTAGTGACTTAATTAAGCTTTTTGTTTAAATTTAATTTATTAATTATTATTTTATAAAAAATGATTTTTTATGACATTTTATGATTTTTTTATTTTTTATAGAAATGAATTGCGCTTTTTTTTTTTTTTAAAAAAAGAATAATTTTTGGATAATAATTTAAAGATTTGTTTCATTGCTCTAAGAATATATTTTTTTGTTTATAAATCTAATAAGCCCATTTTAAAATTTTTTTGTTTTTATTTGATTATTAATTAAATTTTTAATGAAAGATTGGAATTTTTTGTTTGTTTAGCGCAAAGAAAATGATTCTTAAAATATTTGACTTTGGTATTTTTTTTTTCTTCTAAATTTTCAAATCAATATTATAGATGTAGATACAAAATACCAAAGATATTAAAATGAAAAACTTAATTTGAATTTTTTTTATCAATTTTAATTTGAAATAATAGAAATATATATTTAAAAAAAATTCAGAGAATTTTTTTAATATAAAATTTTGTTATTATTATAATTTGAATTCTTTTATTTTTGGGTAGCTAACTTGATTTTTTTTTATATAATTTAGGGAGAATTGACTGTATATCTAAATTTTTATTACATACTACATATTATTAATATTTTTCTGTTTTGTATTATATAAATGTATTTTAGTTAATTTTATCAATATTCTCCTGATTTAGTTTTATTTAAATATAATAAAATTATAAATAATTATTTAATTTTTTTCATGTCATTTATAGCATTTTCAATGTTTTTCTTACGAATTTTCTCTTTTATTTACTGAAAAATATAATTTTTAATTAACATTTTTTTTTTTTTTGGTATATAAGAATAAGACAAACAAATATATAATTAATAATTTTTACATAAAAGTTATACAAAAAAAAAATTAGTGAGTATATTTTATTTTGTAATTAAAAAAATATTAATTTAACAAGCACTTTTTTTTTAATTATTGGCTATAATCATAATAATTATAAATAATTTTAAAATTTATAACTTAATATATTTTCATTATTTTTGTTTTTCAAACTTTTTATTTTTGCTTTGCAGAGGCACATTTTTATATCATCTTTTTTTTTAAATATTATATTTATATATATATTTTTTTTTAAATTCCTATTTCAGCATTCATTACATTATAAAATAAACTAAAAATTTTATAAAATAATAATTAAAAATATTGTTATCCTTTTTTTTTGGTATATTATTGCAAAGCCTGAGATTTATATATAAATTTGTTTAAAATTTTTTTTATCAAATTTTGTATCCCTTTACTGTATATATATATATGTATTCAAAATCAAACTTATCATAGGAGATTTTTCATAAGAAAAATATTATGTTTTTGAGTGATTAAATTTCTGATGAAAGTAGCAATAAAATTCCTTCATCCTATGTCAAGACAAATCAAGACAAATACAAAATATTTTAATATTCTTTAGGCAGTTTGACTATGATAATTTCCATTTATCTTTGTTATATTTCATTACAAATAATTATAAAAGGAAATTATATTAAGGATATTTTTTTTTTGCTGTTAACATTCCCAAAATAAATAAATAAAGGCGCTCGAATATTTATTTTATATATTGTATAAAATAATATAATATATGTATGTATAATATTACATTGAAGCAGCTTTAATTTGGTTTCCATAAAAAAAAATATCCTTGTCTCTAATTATCCAAGTTTTTTGTATTTTTTGTGTATGGATATTTTTCTTTTATTACAAAAATGATTTTTTATATAAAAAAAAATTATTCATCTTAATTAACATATATTATATGTATATTAATTACTAAACTCCTGTGAATTAATATTTGGTGAAAATGCTATAAACATTCCCGTGGCCTAGAATTCCAAACGATATGCTGAACATGATGTTTCATGATCTTGTAAATTAATTGTGCAACGTGATGCTGATGGTGATAAATCAATATGATATTTTGATAAAAGTTCTTCATTTTCTGAAACCCAGTAACCAAGTACATCAGTATCATATGTTGGAATTATAGTTACTTCTGTAAATAGATAATTTTAAAAATTCATTAAGTTTGGAAACAATAATAATTATATTATTTATTTTTTTTACCTAAATCTTTATCTTCCCATGTTTGTTTAGCTTCTAATAATGCATTATATACTTCACGACTTGGTTCAGTACCAGAAAATACATAATATCTAGCACGAACTTTTTTGAAGAATTCTACATGTGAATAGTATGAATTACCATTATGAGGTACATATGTTAAATCCATATAAATTGGTGAATTTTTCTTTACTGTCTTAACTGGTGATTCAGATCGTTTTCTAAGATTTTTTTCATTATTAAATTTTGTTTTACTAGCCATTAATTTTCTTTCTTTTTTCGGTGTTGTTTTTGGATCATTTTCATTTGATATAGGAGCTGGTGATGGTAGACCTAATGGTTTTCCCCACACTTTTGCTGGATCTATATTTTCAGATTGGGAATCTTTTGTCGGGTCTTTACTTGTTGATTCATCTGTTTTTTGTACTTCTTCTACTGGAAATTGTTTTTTAGATGTAAGTTCTTTAATTTTTACAATTGGATCTTCTAATGGGAACTGTTGTTGATTTGAACATTCTATATCAACAATTGCTGCTTTTGATGGTGAATATGAGTATTTTGCTGTGACGGATGACATAACTTCTTCGCCACGCACTTGTTTGTGCTCTTCTAATGCTTTTTCAAAATCTAAATCAGCTTCATCTAAGAATTTGTGATCACCTTTTTTTGAGGTCCATGATTGTTCGAAACTATCACCACCAGATTGACTTGAATCGAGTGACTCTTGATAGGTTCTAGTTAATGAAGTTATAGATTTTTGTATTGGAATTGGATCCGATTTACCGCCAAAAGTATCTGGTAGAGCACCATAAAATGATGTGCTCATTGGATCAATTTTGTGCGACAATGTGACTGGAAGAGCAGATTTTAATTCCTCACTTCCATATTGTGGAGGGATAATATCATCTTGACTATTGTCAATATCTAAATCAGACTTTTTACTTATACCAGAACTAGAATGCTGAAGATCGTACTCATATGAGAATTTTGAAGGTGGTGAATGTGCAGCATGTGAAGTAATACTTAATGGCGATGGAGGAATTTCGTCGTCCTCTGTAACACGCGATGCCTGCCCAGAACTTATATCTGATCGAGGCGATTGTACTTCATGCGGATCAAAATCATCACTTCCGGGTGTTGAACATCTATATTCAGTTTTTAATGCTGCTATTTCTTTTGTACTCGGCAATTTTATATCGTCTTTCTTCTCATTTTCACTTGTTGTTCTTGTTCTGGTCACAGTGACTTTTTCTTCTTCTGGATCAGTGGTGTCTCTAGTTGTAATAGTTTTTTCTTCAGTAACTGTTTCCTTTCCATCACTTGAAATAATTTTTGTTATTGTTGTCACCGTAGTAGTAACAATTTTTTCAGAGCTAGCTGTTAAGGCAGATTTTTCTAAGTTTCTAATTTCTGTAACATCTGGAGATGATGTTCGGGTAACATCTGGAGTACTAAATGTGGACATACCTTTAATATCGTCTTTACTTACTCTAGGAAATGGTGACGTAGGTTTTGGTGATGAATCTGGTGTTCCAGTCATTGAGCTATGATCTGCTGGAGTTGGAATTGACCTACTTTCAGAAATCGTCACCCCAGGACTAGATTTTCCAGACAAATCCTTAGGAGATGATGTACCAGATGCCGATATTATGTCTCTAGATATACTTTTGGATGATATTTGTGAAGATGTTTGCTTAGACCCGATTCCAAATTCTGCTTTAATGTTAGGGCTGACCGGTGCAGTTGGAGGCGTTTTTCTGTCATCTTTTAAATCACCTGAAGATTCTTTATAACTAGTAACTATTGTTTCTGTTTCAGACTTTAACTCGTTTGTTTCCTTAATATCGTCATCAGAAAACTTTCTACATACATCTGACTCAGGCGAGATAGATATGAGACTAATACCATCAGATGTCATTCCTGTACTTTCTTGTTTGGTAGCTAATATTTCTTCAGTTAACTGATGTGGAGGCTCACAAAACTCTTCTTTAAGAGATGAAAAATGTTGCATTTCATCAGAAGGTTTATAAATACTGGTCATCATAATCGATGCAATTGATTTCGATCGCGAATCTTTCATAGCAAGTAATTCAGCGTCTTCATTGTCTTCGCAATCGGAACTAGGCTGCGATGAAAAAACTTTTTCACCAGCTTGACTCTTTGTTGATTCACGGCGTACAGAATCGGCACTACTTTCTTTTAGTACAATTGAAGCTTTATCAGATTGAGACCTATCATAACTAGATTCAGTTTTCATGATCGCACTACAAATTAACTCTTGAGCCAAAGATTGTTTACTTTCAATATTTAATGATGCTAAACTTTGGCTTTCTTTCCCGAATTTGGAGCTGATCTCACTACTAGATAAATATTCATTGTTCAATGATTCAGCTAAATGAATATTATTTGACATTGATACAATAGAGGATGATTCTGTAATTTTAGACGAATCCTTGGCCGCAGACTTCTTTCCCGTTGAACATAATCTATTCAAGTCACTACTAGGAATACAATCTATACTAGATGTTTTATTTTCAATGGAATGACTTAGAGCTGACTCAGTATTTGATTTGCTATGTTCGCTTTTGTGAACACTATATTCCGTACTAGATGACACATTTTCCTCCGAATACATGTCAGAGGATACTGAATGAGAATAATCATGTGAAGATGATGTAGTCCTAGTTTCAGTGGATTTTTTCTCAGAAGCATGTCTATTAATTAATTGAGAATGTTCTTCTGATGATGCAAGGCCTGTAGTAATTGACTTTTTATCCGGAGAAAGCGTTTCACTAATGACAGATTTTTCCTTCTCTGTATGCTCTCGTCTTTCTTTACTGTCGATACATTTTGTTGGATTTTCGTCTGATTTCTTATTGAGAGATAGCGTTTCAGTGATTGGGCATCTTGTTCTAATTGTACATTCTTTGGATTCTTGGACTTCGTGTTTGCTAGCTACAGATTGTTTTCCAATGATTCCATTTTCGTCAATATGAGTAGCAACAGGTGTGGAGCGAGAATGTTTTTTTGATGGTGAAGGACTTTTTTCTTCGTGTTTCTTATCGAGGGAAAGTGTTAAAGAAAGATATTTCTCTACATCTTCTTTTGCTTGCTTGCAGTCCTGAGTGCTAGAAACAAATTCTACCTTATTGATGTCTTTTTCTCCATCATGACTAGCAACAGAGTCAGGTCGAGAATGTTCCATTGATGCTGATGGAGTTTTGTGTTCCGATTTTTTGTCGGCATATACTGTTAAACTGATAACAGATTCTTTTCGCTCTGCATCTTTTTTTGTTTCTTTATCTTCGATATCCATAGATTCTTTCTGAGCGATTTCTTTTTCATCAGCATGACTTGCTACTGATTCTGGTCGAGAATGTTCTTTTGATGGAGTTTTGTCACCCGATATCTTGTGGATAGAAAGTGTTTCACTGATTATAGATTCCTTATGATCTGCATCCTCTTTAATTTCTTTGCTTTCGTGACTGCTAGCTACAGATTCTTTCCTAGTGATTTCTTTTTCGTCAATATGACTAGCAACAGATTCAGGGCGAGATGGTTCTTTTGATAGTGAAGTCGATTTTTCTGATGTTTTATCTATAAGAGATTCTTTTCTTTCCTCACCTTCTGTCGTGTCTTTGATGTGGATACTTGCTATAGATTCTTTTCTAGCTAAGTCTTTTTCGTCGAAGAGACTAGCACCAGATTCTGGTCGAGAATGTTCCTTTGATGGTGATGGGGTCTTGTCGTCTGATTTTTTGCCGACTGATAGTGTTTCACTGATTATCGATTCTTTTCCCGTCACATCTTCTTTCATTTCTTTGCTGTCGTGACTGCTAGCTACAGACTCTTTCCTAGTGATATCTTTTTCGTCAATATGACTAGCAGCAGATTCAGGGCGAGATGGTGCTTTTGATACTGAAGGGGATTTTTCTGATGTTGTATCTATAAGAGACTCTTTTCTTTCCTCACCTTCTGTCGTGTCTTTGTGGATACTAGCAATAGATTCTTTTCTAGCCATGTCTTTTTCGTCGACAAGACTAGCAACTCTAGCCATGTCTTTTTCGTGGACAAGACTAGCAACGGAGTCTGGTCGAGAATGTTCCTTTGATGGTGATGGGGCCTTGTCGTCTGGTTTTTTGCCGACTGATAGTCTTTCGCTGATTATCGATTCTTTTCTGGTCACATCTTCTTTAATTTCTTTGCTATTGGTGCTGCTAGCTATAGACTCTTTCCTTGCGATTTCTTTTTCTTCACCATGACTAGCAACAGATTCAGGGCGAGAAGGTTCTTTTGAAAGTGAAGGCGATTTTTCGTCTGATTTCTTTTCTAAAGATAGTGTTTCAACAATAAGAGATTCTCTTCTTTCCCCATCTTCTTTCGTGCCTTTAGCTACAGAATCTTTTCTAGCGATGTCATTTTCATAAACAAGACTAGCAACAGATTCTGGTCGAGAATGTTCTGTTGCTGGTGACGGGGTCTTGTCTTCAGTTTTTTTGCCAATAGATAGCGTTTCGCTGATTATCGATTCTTTTCGTTCTGCATCTTCTTTCATTTCTTTGCTTTCTTGACTGCTAGCTACAGATTCTGTCCTAGTGATTTCTTTCCTAGTGATTTCTTTTTCGTCAATATGACTAGCAACCGATTCAGGGCGAGAACCTCCTTTTGATAGTGAAGGGGATTTTTCTGATGTTTTATCTCTAAGAGATTCTTTTCTTTCCTCGCCTTCTGTCGCGTCTTTGATGTGGATACTAGCAATAGATTCTTTTCTAGCCATGTCTTTTTCGTCGACAAGACTAGCAACGGATGCTGGTCGAGAATGTTTCTTTGATGGTGATGGGGTCTTGTCGTCTGTTTTTTTGTCGATACAAAGTGTTTCAGTGATTATAGATTCCCTTCGTTCTTCATCTTTTTTCTTATCTTTGCTATCATCGTGACTGCTAGCTACAGATTCTTTCCAAGTGATTTCTTTTTCGTCAATATGACTTGCTACTGATTCTGGTCGAGAATGTTCTTTTGATGGAGTTTTGTCACCCGATATCTTGTCGATAGATAGCCTTTCGCTGATTATCGATTCTTTTCGTTCTGCATCTTCTTTCATTTCTTTGCTTTCGTGACTGCTAGCCACAGATTCTTTCCTAGTGATTTCTTTTTCGTCAATATGACTAGCAACAGATTCTGGTCGAGAATGTTCCTTTGATGGTGATGGGGTCTTGTCGTCTGTTTTTTTGTCGATACAAAGTGTTTCAGTGCTTATAGATTCCCTTCGTTCTTCATCTTTTTTCTTATCTTTGCTATCATCGTGACTGCTAGCTACAGATTCTTTCCTAGTGATTTCTTTTTCGTCAAGATGACTTGCTGCAGATTCGGGTTGAGAAGATTCTTTTGATAGTGAAGGGGATTTTTCGTCTGATTTCTTTTCGGTTGATAATAGTTCATCAATAAGAGATTTTTTTCTGTCTGCATCTTCTTTCATTTCCTTGTCTTCGTGACTGCTAGCTATAGATTCTTTTCTAGTGATATCTTTTTCATCAATATGACTAGCAACCGATTCAGGGCGAGAAGGTTCTTTTGATACCGAAGGGGATTTTTCTTCTGATTTCTTTTCGGAAGATAATGTTTCAGCAATAAGAGATTCTTTTCTTTCCCCATCTTCTTTCGTGCCTTTGTTAGCTACAGAATCTTTTCTTGCGATGTCTTTTTCATCCACAAGACTAGCAACAGATTCTGGTCGAGAAGGTTCTGTTGCTGGTGACGGGGTTTTGTCGTCAGTTTTTTTGCCGATAGATAGTGTTTCGCTGATTATAGATTCTTTTCGTTTTGCATCTTCTTTCATTCCTTCGCTTTCGTGACTGCTAGCTACAGATTCTTTCCTAGTGATTTCTTTTTCGTCTATATGACTAGCAACAGATTCAGGGCGAGATGGTTTTTTTGATACTGAAGGGGATTTTTCTGATGTTTTATCTATATGAGATTCTTTTCTTTCATCACCTTCTGTCGTGTCTTTGATGTGGATACTAGCTATAGATTCTTTTCTAGCCATGTCTTTTTCGTCGACAAGACTAGCAACGGATTCTGGTCGAGAATGTTCGTTTGATGGTGATGGGGTTTTGTCATCTAATATTTTGCCGACAGATAGTGTTTCGCTGATTATAGATTCCTTTCGTTTTGCATCTTCTTTCATTTCTTCGCTTTCGTGACTGCTAGCTACAGATTCTTTCCTAGTGATTTCTTTTTCGTCTATATGACTAGCAACAGATTCAGGGCGTGATGGTTCTTTTGATACTGAAGGGGATTTTTCTGATGTTTTAACTATATGAGATTCTTTTCTTTCATCACCTTCTGTCGTGTCTTTGATGTGTATACTAGCAATAGATTCTTTTCTAGCCATGTCTTTTTCGTCGACAAGACTAGCAACGGATTCTGGTCGAGAATGTTCTTTTGATGGTGATGGGGTTTTGTCATCTAATATTTTGCCGACAGATAGTGTTTCGCTGATTATAGATTCCTTTCGTTTTGCATCTTCTTTCATTCCTTCGCTTTCGTGACTGCTAGCTACAGATTCTTTCCTAGTGATTTCTTTTTCGTCTATATGACTAGCAACAGATTCAGGGCGAGATGGTTCTTTTGATACTGAAGGGGATTTTTCTGATGTTTTATCTATATGAGATTCTTTTCTTTCATCACCTTCTGTCGTGTCTTTGATGTGGATACTAGCAATAGATTCTTTTCGAGCCATGTCTTTTTCGTCGACAAGACTAGCAACGGATTCTGGTCGAGAATGTTCTTTTGATGGTGATGGGGTTTTGTCATCTGATATTTTGCCGACAGATAGTGTTTCGCTGATTATAGATTCCTTTCGTTTTGCATCTTCTTTCATTTCTTTGCTGTCGTGACTGCTAGCTACAGATTCTTTCCTAGTGATTTCTTTTTCGTCTATATGACTAGCAACAGATTCAGGGCGAGATGGTTCTTTTGATACTGAAGGGGATTTTTCTGATGTTTTATCTATATGAGATTCTTTTCTTTCATCACCTTCTGTCGTGTCTTTGATGTGGATACTAGCAATAGATTCTTTTCTAGCCATGTCTTTTTCGTCGACAAGACTAGCAACGGATTCTGGTCGAGAATGTTCTTTTGATGGTGATGGGGTTTTGTCATCTAATATTTTGCCGACAGATAGTGTTTCGCTGATTATAGATTCCTTTCGTTTTGCATCTTCTTTCATTCCTTCGCTTTCGTGACTGCTAGCTACAGATTCTTTCCTAGTGATTTCTTTTTCGTCTATATGACTAGCAACAGATTCAGGGCGAGATGGTTCTTTTGATACTGAAGGGGATTTTTCTGATGTTTTATCTATATGAGATTCTTTTCTTTCATCACCTTCTGTCGTGTCTTTGATGTGGATACTAGCAATAGATTCTTTTCGAGCCATGTCTTTTTCGTCGACAAGACTAGCAACGGATTCTGGTCGAGAATGTTCTTTTGATGGTGATGGGGTTTTGTCATCTGATATTTTGCCGACAGATAGTGTTTCGCTGATTATAGATTCCTTTCGTTTTGCATCTTCTTTCATTTCTTTGCTGTCGTGACTGCTAGCTACAGATTCTTTCCTAGTGATTTCTTTTTCGTCTATATGACTAGCAACAGATTCAGTGCGAGATGGTTCTTTTGATACTGAAGGGAATTTTTCTGATGTTTTATCTATATGAGATTCTTTTCTTTCATCACCTTCTGTCGTGTCTTTGATGTGGATACTAGCAATAGATTCTTTTCTAGCCATGTCTTTTTCGTCGACAAGACTAGCAACGGATGCTGGTCGAGAATGTTCTTTTGATGGTGATGGGGTTTTGTCATCTAATATTTTGCCGACAGATAGTGTTTCGCTGATTATAGATTCCTTTCGTTTTGCATCTTCTTTCATTTCTTTGCTGTCGTGACTGCTAGCTACAGATTCTTTCCTAGTGATTTCTTTTTCGTCTATATGACTAGCAACAGATTCAGGGCGAGATGGTTCTTTTGATACTGAAGGGGATTTTTCTGATGTTTTATCTATATGAGATTCTTTTCTTTCATCACCTTCTGTCGTGTCTTTGATGTGGATACTAGCAATAGATTCTTTTCTAGCCATGTCTTTTTCGTCGACAAGACTTGCAACGGATTCTGGTCGAGAATGTTCTTTTGATGGTGATGGGGTTTTGTCATCTAATATTTTGCCGACAGATAGTGTTTCGCTGATTATAGATTCCTTTCGTTTTGCATCTTCTTTCATTCCTTCGCTTTCGTGACTGCTAGCTGCAGATTCTTTCCTAGTGATTTCTTTTTCGTCTATATGACTAGCAACAGATTCAGGGCGTGATGGTTCTTTTGATACTGAAGGGGATTTTTCTGATGTTTTATCCATATGAGATTCTTTTCTTTCATCACCTTCTGTCGTGTCTTTGATGTGGATACTAGCAATAGATTCTTTTCTAGCCATGTCTTTTTCGTCGACAAGACTAGCAACGGATTCTGGTCGAGAATGTTCTTTTGATGGTGACGGGGTTTTGTCGTCAGTTTTTTTGCCGATATATAGTGTTTCGCTGATTATAGATTCCTTTCGTTTTGCATCTTCTTTCATTTCTTTGCTGTCGTGACTGCTAGCTACAGATTCTTTCCTAGTGATTTCTTTTTCGTCTATATGACTAGCAACAGATTCAGGGCGAGATGGTTCTTTTGATACTGAAGGGGATTTTTCTGATGTTTTATCTATATGAGATTCTTTTCTTTCATCACCTTCTGTCGTGTCTTTGATGTGGATACTAGCAATAGATTCTTTTCTAGCCATGTCTTTTTCGTCGACAAGACTTGCAACGGATTCTGGTCGAGAATGTTCTTTTGATGGTGATGGGGTTTTGTCATCTAATATTTTGCCGACAGATAGTGTTTCGCTGATTATAGATTCCTTTCGTTTTGCATCTTCTTTCATTCCTTCGCTTTCGTGACTGCTAGCTGCAGATTCTTTCCTAGTGATTTCTTTTTCGTCTATATGACTAGCAACAGATTCAGGGCGTGATGGTTCTTTTGATACTGAAGGGGATTTTTCTGATGTTTTATCTATATGAGATTCTTTTCTTTCATCACCTTCTGTCGTGTCTTTGATGTGGATACTAGCAATAGATTCTTTTCTAGCCATGTCTTTTTCGTCGACAAGACTAGCAACGGATTCTGGTCGAGAATGTTCTTTTGATGGTGATGGGGTTTTGTCATCTAATATTTTGCCGACAGATAGTGTTTCGCTGATTATAGATTCCTTTCGTTTTGCATCTTCTTTCATTCCTTCGCTTTCGTGACTGCTAGCTACAGATTCTTTCCTAGTGATTTCTTTTTCGTCTATATGACTAGCAACAGATTCAGGGCGAGATGGTTCTTTTGATACTGAAAGGGATTTTTCTGATGTTTTATCTATATGAGATTCTTTTCTTTCCTCACCTTCTGTCGTGTCATTGCTGTGGATACTAGCAATAGGTTCTGTTCTAGCTGTGTCTTTTTCGTCGACATGACTAGCAACAGATTCAGGCCGAGAATGTTCTATTGATGGTGATGGGGTTTTGTCATCTAATATTTTGCCGAGAGATAGTGTTTCGCTGATTACAGATTCCTTTCGCTCTGCAACTTCTTCCGTTTCTTTGCTTTCGTGACTACTGGCTATAGAGTCCTTCCTAGTAACTTCTTTTTCGTCAACATGACTAGCAACAGATTGAGGCCGAGAATGTTCCTTTGATGGTGATGGGGTCTTGTCGTCTGATTTTTTGCCGACTGATAGTGTTTCACTGATTATCGATTCTTTTCTCGTCACGTCTTCTGTCATTTCTTTGCTTTCGTGACTGCTAGCTACAGATTCTTTCCTAGTAATTTCGTTTTCATCAATATGACTAGCAACAGATTCAGGGCGAGATGGTTCTTTTGATTCTGAATGGGATTTTTCTGATGTTTTATCTATAAGAGATTCTTTTCTTTCCTCACCTTCTGTCGTGTCATTGATGTGTGTACTAGCAATAGATTCTTTTCTAGCCGTGTCTTTTTCGTCGACATGACTAGCAACAGATTCAGGCCGAGAATGTTCTATTGATGGTGATGGGGTTTTGTCATCTAATTTTTTGCCAGGAGATACTGTTTCGCTGATTACAGATTCCTTTCGCCCTGCAACTTCTTCCGTTTCTTTGCTTTCGTGACTACTAGCTATAGATTCTTTCCTACTAACTTCTTTTTCATCAGCATGACTAGCAACAGATTCAGGCCGAGAATGTTCTTTTGATGGTGATGGGGTTTTGTCGTCTGATTTTTTGCCGAGAGATAATGTTTCGCTGATTATAGATTCCTTTCGCTCTGCAACTTCTTCCGTTTCTTTGCTTTCGTGACTGCTAGCTATAGATTCTTTCCTACTAATTTCTTTTTCGTCAACATGACTTGCTACAGATTCAGGCCGAGAATGTTCCTTTGATGGTGATGGGGTCTTGTCGTCTGATTTTTTGCCGACTGATAGTGTTTCACTGATTATCGATTCTTTTCTCGTCACGTCTTCTGTCATTTCTTTGCTTTCGTGACTGCTAGCTACAGATTCTTTCCTAGTGATTTCGTTTTCATCAATATGACTAGCAACAGATTCAGGGCGAGATGGTTCTTTTGATACTGAAGGGGATTTTTCTGATGTTTTATCTATAAGAGATTCTTTTCTTTCCTCACCTTCTGTCGTGTCTTTGATGTGTATACTAGCAATAGATTCTTTTCTAGCCGTGTCTTTTTCGTCGACATGACTAGCAACAGATTCAGGCCGAGAATGTTCTATTGATGGTGATGGGGTTTTGTCATCTAATTTTTTGCCGAGAGATACTGTTTCGCTGATTACAGATTCCTTTCGCTCTGCAACTTCTTCCGTTTCTTTGCTTTCGTGACTGCTAGCTATAGATTCTTTCCTACTAATTTCTTTTTCGTCAACATGACTTGCTACAGATTCAGGCCGAGAATGTTCCTTTGATGGTGATGGGGTCTTGTCGTCTGATTTTTTGCCGACTGATAGTGTTTCACTGATTATCGATTCTTTTCTCGTCACGTCTTCTGTCATTTCTTTGCTTTCGTGACTGCTAGCTACAGATTCTTTCCTAGTGATTTCGTTTTCATCAATATGACTAGCAACAGATTCAGGGCGAGATGGTTCTTTTGATACTGAAGGGGATTTTTCTGATGTTTTATCTATAAGAGATTCTTTTCCTTCCTCACCTTCTGTCGTGTCTTTACTGTGGGTACTAGCTATAGATTCTTTTCTAGCGATGTCTTTTTCATCAGCATGACTAGCAACAGATTCAGGCCGAGAATGTTCTTTTAATGGCGATGGGGTTTTGTCATCTAACTTTTTGCCGAGAGATACTGTTTCGCTGATTACAGATTCCTTTCGCTCTGCAACTTCTTCCGTTTCTTTGCTTTCGTGACTGCTAGCTATAGATTCTTTCCTACTAATTTCTTTTTCGTCAATATGACTTGCTACAGATTCAGGCCGAGAATGTTCCTTTGATGGTGATGGGGTCTTGTCGTCTGATTTTTTGCCGACTGATAGTGTTTCACTGATTATCGATTCTTTTCTCGTCACGTCTTCTGTCATTTCTTTGCTTTCGTGACTGCTAGCTATAGATTCTTTCCTAGTGATTTCGTTTTCATCAATATGACTAGCAACAGATTCAGGGCGTGATGGTTCTTTTGATACTGAAGGGGATTTTTCTGATGTTTTATCTATAAGAGATTCTTTTCTTTCCTCACCTTCTGTCGTGTCTTTGATGTGTATACTAGCAATAGATTCTTTTCTAGCCGTGTCTTTTTCGTCGACATGACTAGCAACAGATTCAGGCCGAGAATGTTCCTTTGATGGTGATGGGGTCTTGTCGTCTGATTTTTTGGCGACTGATAGTGTTTCACTGATTATCGATTCTTTTCTCGTCACGTCTTCTGTCATTTCTTTGCTTTCGTGACTGCTAGCTACAGATTCTTTCCTAGTGATTTCGTTTTCATCAATATGACTAGCAACAGATTCAGGGCGAGATGGTTCTTTTGACACTGAAGGGGATTTTTCTGATGTTTTATCTATAAGAGATTCTTTTCTTTCCTCACCTTCTGTTGTGTCTTTGCTGTGGGTACTAGCTATAGATTCTTTTCTAGCGATGTCTTTTTCATCAGCATGACTAGCAACAGATTCAGGCCGAGAATGTTCTTTTGATGGTGATGGGGTTTTGTTGTCTGATTTTTTGCCGAGAGATAATGTTTCGCTGATTATAGATTCCTTTCGCTCTGCAACTTCTTCCGTTTCTTTGCTTTCGTGACTGCTAGCTATAGATTCTTTCCTACTAACTTCTTTTTCGTCAACATGACTTGCTACAGATTCAGGACGAGAAGCTTCTTTTGATAGTGAAGGGGATTTTTCGTCCAATTTATTTTCGGGAGATAGTATTTCTTCAAAAAGAGATTCTTTTCTTTGCTCATCTTCTTTAGTGTCTTTGCTGTGAGAACTAGCTATAGATTCTTTTCTAGCGATGTCTTTTTCATCAGCATGACTAGCAACAGATTCAGGCCGAGAATGTTCTTTCGATGGCGATTGGATTTTGCCGTCTGTTTTTTTGTCGATAGATATTGTATCACTTATTTCGTGAGTTTTGCTTTTATCATCAGATTGACTTACTACGGATTGTGGCCGATGTTCTTTTAATGGTGACGGAGTTTTTTGATCTGATTTTTTTTCAAGAGATCTGGTTTCAATAATAAATGATTCTGTTTTTTCTACATTATTTTTGATTTCGTTAGTTGTATGACTACTTACAATAGATTCTTTGCTTGCTCTTGTTTCCGCATATTTTGTAACTGGAGATATTTTGCCTGATTCAGGAGACATTTTACCTAACTCAGCACTTGAGCTAGAATCCGCTCTTTCATCGAAAGTACTTTCATCCTTTGTAATATCTTTTTCACTTGACATACTTATAATTGATTGACGCCTGTCAATATGTGTTTGTTCTACAGTGCTACTTACAGAATCTTTTCTTTCTGGTTTTTCTTGTTCAACTTTTGATTGCACATCCTTATTCTGCTCCTTTTCAGATATTTCAATTTTGTCTTTTTCTTCAATAGAAAATGTTGCAGATTTATGTTCTGGAGATGATTTTTCAGATGCAGGTTGAGATTTAGTTGAAGTTTTAATTTCTTCACATATATCAGATGTTTTTGATAATTGTTCTAAATCATATTCCTTCGATGTCAATTTGCTCTTATCATCTTTAAAATCAGATTCAATTTCTCTTATTACATCAGGGGTAGCTTTTCCTGATAATATTTCTGGAGTAGAGGCGGGAGTAAATTTAATGCTTCCATGTGGGCAAATTTCTATTTCTTCACCTCCATCTTCGCTACTAGCTGTAACCAACATGCGTTGTACTGTAGATTCAACTTCTTTTGCTGTTTTCAATAATTTTTCCTCTAATTGTTTTTCATCAAAATCAGGAATAATTTCTGTAATCGGTTTATCTGATTTTAAAACTTCTGCTACATTGGCAACGATTATAGCAACTTCCTTTTCTCTCGGTGATACCGGACGTGGTGGTTGAGATTCTATTTTAATCAATTTTTCCGTGCTTGCCTTTCTTGGGGGAGAATATCGGTTTTCTTCTTCTTCTTCCTTTATATCATTTAACCCAGAATCTTCTCGTTCATAAGCAAGTATTTTGTAATCTTCAACATGACCTGGTTCTTCGATTACGGGGGAATCAATAGTCGTTATATGGGTTTCTCTCAACTCGGTTCTAAAACTGGTTATTTCAAAAGATGATTTCTTTTCTGTACTTTCGCTATCTGTGGGTTCAGTTTTTAATTCCGTTACATCAGGTTCAACCTTTTCTTTTCCTAAAACTGAAGCAATTTCTTGAGCTATCCCTCCTAGAACTGAAGTTATATTTGTTTCAGTTTTCGTTGGGATATCTACTACAGTATAATCTGTAACTGATATATCTTGTTTATTTTCGTTTAGTATGTCATTCTTTATTGAATTCTGAACAATTTTTTTCATATCCTGAGATTCACTTTTAGTAATTTCTTTTATATCCGCACCGACCTGTACAATATTTTTACTTAATTGGGAAACTTCATTAACCCTTTCAGTTTCTTTTGCAATTACGCCAACTATTTTTGGTGAATCTTCAATACATTCACTTGTATGTTTGATATCACTTAATATGTCGTCCTCTCTTTTATTGCCTGTTATGTTTTCAATTTTATTCTTAATTTCGTCAATATGATCATTTACTGTTTCTTTTAAGCCTATGAATCCATCTTCCAAATAAGTTTCAGCCTTTTCCATTTTATGATCAATTTTTTCCGATATCTCGGAGTGTTCCATTTTACTAGCTGTTTCCTCTATTTTTTTAAAACTTGTTTGCTTAATATCTGCTGTTAAAGCTTCTACGTCTGTCGAAAATTCGTTCTTCAAATCTATAATATTTTTTGATAGATCTGTAATATTATTTATTATATTTTCTTTTACAGTTGTTGCTATTTCAGTTGTTGGTTTTTTAGTTGTCACTTTTTCTTCGGATTCAATAGGCCGAGCTTCACATATTTCGGAAATCTCTGATGCTATAATAAAATCTTTTTCTTCCGCTGTGTGAACAGGTGTTGATACAACTTGTTCAAATGCAATATTAGCTGGTTCTTGGTCTTGAGCACTTCCAGTTTTTAATATCACGCCTACTTCCGTTTTATTCTTTTCAATTATATGATCTTCCTCATGTATATTATCTTTTATGACTTTGGATTTTGAAATATCAACAGATATTATTTCTTCGATTGTACCTGGACTTTCTACAGAAATTGTATCATTGCGGTCTTTAGATTCAATAAGTTTATTGATTGATTTTAATGTCTCGGGGACTTCATCTTCTGAGGTAGGGGCACTAGGTTCGGATGATCCTTTTGCTGGAATTTCACTTATATGTTTTTTTTCTTCTGAAGTATCTTCAATAGCTTGTGTTTGTACTAAATGTGTAGAGACAGATATTTTCTCTATATTTTTAGTAGTTTGCACAGAATTTTTCGCATCAGCAATTTCAGTAAGTTCAGTTTTGATTGAATCCTTTCCAAGTAACCCATGATCAATTTCCAGAGGAGATTGATCTTTTTCTTTTAAGGCGTCAATATCAGTAGGTATATCTCCTTTAGGAGATACAAGTTTATCTTCTGAGTAAATTTCGATTGTTTCATCCTTTAGTACTTCAGATTTTGTTGTTGTGACTATTTTAATTTCCTTGCTTTCTAATGTTTTTTTCTCATCAAGTTTTTCTTGCTGAATATTTTCCATTTCTTCAATTTCTTTTTCTTCCTTCGCAATTTCTTCTTTTAATGGTTTGCTATCCTCTTTAGCAAAAGATTTTCTTTTACCATCGCTCGTAACTTCATCATAACCTATATCAGCTTCTTCGTGAACTGGAAGATCAGCAACTTCATCTGGGGTTTTCACAATATCTCTTAAAAGATTTGATTGTGTCTGAAACTGCATTTTAGCTGGAAGGGTCCTTTCGAATTGTTGGATTGGCTCAATTGTTTTTGGAGGGGATTCTGGAATTTCTGCCTCTTTAGTTTCTTCTTTAACATATTTTTCTTCTATGACCAAATCTTCTTTGATTTCATCTAACGGAATTCTTTCATCTTCTGGTAAAGTAGGCGCTGTTGTAGCTCCAGACTCTATTGTTGCGGAAAATTTTTCTTCTGGCAAACTTTCTTGTAAGTTTGTCTCTTTATTAACATCTGGCACATCTAACAGCTCATCTTTTGTATCGGAAGTTTTTTTTGCGCTACTTATTTTCTCCTCTGGTGTCGGGGAAGACATATCTTCAGTTTTAATCTCTTCCGTTTTAGCTTTAACGATTTCCTTAGCGGATACTAATATATCCTGTACTTCTGCTTTAATTTCACCTTTTTCAGGTGAAGTTAAGTCTATTTTTTCTTCAATTGAGTCAGGTTGAATATCGTCATCAACATCATCCTCATCATGCTCTTTCCTTTTATTTAAAACTTGCTCATCTGCATCTTTTTCTTTTATATCTATTTCTTTAGTCTTTTTAGCCCTAGCTTTCGCTTCTGCCTCAGCAGCTTCAGCTTTGGCTATTGCAACTTCGATTTCTTCTTCAGCGCTAGTCTTTCGCTTTTTCTCAGACTCTTGAGAATCTCTTTGATGTTTTTGTATTTCTTCTTCTTTTGTCATACTACTTTCTTGATCATTAATTGAATCTTCAGTATATTGTTCTATTTCTTCCTTTTCAATAATTAAATACTCTTCTTCTTCCTCTGCTTCAGTGGTGCTATCTTGTTTACCAACTTCTCTATGATCAGATTTCAGATCTTTTTGACGCTTTTGTTCATCTCGATTAAAAACAGCTTCTATTTCTCGAACTACTTCTTGTTCTTCTTTTAAATCATCTAATTCTCTCTGTTTTATGGGGTCGATATCTAGATCATTTTCAATTTCAGGAATTTTCTTCACAGCTGGAATTTCATCAGCACTTGGAGTTGATACAAGACTTGAATCAGTTGTAGTACCGCCCTTTTCCAAGCGGGATTTTCTTAAGTCTGATTTTGGCTTAATAGATTTAACAGGACTACCAGGTACATGTTTCGATGGTGAAGTGCCACGAGGGCGTCTTGAAATTGGTTTCCTTTCAGTTTTAATTTCTTTTTTCTCTGTCACTGTTTTTGTAATTTCGCGTTTAATAACTTTAGAAGATTTTTGTTTTGATTCCAAAACCTTACGATTATTAGCATCCTTAGCGCTTTTAGCTGGTGTACTACTGGGACTAGATTTAGATATTCTTGAGATTACCTTTGATTTGATTTCTTTATCTTTAATGGGGCGTTCTTTCTTCTGTGGAGTTGCCGTTGGTGATGATTTTTTATCACTCATTAAATCTTTTTTAAGCGATTTTCTTTCCATTGATTTAGGTGGTTTTGTGTCAATACGCGATCGTACAACCGGTTTTACTTCAGCTCTAGGCTTTTCAGGTTTTTGTTTGCTTTTAGATTTAATGTCGATGTCCTCTTTTTTACTTTCGTCATGCATTTGAGGTTTTACAATAACAACTTCAACTTTCTTTTCAGTAATTACCTTATTATCAATTTCATTGTCAGTATTCATTATATCATTATCTTTATTGTGTTCAATTGGTTCATCCTTAACTAAATCTTCTTTCAATTCATCTTCTATTAATTTTGACTCTTTTTTTGTTGGAATTATTTCCGATTCAGATTCTTGAATTTTATTGTCTTGTTGTTGTATTATCTTACTTTTATTATCAATAATTTTATTATCTTGTTTATCAGTAGATGGCATTGGTTTAACTACCTTGGACGGTAATGTTGGCTCGGTTTTTTCAAATTGGCTGGCTTTAATAGATTTTTTAATTATTGGAATAGCAGCTGGTAAAGCTGGTGCAATTGTTTTTGCTGTACATGTTGGATGTTTCATAAATTCTAAATGTTTAATACGATCCAAACCTTCCAAAATTTTAAAATCTGGTGTACTCCCAGGAAACAAAATGCGGGTAATTGTATCTTCTGGATTTGCTGGTTGCCAAACCAACATAGCACATATTGATACTAAATTTTGTAACGGAAAATTAAATTCTTTTGTATCTTTTGTTGCAAATAAACGATTATCACTAGCATGCCATTTTTGTAAAAATTCCTTAACTTCTTTAGAATCTTTGGATGGACTTATTACATACATATCTAATGTGCCATGACCAACTTTATGATATAAATTAATTGGTTCTGTATCACGATAACAATGTTGTGGTTTTAAATTTAAAACTTTCAAATTACTAACCAAATTATGACCACGTTCAATTAATTCTATTAATAATGGATCTTTATCCTTATCACCATCTGGGCTTGGTAATGATTTACGTTCTGGTATATTACAAAAGAAATGACCAATTTGTGGATAAACATGATCATCTTTTTTACGTTCAACTACTGAAGATAACCCACTAATATTACTATTATTTATACGTGTTAAAAGTACAGCATCAAGACGATCTAAGTGACGTGCAAAGTCCCAAAAACATGCTTTACGGTTAAAACCACCATCAACTGGAAAAAAAAACAAATTTATTTCAAATTAGTTAATTAATTACGAATTAAAAATCTCAAAATAAAAAAAATTACTTACCCAACATATTAAAACCATTTATACCAAATAATGCCGCATCACCCTGTCCACCAGGGAATACATATAAAGTTGGATGACTAAATCGGATATTACCAACAACATCAGAAGTTTCAAGTAAATCATGTATTGTTGCAGGAACTAACATTGGCGCCAAATAGTCTAAATTGGAAATATGCCAAAAAATTATTTTTATTATTATTCTATGCAATAATGTATTCTATTTCAATGTTGTTATTATACAAAAATTTATCTTGAATATTTCCCAGAATTATATAAAGTAAAATTTCAGTAAATTTTAATTAAAATATTGTGTCCTTTTTATATCCAAAAATTTGTATAATGTTATATAAATTTTATAATCATTTAATTTTTCTGTAATTTATTAATATTATCTTTAAATAACTATATACACAAATGATATGTGTATAAATTTAAATGGATGGTAAAATGAAGATATTTCATTTTAAAAATTAAACATGTATACAAAATAATATTGTATAAAGAAAGACAAAATTCTTCCTTGTTTGAATTTATGCAATATAAATAAATTACAATTTAAATATTAGATAAATATTTTTTTTCGAAAAAGGTATTGTAAATATTTTGGTGTTCGTGTATATAATATTAACAATATACTGTGATATTTTTATTTTCAATTAAATTATATTATAATTTATAGTAAATATTTTTTAATTTCTTTATTGTAAGTAAGTTTGTTATTTTTAACTATAATAACTATATAATTTTAAAATAAATAAAATAGTAATTATATATACTAACCAATGAATTCATTAATTTTTTCACTTGTATTTAATACATCATTTGGATTTATACGAATTTTACACAATTTAGCATAACTTTTATCTGGTAATGTTAACCATAAACCAGCATCAGAACAATGAATATTTGTAGATATTGTATCTGGATATGCTCTGATAACGCGTTGTACTTCATGTTCTTGAAATGCTTCAGAGAAATCAGATACAGAAAATGTTCCATCCTATATATAACAAAAAATTTTAAATAATTATATTAACAAATTGACATATATTCAATTTAAGTGATATTATAGTAAAAATATATCATGTATTTATGTAAAATAATTGTAACGTCCTTAATTTGATTGGAAACATTTGAAAATTGGTGAAAAATGTATAAAGTGTTAGTAAAGTAAAGTGAAAAATTACATTATAAAATCTATTTTAACAATTTTGTAATAAAAGTTTCAATGTTACCATATACCTTTATACTATACATATATATAGTTTGTTATATTTATATTTCGTTATATTTTTTTCTACATTGGATTACATTTTAAAGCTCCAAAGAACAAAACATACACAAAAAGAAATGGAAGAAAATTAATACATTTTCGATAATGTAAAAAAAAAAGTAAAAACATAAAAAAAGACATACATATGCTTCAGTAAAAATGTACAAAAACTTTAGGAAAACTCTTCTATTCCAGTCAATTGAACTTTTGATCGATATTTATTTTATCATGCCATGGGCAAATAAAATTTTTATTGTTTATAAAAATTATTTTAGAAAAAGGTTATTAGATTGGAAATTTTGATTTAATGTCATTTTATTATTATTTATATTTTTTTTTTTAATAAAGTTGAAAGATAGTAACCGTCAGCAAAATAGTAAAAGAAATTCTTTATAAGGTAAATAACCTTTACCGTAAAGGTAAAATTTATATGTCCACAAAAAGTTATAAAGTAAAAGATTGTAATTTAAAAAATCGTTTAAAAATTATATATATAATGAAAATTAAATTTCTTACTTGTAGGATCCAGGAACCATTACCAGAAAATGTATATCCAGAGTGTATAATATGTCGATGACGAGTAAAACTGCTCAATAAATTACGCATACATTGTATTAGTGTATTATATTGTGGATGAATAAGAATTTCAGTGACTAGATTCTCACTAGCATACTGAATTAGACGTTCACCTAAAAATATAATAAATATTTCGATATTTTTACTATTTTTTAAATTATTTAAATTCCTATTACGAAAATGAAAATGAATTTAATTGTTAAAAATTATCATGTAATATTTAATTAGCATAATAATGTAAAATATTTATTTTGAATTAAGTATTGAATTACTACTTTGAATTAAATTTTTCAAAAAATATTTCTTTAAAAATTGTAATAATTTACTAATTATTTATAGATTTGCATAAATTGTATAATGTATGGCATGTTAGTTTTACTTTGCGTGTTTGTTAGAAAGAATGTTATACTAATATAGTAAAACAAATTTTATAAAAATATTATAATGTAAATAACTATACGATATAATTTTAGCATTAAATTGTATTTACATTTTATAATTTATTTATATATGAGAATTTTTATGGGCTTTTTTAATTCTGATTGTCTAAAGTTAGAAAAAAATGTGTTAATGTAACTATAGAATTTAAATATATTTTACTTGAAAAATGTTAAATAATTATTGGATCAATACAGTACTAGTACAGAATTTAATTTTGTAATTAAAAATTTAAATCAAACCATATGTTGCAGTGCTGTGCGAAGTTCACTCATGATATAGTATGTTTATTATATCATGATATAGTATGTTTATTAATCTTTTTGGTTGTTTAATTTTCATTTAAATTTATAAAAAACTCTTATTTTGGGTTCCTTTTGACTATCTCATTGAATTGAATTTTATAATAATGCCTTAAAAATATTTTTTACAAAATTAAGAAATCATCATATTTTACGGTGAAAGTCCTAGTTAGTACCCCCACGTTTAAGTAATAAGTGTATTATTGTCTATATTGGTTTTGAATTAAGACTATATATGCATTACATATAATTAAAAACATATCAAAATAGTAACATAATGATTTTTTTATTATTTCTACCTATTTATAATTTTTTAAAAGCATTGCATTTTTTTACTTTCACTTTATTGAATTTTTTCATCTGATTTTTCCTGAAATATTAATATTAAGTTTTATATAAAAACTTTACCTATATCTTATAAATAGAAAATTTCCTTTTAAACTATATAATAGTGTTTCCTCTACAGGCTATTTTGTATGTTCTGATAAAGTACATAAATTGAGTGGCAATTTTATTTTTAAATAATTTACTTCCTTGTAGGAAAACTTAAATTATATTGCAACAAAAAATTTATATAAATATTTTTAAACTGAACGTGTATCGGGGAAATCGTAACATGTGATAAACGAATTGAATTTGTTTTGGCATCACTGATAACGTTTCGATTTATAATTAAAAACGTATGGATTATGAATCGAATCGAAATCGAAATTTTAATCGAAATTTTTAACGTTAAATATTTTATTATCGTTTTCATTAAAACGGTATATATTTATTCAATATTTTCAAATGTTAGTATGAAAATTTAATTTTTGTTAGAAAATATTTAAATATAAATGCTGTTTTGTAAATTTATTTACTTTACAAACCAAATGAGACCTAGCCAAAAACAACTGTGGAATAAATATAGCGGTGAAATAAACTTTTATATGAATAACAAAAAAATCGAAAAAAAAAATAAAGTGTCAAATAAACAAAAAAATATAAAATTTTTGAAATAAAAATTTATAGATATATTTATTTATTTATAGACTGATAACTGAGATGTCCCGGGTTCGATTCCCGGCCAGGCCTAATTAAAATAGAAATCAACCCGAGGTCTGTTAGGGAAAAAACCTTAACAAAGAGGTTCCATATAATCAAATATGATTGGTGATCCTCTTTAAAAAAAAAAAACAAATAAAATTTATTTATTTATTTTTAATTTTTTTCAATATAATGACAATAATGTCAACAACAGCTGGTTTTGATTTTTTTGAATAGATATTTTTGAATTGTTTACGTTCGTTTCAGCCGACCGCACGTTTTAAAACGTTCGTAAATTAATTTCGATACGTTTTCAATAACGTAACGACTTCCCCGATAAGAGCCCTGATATATTGTTTTTGCTATACAGCTTTGCTTCAATAAAACGTGATAATTAATAGTTAATTAGCATATAAATTATAATGAACATTAATTAAAACAAACAACAATAATATCTCATTAACATTTTATCAATTATATTAATTTCAAATTAATTTTATTTATAATTTTATTAATTTATTTTACAAAATTTACATAAATTACATTTAAAAAATATATATAAAACTAATAAATATTAATAGAAATTTAATTAAATAATATTTTACGATAAATAATTATAATGGCATTTAATCACGTACTGATAAATTGTTATACGACCAAAACAAAAAACATTTGGTTTACATAAGTAATTAATTTTATTTCTTTGGTAGAAACCGAAAAAATAAATAAAATAGGTTTTTTTTTAAAATAAAATTGTGGAATTAAATTTTGTCCAAACTAAAAATCCATAAAGTTCCTTAATTCAAAAAAATTATATATTAAATTTCGACTAGTTAAATATACGAAAAGTTTTTTTTATTGCGAAACATGCAATTTTGTAGTCACGATTTTTAAGTTTTTTGCCATAATTTTTTATGCTATGAAAAAAAAAAGAAATTTTAAGTTATAAATTTTTTTTATATATGTACATATATTTTATTGGTCCGTCCGTCAAATTCCACTTAACTATCTAAAGTTAAGTTTAAATCAGATTTTTATTTTATGATTTCTTTACACTCTAAAATACTTTCATATAATTTTTTATAGGTTAATTATGTACACTCATCACAAAAAGTTCTTCCTGTTTTTACTTTGGTGTAATATAGAAAATGTAGAAAATAACGTGTTCAAGGATAATAAAAGAAACTAGAAGTAAATTTATAGGAAAAATTTCAAATTACATTTCCCTATTTATACTCAAAAATTTAAATATCAAAAATTTAAATATATCAAAAATTTAAATATTTGTTTTTTTTTTTTTGGAAAATGTTACAGTAATGCAGTAATATTGATTTTTAACTTTAATTGTGGTAATTTTACCTATACAAAAAATTTTAACAACAAATCTAAATAATTTCATATTTTTATATTGTTAATTAAATATACTAATTATAAAATTTTAATTAAAAAAAAATTTTAAATCTAAAATTTCGTAAAACTAATTGAAAATGCAATGCAGTTTTTTTTTTCGTGTATAAGTTTTTTTTGTATTTAGATTTGAGATCGTTTTTTTAATATTTTAAATTTTGTGGTTCTTACACTATGATGTTTTTGATTAAATTTCATATTTTTTTAATTAAAATTTATATATTTTTTTTAATTTTAATTTTCCTAAAAGCACAAAATTTCAATTAACAAAAATTTCTTTTTAAGGTTAAAATTTTTCTATGGTTAAACATAATATTTCCATGGTAACTTTTACCAAAAAAAAAAAAAAAAAAAGATATATAAAAAAGTTCAGGTGAATTGTTGTTCGGTCAAGGATAATAATTTTAGTATAATACTTGGGTAACACACTCTTGTAGAAAATTACGAAATTTTACACACCCTTAAATTTTCTCTTGTAATATACATATATGTATATTTTTTATTTTAGTGATATATATATGTAATTACCCAAACTAAATAAAAAGAGAAGAAAAATGAAATGCACCCCTTAAAATATTTGGGTCAAAATTTGATTATATCTTTTTAGATCGTAAAAACTTAAATGTGGTATATCTATAAGAAGTAAAAACCAAATTAAAAATAATGAAATTTTTCAAGCATTAAATATTGTATATATATAAGTAAAATATTTCCACTTAAATAGTTTTGCCTAAGATATCTTTATAGATAGTATATGTATAGAGATAAATCGAAGATTACAAAATTTTATAAAATTTTAACGATTTTCTTCTTTTGGAAAGAAGATATAATTTATAGAGAGAAATAATAGAGTTTGCTAAGTATTTCAAATTCAGAAAAAGATGATATTTAATTATTAAGCATATTACTAATAAGCTTTAATGTGTTTATTAGTAATGTTTAATGTTCATTTACTAAACTTTAATGTGTACCTAAGTAGGTTTAAGTGTTTTAAAGAGTCACCACTACTGAATTCTCTTTAAAAAGTGTGAAAATTCAGTAATTATTTGTCTAATCTAATCTATCTCTATCTACAATTTGTCTAATCTATCTACAAATTTTCCATATTATCATCAAAACTAATTGGAAATATTAATAGATTTGTTAATTACTATTAACTAATTTGGTTAGACATGAAGAAAACAAATACTATCAAATGTAAATGTTAGACTTTAAATATGATCTTTATATACATCGAATTTATGATATTAAAAATAAACTGACTTCTATCTAAAACTCATTTCTGTTGTCATAAATAATATTCTTCAATTCAATTCAATATCATTCAATATTACTTTCTGTAATCTTTTGAAATTGAATTAATTAAAAAGCTAACAAATATTAATTATTAAAAAAACATTATTTTTCCACATTTTCTTTTTGTAGTTTCATCATTTATATTAATAACTTTTCAATTACCAAAATTGACTAAAAGAACTATATATGTAAATAAAAAATCATCTTTTAAAATCACCACAACATTTTTTCATCTTGATACTATATTGTAGTCATGATGATGTTTTTTGTGTGAAAAATTCCAGATGTTTTGTATAACAAAAAAAAAATTTGTTTTCCAAATAAAAAATTCCATTCAAGGATGAAATACTTAAAAAACAAGAACGTTGGAGATTTTTTTTTATTCAAAAACCATCATTGTTCTTTGTTAAGGATTATTGTATACCAAAAATGTGGTAAATTGTAATATAACTTGAGTTTTCTATATATTATAATTTTGGATTCGAGAAGAAAAAAAATGATTTAATGTTTATGGTGCTCTAAGGATTTTATTTTGAATATTCACCAACCAAAAAAAATGTTAAAACAAAGATATATATAAGCTATAATATGGTATTACTACTATTATAATCATCATTAACACACCACAAAATTTTTTTTATACTCATTTTGTTGTGATAAAAATACAAAATTTTTTTATCTTTTATTTTTAAAAAGAATTTCTATTTTCCACAAAAAAAAATAAATGAAAAATTTCTTGAATTTTCAGATTATTTTCTATTATAGATGCAATAAATCTTATTAGGATTTACTTTAGAATCCCGATTATAATGTTTTCCAATGAAAATCCACAATAGAGGAGGAAAAATTCAAGAGAAATTTTTTCATGTGTGTGTTGTTGCTTGGACAGAATTTGACATTATAAAAAAAAACAACTGATTATTTTTTGGAGGACTAAATAAAAACAATTCATTAACTATAAGAAATTGCTTCACTTCACTTTGGTGTTTGTAATGTTTTAATAGCTTGTCAGCGTCAGTGTAACGTGAGGGTGTTAAAAAAAAATTACTTGACATAATGAAAATGTATAAAAAATAGGACAGAAAAAAAAATATATTGTATAGTTAAAGTTATGGGAGAAAGTTGTAAATGATAATGAATTGTCCTTTTTTTCGGTTCTGTGTTCTGACACATATTTTCACGGCCAACGATATATTCATACATTTTGCATACATAAATAAATATTATGTTTATTTTAGTAAATAATTTATGGGAAATGTCATTATGAATGACAAAAAAAGAAGGAGACAATTTTAATGTTCTGGACTTTTATATTATGTCCTTATATTATATAGTTTCAAGTGTATATGTTAATTTATATGTACATATATATAGTAAAATGACAAGTTTTTTTGACAATGTGTCTTTTAAATTAAATTAAAATAAAGGAGATATATGGTAAATATATTTTTTAATTAACGAATAAAAATTTGTAGGCAATTTTTTAATCAATCATATTAAAGGATATTTTAATAGTTTTTAAAATAATGGGAAAAAATAGTTTTGTAATTATAATTTAATTAATATTCTTTGCATGACATTTTGATACGAAAATACTTAAGATTTAGATAAAATAATCATATTCTTTAATTCTATATAAATAATCTGTCTTTCTTCTTATTTGTCCATTTCCCAATTAATTTAGGTCATATATTCTTGTCAATTAATACCAGTAGGACATTCTAATCTAATCGGTTGTATATTATTTTATTTATACTCTCGCATCACTCAAAATTCTTCGAATAATTTTGAACAAAAGTTGTATATTTCATTAAAAATTTTATCAGAAAAATGTTTGACCTAAGAACAACCTGTAAATTATTATAGCATTTTAAAGGACATAATAAAGGACATTTACAGAGAAAAAAAACTTTCTTCAATTTAATTATGTATATTTATTTTTTTATATTTTTAGACTTATTTATTTGATCCTATTTATCAGAACTATATAGTTTTCTAATGTATAAGTATATTTTTCTCAAAACTGTTATTAATAATTTCATAATAAGTATTAATGTATCATTTTTATTACGTAAATATGTATTTACGTAATAAAATATATATTAATATCATATTCCGTTAAATGTTATTAATTTCGATACAAAAATATCCTTTTTTTAGACTCAAATAATTTTATAAATAAATTATTATAATATAAAATATTAATATATGTAAATGATAGATAAGTTATATACATTAATTTATATTAACATAAAATATATCAACATTAAATATATAACTTAAAATTCATTAATATATACATAAATTTCTTATGTATATTTAATATCTTATCATATCATGATAATCTCTCTACCTTTGTATATAGATAAAAATATATTTAGGGTTATAACTTTTAGTCTAGCTAGAAGAACAATAATAAATACATATACAAAAAAATAATAATATCAAAAGAGTGTTTTATCATTAAATAATTGGAAAATTTTGATTGATAAATTTGATAATTTATATGTTTCATAAAGTATTATCATAAAAATTAATGGTAATTTATAAATATATATACGACTTTCTTATCAATTTTATTAGTAATTGTTTTGTTTAATAGATGATTCAATTTAGATATTAATGATTTATATGAAAAAAATTGTCTTTATTATTATTTAAGTATTTTGCTATATAAAGATATAAATAATTAGAAGTTATATATAGACATTCACATTTCTTAAGTTTATCTTATGATGATGATTATTCCATTTATATCTAAAAGTTCAATTTAGATATAAATAAAATTCCTAGAAATCTATTTGATATACATATTTATAAATGAGAAATTTGTAAAAATAGTAAGTAGAATCTTTTGGAGTATATTTACAATTCAAATTTATAGAAAATATTTATAATTAATTATGGAAAATTAAGCAGTTTTATGGTAATTCTAAAAGAAAATGCTTAATAGTCTTTATTCAAGAGTAAAATATGTATATGTATAATATGTAAACTAAATAAAAATTCTTAAGTAAAATTCATTCATTTTTAAAGCAAGGATTATTATGGGACAATAATTTATTATAATATCGTTAAAATAACTTATATATAAGGCAATTAATTTAATCTTAATATTAAATCTCTTCAAGTAAGGTTATAGAATGCCTCATATATCGAATGTTATATACTACAAAGTATATAATGTATATATGATGTATAGATGAAATCTATGAATGATGTAAAGAAACTAGAGCAACTGAAGGTGGACGTGTCCACCTGCCTGTCTGCGACCTGCCTCTAGACACACAACTAGGTAGATGAGCAGTTGGACTGGTCCGTTTGGACCGATAACCTGGCCTCACGGCCCCAACTACTTGTGCCATATGGTAAATTCTAGTACATTCTGTACTATGAATTGATCATATTATATACTTTAGTATATTCTATATATTATACTTTAGTATATTCATATATATATAGTATATATAGTATACCACCACCACCAGAATACGTCATCGCTGGCGATGGCCGGGTGGTCGCGTGGTGCGACAAGCACTTGTCCCCACACACTTACACAACATCAATATCACCAGCATAGCACGCCGGTTGGACATGTTGCTGGTGTAGTGACTACGAACCAAACACGCCATCCCCGGACTAGATCAGGCAGCTTCTCTGCCATCACGTCCCCTGAATGCCACTACTTGCAAAGTAAAGCGAACTATATAATTAGATTTTTCCATGTAACTTTTATGAATAACATAGATAACAATCTATTTTTATTAAAATTTCGGTAAACAAAAATATTATGTAGTATCCTTAAAGACTTTATTAAATACTATTTCATTTCAATTCAATTGCAAAAAACTAAACTCATTAAATTCTAAAAATATTAATTCCATAAAAAAAATATTAAATAATCTATTTTTACCAGAGAAAATGTCGTCATTATTTACTATCCTTAGAAATGTATATTTGAATAAAATATTTTCTATTTTACTTATAATCACATATATGACAATTTTTCATAAACATTTTTTATATCAAAAAAGGATTTATAATGATAAAGGTAAATTTAATAAAATTAATTAAGGATATTTTATGAAAGAAAATTCTAGAATAAACGTTTAAATTATCTAATAACATAAAACTCCATTGTTATTAAAGCATTTTATTTTGATGAAAAAACTACTTGCAAAGTAAAGCGCAAAATGTATGTCACTATTTATAAAAGTAATGAAATCTAAATAGAAAATTTTATATATATATGTTCTATAATCATAAAAAGAATAGTAAACTTGCTAATGGACAATGATAAAATGTCTTAGAAAATATATATAAATACTGTCGAATGCTTTTAAGACACATTAGGAAATAACTAACATATAAGTATAAGTCTATTTAACTGACACGTTTCCTATACCATATATAAACTTGAAATATCAATTTGATTTAGATAATATGATAAAATAAGGAAAATACAGAAAATAATATAAGATTTATCTCTATTTATCAAGGATTAAAAAGTAAAATTCTTAAATATTTAATTAAAATAATCAATTTTTAAATTGTATATTAAATTATTTTATATATTTTCGTGTAAAAATTTTTATGTATACCATTCATTTGGCTCATAAATTATCCATTAATCATTTATAATAATTGAAACATTATTTTAAAATATATATTTACATTATTTAATTTTTTTTTAAATATTAATTATATAGCACATTTTATATTATTTATTAATTCCCATTTTGGTAATAAAATATCTTTAGCGTGTATACCATAACTAAAGAAAAACATTAATTTTGATTTAAAACAATATTACATCAATTATAGCTATAAATTTACACAAGTATTATACTTAAATATCTCATGATATTATATATACATTAATTATTTACGTTAAATTATGAAAAATAATTGTATAATTATAGAAGAAAGTTTTGAAGGAGAATCTGTATGATCTAACAATAATTTTAATTAGAAATCCACAGATGCAAAATTTTTTTAAACGTTTATTAATTACACAGTCATGATTTTATTTAAAATTTGTATATAATTATTATAAAAAGCTTATATTTCTGTACCATATATTTATTGTTTCGCGTATATGGTTACCTTTATGAATATACCATTAAATATTTCTATACAAAACTTGAATATTTGTTATTGAAATTAATTATATATTAGGCATCCTCATCCATTAAGAAAAAATAAATATAACAGAAAACCAAAATTTACCTGGTTTTGCTAAGTCAATTAATTATTTAACAGAAAATAAAATAAAATATTTAGCTTTTAAATATTTAAATTTGAAATTAAAATTCTCTCTTTTTTGTATATTTATTAATTTTGTTAAAGATTATAATGGAAATTATTATGGTTTACACTTCAAATGAAATAATAATATTATTAACTATCAGATTAATTTTATTGTCTATCTATCTAGTTGCTTAAATGCTTGGCACTTACATCAAAAGTGACTTAACAACTAAAGTCAGAAATTGAATATAAATTTTCCTTACCATACAAATTTATTCACTATTATTTTCTGTAATAGAATTTACAAAGACGACTCTTAAAGTCATCCTTTTAAAAAATAATAATGAATATTTCCTTTTTTTAAAAAAAAAAACATTCCTTTCCAAATTATTATTCAAATACAAATTCACTTAATTGAAATGATTATAATTTTTGTATATCAACTCCAGATGTGAAAAATATTATCCAATTATTATATAGAATTAAATAAAATCATTCTTATAATTTCTTGAAATGTCAAAAGATAATTAGATAGTCATTTTAAATTTAAGTACTTTTTTTCTGTTTATATAAGTTTGAGCTTGAAAATATAGTTGAAATAATAATAATAACATTTATATTTTTTTTTATAAATTAAATTGGAAAATGTCTGCCAAAAACTCAACACGATAGAAAAATGTATGGCAAAATGAATCTCTCTTCTTTTTTTTTGTGAAAATGGAAAAATGTCTATTTTAATTATGAAAATTATAATTTATTTTTTTTATACAAACAAAAAAAATTAAATAAATATTTATTTCGTAATTAAAATTCATACTAATTAAAAAAAAAAAACTACGAGGCTGAAGTAACAAGTAAATCATAGGGACCATAGAAAAACAAGGATATTGCGAATGAATAAAATGATGGAAAATGTGAAAAAATGAAGGAAGTGGGAAAAAAATAAATATGAAAAAGAGCATAGAACCCAATGTCACCAGAGTAGAAGGATGAGTAATTTTTTTTTGTATATTTAAATTATAAATTCCAGAGAATGATTGCCCTAAGGACATAAAAATGATAAAGTTATATAATAGTTATACCTATATTATATAATTTTTTATGTTCACTCAGGATAAGTTAATGCCTTTTTGCTAGGCCAAAAGAAACCTCTATACTTTTGTGTTTTCAAATCCTTTTATTTTTTATTTTATCCTTTACTAAGCATTTTTTTTTAAATATGAATTTAATAAATTAAATTAAAGATCCTTTATTGAGGAAATGAAAATTATGTAAATTTTTAAAATTATTTTTGTTTTTAAATTAAAAATTAATTGAATTGAATTTTTGTTTGCAATTAAATTTGCGAACCAGAAAAAACATAATTTTTTAAAAAAAACAAAGAAAATTTAATTAAAAAATTACAATATTTTTACCATAAATAATTAAATTCCTACTTAACAATGGTTTTTAATAGTAAATTCAGTTTAAATTTCAATATAATCATTGAAAAATTATGTAATAATACTAAAATTTGATCAAATTGATGTAATAAATTTAAGTTCAATTAATGTTACATAACTTTTCTGAGAATTTTTCTCTTATTTCACCAAACAAAAAAAAAGGGACCTCATATACAATCATCCAATATTATATAATAACGAATAAGAAATGACCAACCATTAGTGTCTCTTCGTTTATTACTTATACATATAGAAAAAAGTCCTTAATATAGATAAACAATAGGACTGAGTAGAGAAAGAGCAAAAAAAAAAAAAAAAAAACAAACAAATTTGTAATAATTCATTTAATAAATTAAATGTCCTGTCACAGTTCATTGTTTTCATTTTCTTACAACAAAAATTATTTCTACAGCATTAAACTTTTTTTTTTGTTGTTTTTGTGTGTTCAGAGAATATTTTGGTACATTAACTTTAGGGATACTTTATTAAAACACTTTTTTTACATATATTTCACAGAGTAATATTTCATATTAAATTTCATAGAATTATTTTTTTTTTCATCCCCAATAAATATAAAAACTCGAGTAAATCAAATGTAATTGAGGCAACAAAAAAAAAAATAATGGCAACAAAAATTGTAAAAAAATAAATATTTATTTATTAAAAACAAAATGATTTATTTATTTGACACATGGCACACAGTCCCACAGAATATAATCATGTATATAAGAGAAAAATGATAAGATTATTTCTCATCATCATTTTTATTGTTTTAATGAACTGAAAAGTTGTCCTTAATTTTAACACTACTATACAGACAAAAAAATGTAATTTTTATAATAAAATTGTTTTATTTTCCAGGTCAAATAGGTCTTTCCTTAAAATGTGGAAGGACTATTTGAGAAAAAACCATACAGAAAAATATAAGAGAAAAATTATTTGGTAAATATGACAAAGTTTAATTTAGGAAAAGTGACAAAATTTGATTTGGAAAAAGTACAATTTGAATCATAAAATGACCAATTTCACTTTATAGATCAATAATTTAGCTCTTATATCATTTTCTTACTAACTTCCGAAATTGATAATGATGATAATGATTTTCCTTTTATTATATCAAATTATAAGTTAATTTTGTAAAATAACATTTAATAATATTTTTTGTTTTATCATCTCTAAAATACAAAAAATATTAATTTGAAAAATTGTTTTTATTTTAATAGGAAAACTGATTGAATTTTCTTGAAATATAGGAAATTGCTAAATATTAAATTGATATGAATCCTATAATATAATTTTAATGTCATGACAAATTTCAAAATAATATCGTAAAAAAAATAAGGATTCCGGAAATTGATTTACAAAAAGAAAAATTTAATTTAAAGAAAATATTTTCTTTATATTAGATTCATTTTTTTGTTTCTATCTATAATAAATTTGTGAAACGATAATTCAACATAAATAAATGAAAAAAAAGATTTCAATTTAATTTTATTTCCAAATATTTTACAAAAATTTTAAAAATAAAAATATTTATTTGTTGAATTTTAAAATAATATTATTTCTACTTGCATTGTAGTATTTTTACCCATATCCTTAAAATCCTTTATTATTTTAATGAAATTTTATGTTTGAAATATTGTTTTATTGAATATATTAGTGAAATATTTAAATATCATACAAAATTAATTAATTTAAAGAAACTAATCGTCACTAATATTTTTGGGATATAATTTTATATGTAAACTTAAACGAAAAATTATTTATATTTAAGAAATTATAATTTTACAGCAAACTATTCACATTTAAATAATAGTTTTCAATTATATTTTTTTCTAGTCCTTTAATAATAAACCAACACTACACAATTGACAGTTTTTTTTTCATCTAAAAATATAAAACGAAAATATCCTTGACGGTTTCTTACAAAACAATAGATAACAATAAATAATCATTGTCACTTTTGTTACTATTATTATTATTATTATCAACATTATTGTTGTTATCCTTTCTATAACTATAAAATAATAATTAATGTCCTTATTCATCAAAAATATCATATATATATATATATCATATATACAATGAATGTCTTTATTAATTAAGTATTGTCAGCATTTCATTATAAATATAAATTAATACGTATTATAAAATTTAATTATGTGGCGGTTTTTTACTTTGGGAAATTGAAAGATTAAAATCTGTTTTTCTTTAGGTATAAAAGATTCTTTTTAAAAAAATAATTTTATATACCAGAGAATCGTGATCATAACAATAATTAATTTTCTATTTAATAAAAATATTATACTATAAAAATATAATTTGAATTTTCTTTAAAGAAAAAATTATTACACAAAAAAAAATAAATCTTAAGAGAAAATTTTCTATGCAATAAAAAAGGATACACACTAAAATTATAAGTAAAAAGAATAAGTTTTTAATAGAATTTAATAAATTTTCAAAAAAAAAAAAAATATATATAAAATAATAATCCTTTGGGAATTTTTTTTTTTTTAGTTTTCGAAAACTTTTCTAATTACATTTTTATTATTATTATAAAAGAAAAGAAAAACAATTTTTAGTTTTTCTTTTTAACAATAATTTATAAAATCTTATTTGGTATATTTTTGGTATCATTTCTCTATTACAAAAAAAATAATAATAATAATTAAAGTTTGTGATAATCTGTTAGAAAAAAAACCAAAAGTTACCTAAAAATAATTAAAAAAATATATTTTTTTTTTTCTTTTTTCTGTGTGGAAAATTCATGAAAATAGCATTTATTATGCCCATGTGTGTAATATAATTTTATTAATTACATTATATTCTACATATATATGTATATGTACATAAAACTCTAAGTAATAATTGAAGGGAGTTGGTGGATAAAAGAGATTTACAAGGACGATTAAATTTAGGACATGTTTTAATTATTTAAAATTGACAAAAAAAGAAGAAAGAAAATGGTTTCAGTATTAGTGATTTTTTGTTTGTTTGTTTTGTTGGTAAATTAAATAAATAAATTGTACTCTCATGACAATAACTTTTGACTAAATTAGTTGGGATTTAAAAAGGATACTCAGGCGATAAGAGATTAAGTTATTATTGTTTAAATTTTGGGTTTGAAAAAAAAAAAAAAGATTTTCTAGTAGTTTTTAACTTAAGGACATCACTTTTAATTGAATAATTATTAAGTGATATTATATGTCTCAAGTATGATTTTTTTGTAATGATAATGAAATAATTTCAATGATGTCATTCGAGGTATTTTTTTATATTTATAATTTATTTATTGTAAAAAACTTTAAACATAATTGTATATATATAATTTAAGTGAAATTGATTTGTTAGAATGTCTAATAAATGAATTTGTTAGATATCCTTTTTTTTGTGATATTTTGTGATACTATTTACTATTAGCTGTACAAACTAATTTAATTTTCTGTACCAACAAATCAAAATGAATAACAAATGTAAATTATTTTTGGAATCTATCAATGTCTAATACAAAAGACTAACTTCTCAGGTAAATTTTCTTTACCTTGTTGAAAGTCCGAAAACAATATTTAAAATTTCCAATAAAAAATTATACCACCAAAATCATGTCGTTAAAATTACAAAACGGAAAAATGTATAATATCAAATATTAAGAATTTTCATATATTAATCCATTTTTAATCCAAAAACTTTTTAGATTCATTTTACTTTCAAATTATGTTTTATGTCTTTATTTAAGTTTTCCAGCAAACTTAATATTTTTGTGTATAGTTGATTTATAAAATTAAAAATTAATGAATGACCTTTTTTCGCCTTTCTCTTTGTAATTTATACGATTTTTCTGGTTTAGAATCATGCAACGATGATGAAAAACTTTGTCTGTTTAAATGGAAAAATAATCCTTCACTACAAAGTTTACTTGATTTTTTTACAGGAATAAACGATATCGCATATTTTAATACGCTTATAAAGCTGATATATAAGAATACTATGGATCCTATTTCCTTTACTAAAACTTTTTCCTAACTTTTAGTTAAAGTTTTTGTGTTACTTTTGTGTATAATAAAAAAAGAAAAGAAAATGAATTAAAACGATTTTTTTTTGTGCTGCTGTTTATTAAATTAAGAATATTATAGTGTCTACAGATATGAAACATTAAATTTACTAATGAAGAAAAATTACTCAGTTGGCACTTTATAATTCATCAAGTTTGTCTTTATATAATTTAATGAATTAAACAATCAAATTTACAGAGGGACTTCTAATTATAAGAAGATTTATTAATATTAGTTCAATGAAAGTTCGAAAAATTGATCCAGTATATCAATATTATCGACCACAACTTTATAATCGAAACCATAATACAAAAAATCTGTATATAATTTATGATAATTTTTTACACAGCCCTACTGTAATCTATAATTTTCTCTTATTTACTCTGTTTTCTTAAATTCTACATCTGATAAATTTATAATTTATTATTTAATATTGCACATAAGTATGTATATATGGAAGGATATATAATATGATATCCTTAACTTGATGTTCATTTTTATTTTAACCTTTTAAAGATTATGCGGATCTTATGCAATACATTGAGGATTCATAAAGATTGTGAAGCATAAAAAATGAAAAAAAGCATAAACTAAAATTATTTATTTAGTGAATAACATAAAAATAATTTCTTGAAAATGTTTCATTTGTTTTATGTGTGTATAGTAGTAGAAATTTTATTTTATGATTTGATTACTCTTCTTGAGTTATTCGAAAAATTTGATGTAATATTAAAGTTTATTAAAAATGTAAGTTAAATTTTAGTGTACATAATTTTTTTATTTTCATTTTTACTGGAATTCATATTAAAAATTAAAGTTTACTAAAAAGCAAACTTTATTCGAAGGGGAAATGCTTTAATTTAGAAAATTCGACATTTTGTATACCAAAATTCTTTATTACTTATTACGATCAAAATTTTCGCTGATGATAAATGATTGCATTAGAATTATAAAATATTTATAATAAATTAAAAATATTCTGTATAATTTCCATCCAAACAAATATTATACAAATTTTGCTCTTAATATATATTAAAAATTAGTTTTCTCAAGTGTAAAAAAAAATATCTAAGTGTACTGATGTAAATAATATCATGAAGGTCTAAATATTAAATATATATATATATATATATCACTTTTTAATATAAATAATATACTTTTCTTTATTTACCCTAGAGAATGATTTAAAATTTGGCAGATTACCAATTAACTACGTGTATGATTTTTATGATAATGTATATACAAAATTGATCCATGTACTTGCTATATGACGTCTATTCAAGTCACGCAAAAATGAAACATATAAATTTTATGTTATATTATATTACATCATAAATATAAGAGTATATTTTATTTTGGACATACTTATATCTGGACATTTGGCTCAGTATAGAGTGTTTTTACATAAGCTCTGCTTCATGAAGAAAGCATACATTTTTTTAATATATTTTCTTAAAATAATTGAAAAATTTAATTGAAGCCATTAATTGTGAGATGGTTAAAAAGTATTTGTAGAAGGTGATCAAAGCATGAAGTACAAAAAATTAGAAATTAAAGAAATATGGGATTAACCGACGTAAGAAAATTTTCAGTATAGAAATTCAGGCTTACAATTTAAGATATTTCTTCAGATTTTTGTTTACTAATTTATTGAATTTAAAAATCATTTTTCAAATATTTCATATACATACTAACTAAAAAAAAAAACAATTTTTTTCTACAGTAATTGATTGAACCCAATAAATGTCTGCATTTTAATAATAATCTCTAATAAAAATTTTCAAATTATATTTTACTAAACATTATTCTTTGGTGTCTCAGCATTGTGACTTCACAAATTTAAGATAATCATATTGAATTTTATATTCAATTATACAATTGAAAAATTTGTATTTCATAAATTTAATCTCTTATATATAATATTATTTGCTTATATCCTTTTACACAATTACAAGAGAGAAAAAAAGTATGAAGATTAATAATAAAAAACCACACACAATTTTTTTTTTCATTCACTATATCAACAAAGAATCCTCAATATACCACAATTGCATATAAATTCCGCACATAAAAAAAACTTATGTTAAGGATAATTGTATTTTGTACCAATCGCGTATTTTGATCATTTCCATCCCTTAAGCAAAAGTATATATAGGAGCTGTAATAGAACACTCTTCTGACAAATAATCGGTTGAATTCAATATATTAGTTTTTTTTTTTTTTTTGAAATAAATAAAATTTAATATTATTTTTTTTTAGCTTATATCCTTCCGGCGGAATTTCTGCATTATCCTAGCAGTTAAAATAAATCAGTACTTGTGTAAAAAAAATTTATATACATTAAAATACGAATACAACTTGATTTTGTTGTTGAATAAACAGGGTGAATTACTTAAATTGATTTTAGAATTAAAAAGGACTAAATTATTTTTGTTTTATCACGAAACGAAGAAAATTTTACTATAAATTATTTCGTTGTTAGTCGAAGAATGTGTTACCACAAAAATTTATCGATGAATGTTGTTAAGAGCAGAATTTATTAGATTCATCCTTTTTAGAAACTTCCTTTTTTAAAATATAGTGTTAAGCTACAAAAAACTGAATCAACTTGTAATAAAATTATTTCATTTTCTTTAAATTGATTTTTTTTTTTACAATTGATATTCAATTCCAATTTTATGTTGAAAAATATATAGAGATATTTTTTTCTAAAGAATGAATTTTTTTTAATGCTGTAGCTGTGCTCAAGGAGTTCTTTTTAATAATAAAAAAAATTAAGTGTCCTCTTTTATAGATACACAACAGCAAAAAAGGGCTTTCAAAATCCTCCGATAAAAAATAATTTGTATATTATTTTAATTTATTAGAATATAGATCAGAAATTTTATTGAATATATAATTAATAAAAACAATTCTCCCTTTTTGTATGGTTTTTAAGGATCATTCGAATGGAAAAATTTAATTTTTTTTTTAAAAAAAACATTTTTCGGACTATATAAGGATTATGTTAACTTTGCATAAATAAGTTTATGTTTTATCTTTTTAACAAGGACATCAGATTTGAGTTTATATAGAAAAATAAATTTTCCCATTGAACAGAATAATGATTTTCAATTTGTGAAGTGAAATGGTAATTCTATATATCCCTAACATTTTGGTTTTTTAGGTGGTCTTTGAATTCCAGGAAAAGAAAAAAGGTGAAAGTAAAATTTCTTTAGCAATCTATAATTTTTTTTAATATTTCAGAAATCAATCAACCATTAAAAAAATATATTTTTGATTGATTGAATTTTGTGGGACGTTGTTTACTTTTAGAAAAGTCATTTAACAAAAAAAAAAATTATGATGAAAATTTTTGTTCTCTTTTTTGAAATTCAATATTTTTGATAAATTGTTTGGTTTATTTTTTGATAAAAATTATACAATTAATATTTATATTGTAGGTCAAAGATAGGTTTAAAAAAAAATGTAATTAATTATAATATTTGTCGAAATTACATATAATATTTTCTATAAGTAAAAGAAAAAGTAGTTCAATTTCTTAAAATTCATTCGTAAATTTGATGAAAAAGAAAATGCTTGTGTACCTTGTTTTTTTTTTTGCAATTAATCAAATTTCAATTATTATAAGACGTTTATAATGTAACCTTTTGGTCTTGTACCAACATATAATCCATCTTATTTTTACTTAAAGTAAAATGGATGAGTAAATATTCTTTAATTTTGGTTACATATATAATATATTTTTTTTGTGGAACCTGAAGAGCAACCACTTGTAAAAAATTGTCGAAAAAATGATGACATATACACATACCTTCTTTTGTGACAATTCTTTACGAATTAATTTAGAGAAGGGATTTTTGTTCTTTGTTCATATTATTTTAATTACTTTTCTTTTAACAAATAAATTTTTGTATATGTCAGTGAATTTTCTATAAGATTGAACGATCTCTATCATAGCATCAGCCATTTAAAACTGAAATTTGTTAATTTGGGGCCATAAGAAAATCGAAATTTTATTAACATAACTAAATATTACTTATTTAGTTTATAATTTCTAGATTTATTAGCAATCAAGGTTCGTCCTTTTACTCTTCAAAATGTATCATATTGTAAAATTACATAATTTACAATGTTGCCATTACTGTGCTAGTGCCAAAAATTTGGTATATCATCGATTCAGGTTTACGTAAACTGGCGTAGAATTCTGCGTATGATATTTATATCCTTTCCCTGTTTTGTAAAAGGAAAGTTAATTTAAATATAATACTAAAAAAAAATTTGAATATATAAAAGGAATTTTTTTTAAGTCAAAATCTGTTATAGCTAATATTTATTTTATACTCGTGAATGATTATTAAAATATGTAAATTGATTTTCATCAGAGTTTTTTTATACATTTTTAATAATTATAGATTTTGATTTTATTCTAATTTGTTGAATAAATTATAAATTATATTATAGGTATACTAGAGATAAGAGTTAGGAACAAAGCTTTGCTTTAATTCAAATATAAATTTCATTAGAAGTAAAGAATATAATTTAGCATAAATTAATTTTATTTGCGGCCTATTTTCATAATCATAAAATTTCTTTATTTAAATAAAATTCGCTAAAAATTAAATTTCTGTCAATTTTAATTACCAAATTAATCATTAAAAAAAAGGTCACAATTATAATAAACCATAGAAAATTACACAAAATTATACCTTTTTTTTTTGGTATATGTAATAATAATTAACTATAAAATTAGAATACTTAATTTAATGTTGAAACATTATATTTTTTTTATAGAATTATGTAAAAATTACCATAATTAAATTATGTAAGTCTGTTTTAGTTTAGTTTCAATGATTTTTCCTTCTAATATTTGACTGTCTGTTCATATTATATGATCTCTAAAAAAACTCTTCGAAAATAAATTGCTTGTCAGATACGATAAATTTTCTATATTTTAAAGGTTTCTTAAAGGATTTTCACAATAAAATCTTTAAAGATTTTTTTGATATACTTAAAGAATTTAAATTTATAACAAAAACAATTTCGAACAATAAAACTATTCCTGAAAAACGGATTTTGTTAAAATAATATTTTTCCTCTATATATGCATTATTACAAAATACTTTTTTCTCTCTCTATATATACGATATGCTATTATTATCTGAACAATACAAGGATATTCATAATAATGAATACAATGCATAGAATAGAAAAATGAAAACAAAAAACTTATAATCATCAACTGAACCAGCCAACTAGAAATCTTCTTGCTCGTTAAAAATATAAAGTTTTTTCCATAAAATATTTTCGGTAGGTTCAGTTTTTTCTCTCTTCTGTATTGTATTTCTGTACCAAAAAAATCCTTTTCACTTTATTTTATCGTTTCTTTTTAAAATCGTCCTTTAGGTGGTATAGAAATTTTATATTTAAACTTTGAAAGTGTTAAAACTACCACGCACATCTGAATGCATAAATAATCAAAAACAATTCCTTTGAAAATTTGAATTATTTTTTTTGTGGGAGGTAGAAAGGCGTTGCACAGTTTTCTTTTTTTGTAAGGATATTTAATAGTTTTGTGTTGAAGTTCAATGCAAACAAAATTTGTTTAAAAAAAAAGGACTTTATAAAATATAAATTGTTTGAAATTTAATATTTTTTTATTGTTTTCTAAGGACTAGAAAAAAAGTATATGAATGTTTATCCTATGCCATAAAGACTATAGTAAGAAAAAATTTATAGAATATAAGTTGAAAAAAATATCCTTAAAGATTTACTGCTTTAATATTAGTGAAAGGTATATAAAAGTTATTATCGAAAATAAAAAGTATAAAAACTTTTTTTGCGTTATATAAATTTGAAATTCTTTTAAATGTGTGTTGTATGTAAGTGATTATATCCTTGAATCTTGTGTTCCAAAAAATTGACCTTAATCTATATAAGAAATTAGTTTGATAAAAAATAATTTATCTAAACACACAATATTTCAAGGAAAAACTATAAAAATTATGCGAAAAGTTTTTAAGAAAATTATATCGAATGTAATTTTCGTTTTTGGTATTTACAAACTTATAAAAGTAATAAAGAAAATTTTATGATTTTCTGTTTAAATAAAAGTTTAAATATAAATTCTTTAAAATTGATTAGAAATATAGCTGAAATTACGAATAGTAAGGTATTTATGTTGCATAATTTTAAAATCTTCAAAATATTTACATAGTTCAGTATATTAATGGACAAATTATTACACCGCTATAAATACATATTATCCTTGCAAACTTCATAATTTTATACGTAATTGTTTTAGCTTGAACTATTTTTGTGCCTTAAAACTTGATAATAAATTTAACGAGCGAATTTTAAAATTTATAAAAATCCTTTTTCAAAGCCTACGGATCCTTACGCCTTCTATTCATTTAAAAAATAATATTAATTTTTAACCATTTGTGTACCCATAATAATATATAGTTAACCATATTATTATATAATTAAATTATGATTTATAATTAGTTTTTTATATAATTTTACATGTGCCAAATATGATTATGTACACACTATCATAAAATTTTATAAACCAAAAATTATATTACATATCATAAAAGTACAATTATTGTCACGATGTAAATCTCTAAATCCTTTTTTTAAATATGATCCTTTTTTCAAATATACAGAAAAATATTACATAGTTTTGTAGTTGAATTACATATAAGCTGCTTTGAGAATTGGTATACATATAGTTCTGTGGATTTTGTGGTAATATTTTGTCTGTTACCAAAAATTCTATATACTACTAAACTAGACCAACAAAAAATTATAGCACCATTTTTTTGTGTGGTTTTTTTTTTATTATTATGAAAATCATGTTAAAAAAAAATTAATTATTTTTTAATAGATGAAAATTACTATCGAATTTACTTAAATATTTAATTAAATTTTATAAAATTTGTATGATGGAAAACTAATTAAAGTTTTCTTGTTAAGAATTTTTCCTTAAGTTTTTTTTTCTATTTTAATTTAAAAAAATTTCAAAGTTCTTTGGTAGAGTTCACCCAGAAACCAAAAAAAAATTATTTTTTGGGAAATTAAAATTTACTTCAACATTTTTCATTGAAAAAATCATTTTGTATTTTTACAAAGATGAATGAAAAAAAGGAAATTATAAAATCTTTTTGATCAAAAATCAACAAAAAATTATAAATTTGCATTTATAGAGAAGAAAAAGGACTCGATATACGTGGATACAGAAAATCATGCTGTGAAAAGTAATTTTGTTGAAATTTAATTAAAAATCTTTCTATTAGTAGATTGAAACGTTTGAAATTGAATATACACGTATCTATATTCTGTATATTTAGTTTAATTGAAAATAATCTGCTTGAAAGATTTTCAAAATGAACAATCAACATGAAAATAAATCTAATAAAATTAAAATTAAATATTTATTGGTTCAAGAAATTTTAATTTAGTAAAATAACGATAAATTTGTGTAAGCTTTTAATCTTTATTTGCATTTTAAATTGCAAAGAAGAAAAAAAAGGATTTTTTGTAATATTTTAAGAATAAAACATTTCGGTTAATATCATCAGTAAAAATGTCGAAAATATTAAAATTTTAACAGATTTATTTACTGACCCATAAATAAAAGATTTTTTAGAGTACAAATAATCAATTTAAATCTTCAGATTCGTTGGTGTAATTTTTGAAATTCCATTTTACTTTGGCAGATTATTAAAAGGATCAAAAGAAGTTGTCTAGTAAAATGTTGTAGTGTTGTATGAATTGCAATTTATTTAGATTTCTGGTCTCACAATTTTGTAAACTAATTTATTTAATATGACTCGGGTTCGTTTACTAACCATTTTTTAAAAAGGGTATGTACATATATATAAATTCCTAACCAATTTTCGAAAAAATATTGAACTAAACGTATATAGAAAGGTCTAACTTTTCTCGTATATCCTCTTGTAAAAGCCTTGATATAAAAAAAAATTTATAAGTTACGTAAATGAAACAAATTCTGATACAAAATAAAAATATATGTATATGAAATAGAAAATACTTTTAAATTTATAGATCGAATTTTGGAAGAGATTATAAAACTTTAATAGTAAACGAACAAAATTTTAAAAAAATTTAAAAGCATTTCACTTAAAAAATAGTTTTCAATTTAAATAGTAGTTTAAATTTTTTTCCAAACTATAGTTTTTCTTTTTCAAAATTTGATATTGTTGAGGGCAAAAACAGGTAGATAATATTTTTAATAAAAAAAAGTTCTATGAAAATATTTTTTTGTAAATCCATTTTAATGTTTATATAAGACAACAAAAATTCGATCTAAAATACAAAAAAAAACAATTTGAAAATTTTTATTTATTATTTGAAATAAGAAATTCTCTTAAAACTTTTATTATTTTGTTTTTTAAAATTTTTATTATGATTAAAATCAAAAGGATACAAAAAAAAAAGGAAATAAATATAAATATTTTTGAAAGGAAAAATACTTAAGAAGAGCTTTTCAAATTATTTATTTAGTGATTCAATTTTTCAATTTTTTTTATTGTGTTTCAATTTGAACAATTTCATAAATTTATTACATAAAAATTATTTTTTTAATTTCAAATAAATTGAACTTTAAAATTGTATATTAAATAATTTATAATTATAATATAATTAAATTGATGTTTGCATGATGATATAATTAATGATCATTTTCCGAAACAATTATTTACTAATTAAGTAAAATTATTAAAATACTCAATTAAATTTCAATGTGAGATATTAATAAATTTATTTGTAAATTTATTGCCCAAAAAAATATCACTTTTGTGATAGAAAATTTGCGTTTAACTTTTATTGAAATAAATATTTAATACCAAAAGTGTCATGTCTATTTTGCAATATTAAATATTTAATTTATGGATACAGAGTTATATTTCATTTTTCAGTTAGGTGTAATATTATCATAAAACGATAAATTAAAATTATAATTAACTTTATTTAATTGTAGCACAAAATTTTGGTTATAAATTTAAATGAAGATTTAGTAGTAAGTAAAATTTATGAAAGGATGGTTTAGTTATAGAATACACTCTATGCCATTTAAATCGTTGGCTGGGTAGCAATATCTAAATCCAAATGTGTAATTATCATAATATCAAAATGTTTCAAATATTGCTGAACATGTTAATAATTGTAACAATTTATTTCAGTGATGAAATGGAATGGTAATAAGAGTAAATTGGAAGAAATAAAATACAATCAGTTATTTAAAAAATTGAATAGTTTACCATTCTTTGACATTTTGCGATAATGATAAACTAATGAACGATAAAATTAAGCAAACAATCTCTCTATAAAGAGTAAATTCAAATTCAGATACGAGTAACTTTTCTAGATGGAAAATACTCAATAACATCTTTTAGCATTCAAAAATTATTGAATGCATAAAAGTTCAGCAATTACTCGTATAATCATACTTATATTTACAATTTTGAAAATTAAATTTAAAATTTTATTAAAACATATTTAATTAAACTTTATCTTCTTCCGAATCAATTAGAAAAAATATATTTTAAAATTAATTTCTAATTCAAAACTAAACTTTTCATTTTGAAATTTTGTAAAATTATATAAAATCAGCATTCAGAATTGCAATTCATTTAGATTATTTCTGGTCTTTATTTTATATTTTAACTAAAAGTTTTTTCTTTTTATATTTAACTAAAAAAATTCTATATTAGTAAACTAAAAATTATATATAATGATAAAGTTCAGGGCAAGAAGCCAGACATGTAATTATGTAATTTTTTGAAAAGAAAACATAAAAATAAAATGGTATTTTTATTTTATTTTAATTAATTGCAAAAAAAAGAAAAGTCAGTTTCTGCACGTAACACTTTTATTTTTATTAAATTACAAGCTGATATTTTTTTTTTTCGTTAGCTTTGTTTGATTTTTCGATTACCTATTTATTTTAGTTTTTTCTCTAACTTATAAAAATTGAAGATAGAATTTATAGCTTTGTGTTTTTTTTTTTTTGGTATTAATAAAAAGCTTTTTGAGTGCTGGTATAATTAAATTTCGGATTTTCTTTTTAAAATATATTTTGATTAAATGTTAAAATGAAAGGATTATCGGATTTGTTTATGGATATGACCGATAAAGTGGATGTAGGTGGTGAATATCAAAGGTATAATTAAATTTACGATTGGCAGATGTAATTATCCTTTAAGCAATTTAATAGAAATTTACTTTATAGTTATTAAACATGAAATTAAGAGGAAATATTTAGTATTAAAATTGACCTTTCAAATGGTGGTATTGATTTTTCTGTAAATTCAGGCAAAAGGCAGATAATTATACAGGCAAAAGCCACACTATATTCTATAGAACTGATGTATCTAGTTTGTTTAGAGTTTTTAAATTAAAATGTAGTGAACTTTTCATCCAGAAGAAGCTAATATCAAAGTAATGGCAATAGTACGAGAATTAATGTAACATCAATTTACTGATAGCTCGTCGATTAATTGACAAAAACAGTGTTAAATGTCAATTAATTCTCAATAAATTTTAATTCTGCAATACATTTTAGTAAAATAATTACATTGATACGTCAATATTGTGTCTAATTTTAAAATTCTTAGACAAAGAAAATGTTTTTTTATAATTTTCTTTTCTGTTTATTTTGTCATTTCAAATTTTTAATTCATTTTAAATTATTAATGAGTGAAATTCTTGGCACGTTAATGTTAATAAATTTGGAAATTGATTTTCTTTCAGGTATACAATTAAACTCCAAAATAAGCAACAACACCTTTATAAAAAAATTTTGTTGACAGCATTGTCTATTTATTTAAAATTAAAAATATCCTTTTTTAGGTTATTCATTGTATCCAAGGTTGGAACAAAAATACTTTCATTCCTGCAACACAAACAAAAATAAATTTGCTCCGATTGTTTTGTACCATTGCGTATTATTAAAATTGTAGTCGTTTTTCAGTATAAAAGCGAGTGTTCTGCAAAACAAGAAGTACAAAACAAAAAAAATCCAAAAAAAGATCTAATAAAAAATTCAAATAATGCCAGCAGGATTAAAGTAAACAACAAAAGAAGAACCAATAAATGTTTTTACAAGGCAATATATATAAATAAACTTTAACTTTTTGGTGGAGGGTCACTTATATTTTTCCATTTTAATTTTCACTTTATATAGTCCTTTTACAATTTCGAAGGATTAAAATTAAAATTGCCTTGAAGGACGATAAAGAAATTTATATTATATTTAATTTATAAAATGTTTTACAAGAATAACAAAAATTGAAATAATTTTTTTAAAGGATTTTTCTATATATATTTTCTATACGCGCTTTGCTGTGTATACATTTTCTCTGGTTTTTCTGACAGTTCATTTTCTATAATATGTTGATCCTTAAAGAAAATGAACAATTTAATATTAAAAGAAGAAGAAGAAGCTTTTGAATTAAAAAAAAATTCTAACAATAGGACATAAAGAAAATGAAGATTTATACGGGAAAAATAATGAAAATTTATGGAATGTTTTTTGTTTGTTTTAGTTTTAAAATTTTTGTGATGAGAATTTTTATTTTATTTTTGCCAGAATGACAAAAAAAAACGGAAATGTGCTTTAATTTTTCAAATATAATTTCATTGCAAAAAGAAAAACAATTAATATAATTTTCGATGTAGAAATATTCAATTGGAAATTATTTTCTGGTTAAGTTTTTCAGTAGAAAATATTAAATTTTTAAATTGTGCTATCTTGTAATAAAAATACATTTATTGGTACAGCTGTGCGATCTATGATATAAATCAGAGGTTGAATCGGTAATAAATGGTCGCACAAATCAATTCATAAAAGATTCTACGATTAGGTGACCTAAATAATAAAGTTTATTCATGTGATATTTGAATATTTAATTGAAATGATAGATTTAAATTGAAATGGTAACATAGAATTAGAATTTAGAATTCTAAATTCTAATTAACATACAATTACAATTTAGAAACATAGAATTTAATTTATACCTAATGACTCATACCAAAAATTATGTATAACTAGATGGATGTTTTCATATAACTGGCTATATATGAAAATTCAATTTCTATATTATAAATTGTAGTACCCCATTCACTCAAATTATTATTTTTACTCAAATTCTATTGAGTTATTAAGACCAATGACTTAAAAACCAACAATCAACGTGCGTTTATTTTCGTTAGAGAATTTTTTTTATATTCAAAGCAATAACTTCATTTCATATAAAAAAACGTTTTTTTTTTGTTTTTTCTTCGCACATACATATGTATGATTGTATTGCATAATCTTATGAATAGTTTTGTTGGTATTCGCACATTTGAAAATTTTCTGATTCATAAATAAATTCTAATTTTCAATTTTTAGTTAAAGGAAATATAGTTTCTTCTATATTTGAAGAATAGTACAGGCGTTTGGGTATTTTTGGTAATATCGATTAAAAAATGCATGGAATATTTCATGATTATACAATATATTTAACAAATCAATAAATTAATAATATTTTCTGATTATACAATATTATATTCATAAATTTTAAAACTATATTTAAAATTTGGTTAGCTTTAATTTAGTTTGAAAAAATGTGAATTGAAATGAAAAATTTATTAATTAAATTTAGAAAATATTAATACATTTCTAAACATGTTTAATTCCCTTTAAAAACTACTAATAATCATGCACTATTCCTGCATGCATTTGTGTAATCGATATTACCAAAAATACCCAAACGCCTGTTCTATTCTTCAAATATAGAAGAAACTATATTTCCTTTAGCTAAAAATTGAAAATTAGAATTTATTTATGAATTAGAAAATTTTCAAATGTGCGAATACCAACAAAACTATTTATAAGATTATACAATACAATCACATATGCGAAGAAAAACACAAAAAAAACGTTTTTTTATATGAAATGAAATTATTGCTTTGAAAATAAAAAAAATTCTCTAACGAAAATAACGCACGTTGATTGTTGGTTTTTAAGTCATTGGTCTTAATAACTCAATAGAATTTGAGTAAAAATAATAATTTGAGTGAATGGGGTACTACAATTTATAATATAGAAATTGAATTTTCATATATAGCCAGTTATATGAAAACATCCATCTAGTTATACATAATTTTTGCTCATACTAATAGCTCTAAAATTTTATGTATGTATATCGTTTATCGTCAATTTAGTAAACTAACTAATTTTTGTTATTTAAATATTGCAATTTTTGTATAAAATATTTATTTTAACAAAATTTATGTCACATTCAAATATTAACTTATTATAATTTCAATAGTTTAATAGAATAATTTCAATTTTTAATTATAAACTTTTAATATTTATTTATTATTGTTTGTCAAAAAATAAATAAATACACAAAATAATAAAGCAAGGACTTAAATACCAAATGATTAAATAAACAATAAATTTTGTATAAACAAGCAGAACTGAACACAAAGTTTATGTAAATAAAATTAATAATATTGAATTTTAGAAAATGTAATTCTATTAATTTTGATATAAAGTTTAATATATTTTCATAATAATATTGAGGTATAAACATAAAGTTATTTGAAATTTATGTATACCAATAATTATTTTAAGTGTAAAATTTTTGATTGTAAATTATACTCAATTTTATTTCTCACACTAATAGAGATGGTTCGTTAGAATAAATCAGCCCGCAGGAAAATTGATTAAATTATTATCTAAATAAGAATTAATTATTAGATCATTAATACATTAATAAATGTAATTTATTTTCAAATAATTATTAGTAAAATATTTAAAAAAATGTTATTTATTTAAAAAGGATAATCACTAAAATTTCAATACTCTTGACAAAAAAATTTGTTGGCCACAATATAGGAAAGTATTATGATTCGCACAATATTTAGTGAACTAAGATACTAAGAAGTAATTAAGTCCTGAAATCATTATTTTATTGACAATAATTTATTAAGACAAACTGTATACTAAATTTATTAAACCAATATTTGATTTGAAAAAAATAATTTATTCAAGTTTATTACACATGTCTTCAAAGTTTCATTATTTCGTAAGAGAATAATTCTTGTTTGAAAATTTTTGACACTTGCACAATAAACTGGAAATTCTTAATTGCATTTCTCTTGGGTGTGGAAACAATATAAAATATTTCATCCTATCCTTTTGTATATATATGCTTATGTGTATAATAATATTTTGTTTATGTACTTGTCATATTCGTTGTTTTGAATCCTTTTTCTCGAAAATATATTATTATTATTTGTTGAATATGTATTTCCCAATTTCCTCATCAAATAAACATACTTCCTTATATATAAATCCTTGTTAAGGTTTTAATGAAAAATAAAAATAATTGGAAATTTATTTGATCTTTGGGGTAAACAAAATTTCATTTAAATAACTTTTTGCATTCTGTTTTTTTTTTTGTTAATTGTAATTCTGTGAATAATTTGATTTAATAACTTTTTCTACATAATTTTTTATTTAATTTACCTACACTCTAATAACCTTTCATAAAAATTGTGTTTTTTTATTTTAACATTTACATAAATTTTTATAATTATAAAATTGTTTTCGGTACCATTAATCTATGAGTACGTACTTACCAGAAATACTTACAAAAAATTAATATATAAATTTAAAAAAATTATAAAATGAAATATTGTTATTTATGTTGTGGAAAATCGAGAATATTTTTGTAAGCTTTTATATTTAACTTGATAAATTTTAAGTCTTGTTAATGTATCGTTGACTGAATGTAACTTTGTAATTTTTTCAACAAAAAAAAATCCTTTAACTTAATTTTTTTTTCGAAAAAAAGGAAACGAAATTCTGTCAACGAAATAAGAGCTTATGAAGGACAAACATATTATACAAATATATTTTTACAATGTGAAATATTACACTTACACACCAATCTGAGGGTGCTTTTAAATCTTAATCCCATGTTTCAAACTTGGAAGTGAAAATAATTTTACAAATATGAAATAGTAGAATGATTCTGACTGTTGGGAAACTCTTGTGGATTAGACTGCAAATTTCGTATAACTAATTTATGATTCGTTTAATTTAATATTATCCGAGTTTTATCAATTTATTACTACATACTTTTTTTTGGTTTAATTCAAAATTCTACAGAATTTAATACAAATTTAAAAATAAATTTGGGACTTTATTTTGATAAGAAATTTGACAAATTGAATATTTTTACTTCCTTAATGCAGCAAATTTTTTTAAAATGGTTCATATATCCTTGCTATATATCCTTAATAAGTATTTAGATTCATTATTTAGATTCATTTATGTCACATATTTGAAAATTTAAATAAATTTAATTAGTACTTGAAAAGAGTTTTATTATATTTAAATTATGGTTAATTTTAGTACTTATAAATGAATAAATTGAATAAAATTTGAAAATGTGCTACTTGAAACTTAATAATGAGTTGTTATATAATATTTTCAGAATATGTTATTCTCTAAAAGTATTTCCAAATAAAGGATAATATATACAATATTTTTCTAGCTTAAAAGCACTTTTACATGTATGCAAACATATACCAAATTGTTTTTTTTTTCAACAATCAAAATTTGAAGTACTTTACATTTTTCGCATCAAAGAAAATTTATCTAATTAAATTATTGTTACTTGAGTCAAGTGATTTTATTTATCTGCTCGTGAGTTAAAAGAAATTAATTTGGAAAATCATTAGAAATGAAAAATTGATAAATTTTTAAAGTGCACCTATAAGTAAATATTTATAATTTTTATATCAATATTATTTTTAATTAAGTTTATAATTTTTCGTATTTTCCAATTTCTTTTGCTTTTCAACATCGAAAATAAAATTTTTAATTGGAAAAAAAGACATGCATTAAATGCAATTTAATTAAATGAAAGAAAAAAGTATGTTCATTTAATATAAAATTTTCCTATTCACTGCAAAAATGCTTTAAAAAGAGAAACAACGTTAATTATAAATTTAATTAAAATATATATTCATGTGCGACAAAAATCTCAATATTAAATATATATTTTATAATTTATTTTAAAATTGTTATTTAAATAATAAATTAAACAGAGAATCATTTTATATAACAAATTTAATGTTTTTTTTTTGTAATATTTATTTTGTAATATAAACAAGAAAATGTATAAAATTTAATTTTGAATCAAAATAAATAAACGAATTATTTGATATATTTTATTAAATTTTAATATACATTATGTACTGAAAATCGCCCAAAAGCAAAAATCCCAGACATTAAAGATAAATAATAAAATTATTGACATTTAAATGATTCAAAATTTACATTTAAATTTGAAATATTACTTATTAAAAAATTACTATGGTCTAAAAACACATGGAACTACCGACTACAACTACCTAAGCACTACCAGATACGTCGCTAATGTAAACACAATATACCGACTACCAGCTAAAAAGCTGCCAATTTGGAAGAGTGCTTCATATACCCTTTTGATCTACCTAGGATTTAGTGAAAACGAAGAATTAAATAAAAATTATGATTTTTACAAAACTCCCAGTGTGGTACAATTTAAAATATTTAATATGAAGCAATTACAATCAAGTTTTTATAAATAAGTACTCGAATTTGTATACTAAATACTCGAAATGTAATATACATATGTTTTTATTCTATAAATTTCGAAATTTTTGCCCCTGGAAAATGAAGAGGGTTGAAGGTACGTGTCTCAATTTTGTATACAAGGTGTAGGTGTGTATTTTTAAGAAAATGATTTCTCATTTTTTCAATCCAGTCCCCCGGCGAGGTGTTGCAGCCTGTTTAATAGATATACCCCCTCACCCCTATGAAAAGGGAAACGGGTGAAAATTTTGAATGATTTCGAAAGACACCAACCTATTATACCTAACTTACAAGATATAGGACCCTATCTGAAATGCGGCTTATTTTATAGTCATTTTAAGTTCCAAATATTCAATTTTCATAAACTATATAATAAATTTTGAAATGTAACATTTCTAAGTGATGTAGCTTAGAGGGGGTTGCAGGTAGGGAAATAAATTTTTGGCACAAGTTGTAAGATAGTATTTTTAAGAAAATAATTTCTCATTTTTTCAATCCAGTCCCCCGCTCAGGTGCTGCAGCCTCTTTCATAAAATTACCCCCTCACCCATAATAAAAGGGAAAGGGGTAAATTTTTTGAATGGTTTCGAAAGATACCAATCTATTATACCAAACCTACAAGATAGAAGACCCTATCTGAAATTCGACTTATTTTATAGTCATTTTAAATACCAAAAATTCAATTTTAGTAGTCCCCTAAAAATTCTTTCACCTGTAAAATCCAGGGGGGTAAAGGTACGAAGCTGATTTTTATGCACAATGCGTAACATAGTATATTTAAGAACATAGTTTCTCATTTTTTCAATTAATTTCCCCCCTCAAGGTATGTAGCTTATTTCATACATAAGCCCCCTCACCCACTTAAAGAAGGTAGGGGGTAAATTTTTTATATGAAATCGAAATGGACTTACCTGCTGCATCTATGTTAGAAGTAACAATGTTTTATATGAAATCAAACCGGTTTTATAGGCATTTCAAATTTCAAAATTTTTGTTTTAATATTACTATAAAATAGGGGGGCGAGGACCTAGGGCTCCAAATTCTTACAATCTTCTTTATATGGCGTCTATACATATATCTGTGAAACAATGTAAAGATCCGACTATATTTAGGGGTATTTTTTTGAAGTGCACAAAATTGTGCATTTTCAACGCTCCGCTAGGGGGGGTTGCAGGGAAACCATTCAAAAAAGGATACCATACACATAAATTTCCATCCTTACTTTATATATGTTGCAATTTTTGTACAAATCGCACGAGTGCTTATACTATTTCTAAGCGTTTAAAAAAGTGTATTTTTACTTTGCGTACGGCGTACGGTGTACGGTGTACGGCGTACGGCGGACACGGATTTTTTTTTTGCTGATTCTGATTCCCTGACATCTAAAACGTCCAGAAAAATCAAAATCTCAAAAATTTTTTTTCGAAATTTAGACCGCGCCACAAAGCTTCATATATTTTCAATATATGAAGCAAAATATATAAATTTTATCTATTTTCAATATCAAAGTGGACGTTTTATTTTTGAAAATTAATTTTTAATTTTTGAAAGCTGAATAGTCAATTCGGACAGCTTCAAACTGCAAAATTAGAAAATAAGCTAATTCTGTAGTTGTATCTCGTAGTTTTGTAGCCTGATTGTGTTCAATCAGTCTCATTTAATTTTCTAATTGCAAATTCGTTTGTAGTTCCAATTGTGTTTAGACCATAATAAATTATTATTGCAAATCATTATTTTGTTATTTGATTATAATAATCAAATGACATAAATAAAGTGTGATACAATACAGTGATAAGTAAAATTTGATAAAAAAAAAGTATAATTAATTTTAATGCATCGAGACAAAATTTTGTGTGATTTCTAATTAATTAAAATATTATAATTTTTATTAAACTGAGTAATTATTTAAAATATACTAACTCCAAATCAAATTTAGTAATTTAAATGTAATTATGTAATTTCACTAATTAATTAATTTTTTATAAAAACAAAGCAAATATTCATTTTGGCCCCAAAAAATTAAATAAATCAAGTCCAATTTCTACTCAATTGGACAGCTAACTAAGTGCACTATCTTAATTGAAAAACTTAAGCACATAGATAATTACAAAAAATATCTTACGACTAAATCGTGGAAATTTTTCATAAACACAACAACAAAAATGATCAAAAATCATTTTTTAGACTCGTGAACGCCTAAAAAACTATAATCTTAAATAAATATCATTACAATAAAATTCACCAACACAATTTTCCTTATTGATTTGTCAACTTCTTGTTAACAAATAAGGGAAAATATACATATAGATTTTTTTAAAACTAAAAATTAATAGTTTACTTATTTTTTTTTTTGCTGTTCATTCAATCGTCCGTCAGTAAAATATGAAAAATATTTCCGATTTTTCTTTTCCGTAATTTTTTTTTAGTTAGAAATCATTATAAATAATGTTGTCGTGATGTTGTGTGACAAAAGTTGTGGAAAATCAAAGTTTCCTCATTCTTTTTTTAACAAAAAAAAAAAAAACAAGAAAATATTACATACACACAAAAATCCTTCCATATCGGTGAGTTTTATATTTCTATATAGTTTCATTCTACTCTGATGGGCTTCATAGTGAAAGGAGTATAAGGATTTGAAAAAAAAACTACTACTACCTATTATATTCTCTCAATATATTTTCTATATGTATTCACATGACATCATAAATATTTGAAAAGTTTATCAGAAATAAAAAAAATGAAGCTTGTTAAAATTTATATATTTATAGTGAATAAACATAAAAAAATAATACATTTATGTTTTTGACATGTAGACTGGATAAAAAAAATTATTATTCAAAATATTTATAACTACATACTCGTATTGTAGAATTGGTGGATAATAAAAAAAAAATGACTATAATTAATAACACTGTTAAAAATGATTACTACAATTTAAATTTTAATACAATTAAATACAATTTAAACATCCTTAAAATTGAGAAAAAGAATATATGAAAAATCTGAAAATTATTTTATTAACACTAGAAATACCGAACGGTCAAAATGACCGGTTCCAAAAAATTTTCACAAATTTTTTTCTTTAAATTTAATTTAATATTTTCTGATAATAGTATAACTTTTTCTAAATCTATATATTAAATAAAAATATGAATTATTTTGTCTCCCTCCCCACTCCAATTTTTCTTAGATACGTATGTGGTATACCTTAATATACTGACTGGTCATTTTGACCGGTTTGGTACAAATAGGTATATAACAATTCTTGGTAGTTCTAGTGTTAAAAGAAGTTTTCCTAATTTAATAATAAAATATTTGTGACTTTGAAATCTAATCATCTCTTCACGCATTTAAAACAATAAAAGTTAAATTCAGTCTTTCAAAAAGTCCTCTAATTTCCATTATTTCAAAAAAATGAATTGTCTGAGTCCTTTAAAATCGAAATATATAAATAGGTTTTTCATTCATTTTTCCAACAAATTTGATTGAAAAATTATAAAATTAATTTATATCTCTAATTTTTAACAGTGTTTTAATTATCCTGTAAAATTTTTAGTTTACATTTTTTTTATATATTTGCTTCGTCCTTAAATTCATTCCCTTTTTTTTTATTTGATTTTGTGTGTGTTATTACTCATGTAGACATATGACAAACGTTACACTCAAAAATGCTTTTTTTTATGTCAAAAATCGAATGGATATCAAATGAAAATGTTGGTGAAAATTGTGTTTTTATAATAATAGTAAAAAAATTGTTATGATTTCTTTCTTTTTTAGAAATAATTTTCCATTTTATGGAAAATATGTTGGATGAAAAATATAATATGTAGCTATATATTTTTTTTAATGAACTTACCATATCGTGCTTCTTCGCCTTCAGGTGCATGTTGTGTGATCGTATTAAGTTCCTCTTCAAGATCAACATGACAGTCTGACACGTCCCAGGATAATAATCCTGAAAATATATATATAATATATAAATATAATTTAATTTTTATTTTACTTGTTTTTTTGTGTTAGTAATGGAAAATATCTTATAAAATACCAAGAGAAATCGACTTTTATACAAAGTGAAATTGTCAGTTATGATATTATTAAGTTCTGGAAAAAAGGCAAAAGAAATATAAAAAAAAGTGTTTCTCTAATCAGGATATTAAGGATAAAAAACGTATATGTACATATTATGCTTGTACGTAGAATTTGTAATGGTATATTATTAAAAATAATGTTATTCTGGAAAAGGGATAGGCACAAGAAATGAAAATGATTTTATTAAATTTGTAATCAGTTTTTTTTTTTTTGCTTGTTAGCACTTTTTTTTTAAAGAAAGGAAGGATTTTAGTTTATAAATAATTTTTCTTATGAATCTTAAAGTGAATATGTCTAGCTCTTATTTGGTGCTATTTGGGAGTCACGTGAAAATTTCTCTCTTATCTCACTAATTAAATGTTCAATGGTGACATTTTTTCCATATATTTCGAATATAACGCGTGACTCTGCATGCATATATACATAAAGGATACTCACGACAGTATCTCATATGCTTCTGGAAATTAAATAGTCACAGAACCATAAAAAAATAGTAAAATAAGTAATTATAGTCAGATTGAAATCAGCGTCTAAAATACTAGCCATATTTGTTTCTCCAGCCTCCGAGGCACGAATTTTAATAGTCTTATATAAAATTTTTACTCCTCTGGAAACATTTGGAAAAACGCATTTCATTATCAACAAAAAATATTACAGCAAAATAATTTTCAGTATATTTTCTTCATTTTCAATCAATTATTTTGGCTTTAGATTCATTTCATATTCCAAAAACCTTATTTTTTTAGTACAATGTAATTTATTTTCGAAAATCTATATACCTACTAAAAATTATAGTATATATGTCACGTGACTTGTTTTTCAATATCAAGAGATATTTTTGTAAACATAGAAATTTTTTTTTTATTGCATATATGCATTTATGTAATATTCCAAAAATTTTATGTTTTAAATAAAAAATATAAAATAATATAAATTTATATTATTTTAACTTAAAATTTAAGATGAAATTATAAAAGTTTTGACTAAAAGAACGTGACTAGAATAAATTTTTCGTTTGTTATATGTACATTTAAGTTTTTACATAGTCAAATATGGTTTTAAATTTTTGAAAAGCCAAATTTTGTTTATAGCAAAATTCCTGGGGAAAATAGAAAGAAAAAATAGACCATAAAAAAGGTTTATTTTAAGGAAAACCATAATTTTAAGAATATATACATATCTACACCAAGCACCAAGTAAATTTATCTTAAAGTTTGACAGAAATATAATAAAAATTGAATTCTTTATTGTGTAAATTTGCAAATATACGAAAATGTTGACCCAATTTTCATTTTTTTCTATACGATATACATTTTTTTTTTGTGATTAATGATAAATCTTGGTTTTTCCACTAGAATAAATTCGTAGTAAAACATTTACAAATGTGTAAAAATTTAAATAAAAGATTTCTGAAAAATTATATTTTACCATTTTACTAAGAAACATTCTTCAAATTTCAGATTTTTTGTTATCATTTAATATGGAAGCCGGGGCCAGTAAAATATTCAAAATAATTTCATGTGCACATTTCCATTTTCCAAGATAAAATAATATTAATAATAATAATCATTTTTATGATAAGAGTTTTGATGTATTATTGAAAATGATTATTATTACTAGCAATGGGCAAAAATGAGTTCGCTTTGGTTTCGTTAAAAAAATTTCGAAAAAAACTTTACAGATATAGCTAAGATTTTAAATTTTATAATTCTGATTTAAACGTGAATAAAAATATCCTTTAAAAATTTTTTTAATGTTAATGACTTCACATTAATAACCCAAAAGCACTTGAGACTATTATCTCTTCTTAGTTTATTATATACAAAGATAAGTTTTAAAATACGAGACCAAAAATTACATTTTTTTCGTTTTGATTTTATTTTGTGTAAAAAAAAAGAATGGAAAACTTTTGTTTTTATCTTTTTTAATCTTCCTCTGCTGGGATATAATTTTACAATTTAATGCAGAAACAAACAGAAACCACAAAAATTTTATACTTAAATAAATAAAATGCATTTCGTGAAGTAAAATTTTGTGTACAGGAAATAAATATTTGGAACATTTAATTTATACTTTGGGAACAGTGTGAAGAATTTTAATCGAAATGGAAATAGTAAGGTGCAAAATGTATAGTCAAAAATTATTTTAACTAAACAATGGATAAAAATATTTAAGTGAGAATTATGCACGAATAAAGGATAGTTATTTTGGAGTAAGATATTATAGTTTGATATGCTTAAAAAAATTATATGAAAAGACTTGAATTTAATGTAATAATCAAAAAATATTTCATTTAACCAAACTGACGATATTTGCTCAGATAAAATTGGCCAATGAATATCATGGTCTTGGAGGATTCTTATGATTTTACGTTGAATTATCCAAAAATATTTAAAAATTAAGGAAATAAACTTTTATTCGGTTGGATTTTACTCGTCGTTTTCAGGTTGATTAAAAATATAGAAATCTTTGTCCGATATTTATGTATTAAATACGAAATTGAAGATTGAAATCTCTATTTTCAGAAACTGTTAGGTTTTTTATTTTATCTTAAAAATTGAATCAATTAGAGCATCGAGAAGGTGGTTCTCTATTTGCAGACTTTTTTCAATTTGCTATAACTTTGGCAAATTTTATTTGGAATTGGTTTGGATATTTTTATTATAATTAAAATTCCCTTTAAATAAAGAAAATACCGATACACAAATATAGATTTCAATATATTAAATGTTTACATAAATCATATTGCTTATCTGGACGAACAAATTTATATGATTTAAAATTTCTGACCGCAAATGAAAAATATAATGCAAAAAATTATTATCTCATTCTGTTACCAAACCATACCATTAATTAATTTACAATATGTGACTAATGAATATCCTTTATAATATAACATCATGAAAAACTAATCACAAAATAAGGACTATACAGGATATTCCAATCATATTTTTTGGATTATATTAAATTATTCGTTTCTCATTTGATAATTATATTATTATTTTCCAAAAAAAAAAATTCATAAATATTTCGAAATCCTATCTTTTCTCTCTCTGGTGTTTATCTGCATTTTTTTTTTTTTGAAAATTAAAATAGGACAATTTAATCATGTAATAAATTCATGTCATGCAATATTTTTTTTAGGTACTATATGTATATAAAATGAAATTCCACAAATAAAATATATTTTAGCTTTGAAGAGTACTACACGAAATCATGACAATATCTTTAGGGAATTTATTCCATGTATATGTACAAAAATTTCCATGGAGCCTAAAAAGACAAATACAAAAATAATAAAATTTAATGTGTTTTTCACCAGTTGTAAATTTTTGTTTTAATATATTAACAAAAAAAAAAATATTTAAAAATTTAATAGTAGTTAAAGTAATACATAAACATAAAAAAAAATCTGTATGGCAAAAAAACATAAATTAAAATATAATTTATTATTTTTGACCTAATGTTTCTTTGTTGATTTTGAACTTAGCTCCTTTTTACAGTAGACATTTTTAAGCTTTGAAAAAAGGGAATCAATTTTTTAACTCATTTAAATCAAGGACATAGAAAAGGAATAAATTACCTGAAAATTTAGTTTTTGTATAACAATCATTTATCTCACAGAAAAAAATATTATTATAAACTTTTGTGATTCATCGTTTTTCTTTATCCTTGTAGACATAAAATTTCCATAAGAAAATAAAATTTCTTTTAAAAGAAAAATTTCATACTTAGAAAATATTTGCATAACAAAATTTTTTTAGCACAACATAAGAAAAATAATACAACATTTTTCTTATGTAACACAAAAAAAAAGTGAAAAAGGTGTTTATTCAAAATTCTTATAACGAATAAATTACTTTATTTTATTTTGTAATAATGTAAAATATGACAACAAAACAATTTTTTTTTTATAAAAAATGTCTAAATTTTGACAAATGTATAATATTTCAATTTGTACACAAAAAGTTTTTCCTCTTTTTTTCACAATTTTTTTTTCTTCATTTTTTGTTGTAGAGAAAATAAGAAAAAATTATATGCTTTGTACGAAATTAGATTTCTTTTATATTACAAATGAAAATTAAACTTCTAACCTTAATTTCTTTTAATATAATATAATCAGAAACAGAAAATTTAGAGTAAATATGTATAATTTTATGAAAAATGTTATGTAACATAATAGAAATCTGTGTATATGTAGGTAGAAAAATGCTAGACTCCTATTTCAAAATAATAAGAAACATAATATTGAAAAATTGATTAATTGAAAATGAAAAATCGACTGATATTATATTTCGATATAAATAAGTGTTCAGTAGATTGTCAGAATTTTGATTATAGTATACACAGAGTATTTGGACAAACTTTGTGTAATAAACAACAAGACTACACTTGAGACACTCCAAACCAGTGATGCACAGTAAAAACTGAAACAAATATACCACATAATAAGACTATACTGTAATTTTGGTATATGATCTCAATAAAATATAATTCGCAGAGAAATTTGAATAATAATCTACCTTAAGTCAAATTATATGTGGCCAAATATTGGGGGACACCGCCGGCAACATTATTTCCGACCACCACATATTTTCCGACAAAAAATCTAAAATAAATTGATAAGGGACTTAGCAAAAGCTCAAGACGTGACAAATACAGATTTCAGGGACATATAGTAAGTATTTGAATTTATATTGACAATAATTTAGTAGAATGTCCACAAAATTTCAAATCCATTTATTTACAATATAAAGGATAAACTTCGTATTTTATTTGTGACAAACTTTTTTAACTTAAGAATATTTGTAATACCAAAAACAATTCTAAGAATACCAAATAAATTTATTACTATACATAAATATTCTCAAAAGGATTGTAATACCTTTAAGGATAACTAAAATACAATAAAATCCATTCAATGACTTATTTATGCCCAAAAGCTATACAAGGATTATAAAATCATTAAAAGTCATACAGAGAAACTTAAATTTATACATCAAATAATCGAAATAAATAAATTATCAAAGTAAAATAAGAGATTTATTATAAGATTTTCTGTAATAACCACAAAGTTTTAAAGAATATTATCCAAGAATAATTTAAGTTATAATCATTTGAGTAATTTCTAATAATTTTGTTTTCATATTTTATAATTGTTTTACCAAATATTGATTATAAAAAATATATTAAATAATTAATAATAATAAAATATACTAAAAAAATATGTATTTTATGTTTATCTAACCAGAATTTATGCTTTCAGACAAAATTTTAACTATTTATATATATATATATTATTTTAGACTATTACAACATTTAATTTTCATGTAAAATTTCGTAACACATTTTCAATATTCATAACATTATTTATTTTATTATACCTTTCAAAAACTTTATCCCTATATTATTTTTGTTAAAATTCACAAGGATCGCTTATTTTCTACACACACACACACACATCTCATTTAGGACCAATAATAATTTTTAGTCGTTAGACAATGTTGAAAATTTTTTTTAATTGCACCTATTTATGTTCTGTTGTACTCAAGAAAATTCCTTCATAAGAGTAAAATAAATATGTTATTTTATATTTATTCTCTCATCCTGATAGTATAATAATATAATTATTTAATAAACAACCAAAAAAAAATTAAAGGATATTTTCTGAAATTTACTGAAAAACAAGAACTTTTATAAATTTCTTGTTATTAGATTTTTGTTTTTTTAAATATTATTTTTATTTTATTTATAATATTTTACATTTTCTTTTTATTTGTTTCATTTTCAGACAGGATACAAATATGTTTCTTTTTATTCCTTGTTTTCCTTTAAAAATTACATTTAAGTATTTTTTTATTTTTGAATATTTCTTTTATCAAAATTACTAAAAAAAAAAATGTAACATTTACAAATACTTTTTTTATATTACATAATTAAAGGAAAAATTGTTTAAAAAAGGATATTTGTTATGTAAGTACTATATAACAGTATCATAACAATAATAATAATAATAATATTTTTTTATCATTTTAAATATTTTATCATATATGAAATTTTATTTTGTCTGTTTGCAAAATTATTTTTCGAAAATGAAAACAACCAAATAAAAAAAGGATATTTTCACCTTGTAATGTATATATACTTAAAATGGAAAAAGTGTATTTAGAAATAAGAATAATATAAGGTTTAAATTTATATTTTTGTACAATAAAGGATAATTTCAAATTATACAATTTTTCTTCTGTTTATCGTTTTTAATGAATATTAAAGGAAAGGAAGAAAGAAAAATCATTTTTATAATATAAAATAATAAAGAAAATTTTTATTTTATATAATTTTATGGTTAGAAATGATTACCAAGATATTTGGATTAATTATGTAATTAAGTATAGCTATGTCATTAAATAATAAAGGAAAATAATATTAAGGATTATTGCATGTTTTGATAGATGATTTTGAAGTAAAAACCATTTTTATTATTCGTTTTTTTTGGAGAACATTTTTTGAGGTCTTTACGAATTTTATTTTATAAAATTGTGATATATCCCATTTATTAATCCTTAATTATAATTAATTATTATATTTCGAAAAGTGAATTTTATTTATATCATTAAATTAGTAATTTATATGTTAACAGTTTGAGAAAGTATCCTTAACTTTATATATATTATATCAACTCAAGGATATTAGTCATGATTATAAATTGTGTATTATAATTTGGCAGATAGAGTTGGGTAGCTTTTTCGGCCTGTAACTTAACATTTTACATAATTTTTATGTTAGATAAATTTTAATTAGTAAATATGTCATAATAAATTGGTTACATCATCAATTGTAAAGATCAAGGACTATTTAGATACTATCAAGCTCAAGACATGACAAATACAGCTTTTAAAGACTTACTATTATTGAATATGTATTGCCTAAAAGTTCTGACTGAAATCTTGAAATTATACTAATTAATGATTGTATTAAAGAAATTTAGAAACTTTTTAAATTCCAACGTTTATTGCTCAACTGCGGATAGTAAAAATAATCTTTTAAATAATTTTCAAAATATATTTTCGTTCCTTTTTTACAAAAGAAACTTTAATAAAAAAATATAAATTTACTTATAATTATAACATACGATAAATTTCCTTGGTAATTACCATACTTAGTTAATTTTCACTATTGCCACTTTTAAATATGTATATGGACAAGTTCCTTTTAACTTTAATTAAAATTTGCCCTATATGAGATCTTTTTCATTTACAAAAAAAGGATTATAATATTTTATCCAATTTATAATTAAGATGGTGGCCTTTATCCAAGCTTTTTCATAAAAGATTTCACATCCAAAATGAAACTATACATATAAAAATATAAAATTTCTTTTAATTAAGTTTTTCAAATTCATTTGTTTTTTAACTGGAAAATTATATAATCCTTAAAAAAAGTATAAAGTGAATTTTATTCAAAAATAAAAGTTCATTTTCATTTTAATGAAAATTTATTTTCTAAATTCTTTTTATTTTACAAAATGTTTGTTCTTTTATAGGAGTGTTCTTGATGTACTCTATAATTTTTTTTAATTTACTATTCTACTTATACTATATTCACCTTATATTGTATGAGCAGTTTTTTTTTTGGGTAAATATACTATTAACTTTATAAATTATGCTTTTAAAATATAAAAATGCCCAGAAATTTTAGTTTAATCAAGCAATAATAAGTTTAAAAAGAGAAACTTTTTCCTTCCTTTTTTTATTTGATTAAATAATTCAAATTTAAGTACATATAATTATTTACCAAGTTACCAAAATGGTAAAAAATATTTAATTATTTTAAATAGAATTCTTTTAATTTGAATTTTCTGAAATTACTATTTTAATTTATGAAGTTACTTCAGTAGTTACTTATTTTATACTAGAAATTAATTTAGTTGAGGAAAATTATGCTGTTTTGTCACAACATTAAGCTGTATAGTGATCAGAAAATTAGTAATTATATTATTTGTCGTGTACACTACACTATGTACACTATAGCTATAGATCTAAAGTGCAGTGACAGTTCAATCCTTTTACCACTACGAAAAGTATTTTATTCTGAATTGCCTAACAAACTGACAAATTATTTATTTATGAAACAATTTTTAAAATATTTCTCTGAAAATTTTATCTGTCCAAATTTATTTATGTAGATAAAAAATTAATTATTACTCCATTCATTTAAGTTTTCCAATTAAAATATAAATATTTAACATAAAAGAATTTATAGTTTTACATTAATTTTTTTATGATTATTAAAGAAAAAAATGGAATATTGCGTTCTATATGAAACAGAATCATTTCTGATCCATAAAATTAACAATTCTTTATTACGTAATTTTTTCTTTATATAGTTTTTATACCATATAGATCAAAATCTAATCATGTAGAAAAAGTTTTTTTAAATTTATATTACAATAAAAGATTTTTCCTTAATTATTATTTTATGAAAAAATTGATTTATAAATTTTTCCATAAAAGTTTTCATTTTACATAATTTTTTTATAGAAAAAATATAGTAGACATAAATATTTTTTTATGATTTTGTGTGCCAAGCCAATCGAAATGTGAAAAATTAAATCTTTGTGATTTATTTGAAAATTCATAAATTTATTGCCTGTATAAATATTTTAAATAAAATTTATAGTGAAAAACTGCGCAAAATAAAACAAATCATTAATTTGTATATTATGGAAAAAAATAGTTGGAAAATGGGAAAATCATTTTAAAAAAATTAGAATATTTTAAAATTCTGTACATTTTCTGTTCAGGATTTGTATTAATTTATATACAAAATTAATGTGATAGAAGAATACATTCGGAATAAGCAAAGAACAACCTTCAAATCATTTTGATACCGTGTGCTGGATGGAATCTGGAATGATAAATTCATAGACATTTTTATATTTGAATTTAGTGCACCCATTCTTTTTTTGACAATATTAAATAGATAATTTATAGGCAAAGTTTTTTCATTATCCTTTATGGGTGCATCACACGAAAAGTGTTCGTACACATAGATATATAGTTCTTATAGATTTTTTTCTATAAAAATTATAGTAGGAAAATGATATATGTAGATAAAATGCAATCTACAGGACTTATATGGCAATTTAAATTTTAAACATATATAACTAAAAAGCTTAATTTAATCATTTTATAAAGGAAAATTAAAATTTTACAAAAAAAACATCAATTCTTATTTATTATATATAACCGCAAAAAAGGACCAAATTTTTTTTAACTTTTATATAATATTAAACATAAGAATTATCAATAGATTTTTGTTTCTTGGTAAACTTCCAAAAAAAATATACATATATTGTTTTTTTTAGAAATGAGTCGCCAAATATCCTTTACAGAAAAAAAAGGAAATTTATTATATAAGAAAATTATGGAAAGCCAAAAAATAAAAATAAAAATATAGAAAAAAGTTTAAATTTTATGGTAGGCAGTTTTAATATTTCGAAAATTCTTATTAAATATGTCCTTTGGGAGAACGAATATTATTTTTTTTTATTGATAAACATCCTCTGTGTATTATTAAATATAGAAAAATAAAATTTTATCATGTAAAAACCACAAAAAAATAAATCGAAAAAAATATAAAATTTCGTATTATATTAAAGAAAAATTCATAAACTTATATTTTGTAGGTATATAGATGATATGGTTTTTAAAAAGGATATGATTAAAAGAATAAGACACATTCGTATAATAAAACAAATATTAAAGGAATTTTTATTATTATATAATTAATAGAAAAATAAAATTGATTAAATAAGAGTTAAATGGTATAATAGAAAATTATTGTCCTTGTGGGAATATGTAGAAGATGGAAAAAATAGTATATGTCTTTTAAATCATTTATGAGAAGCATATATGAATTTTCAACATAGTAATTTAATGTAATTTACATTTTGTTCGGCAAATTTTGTATCATAAAAAATTCAAAAGGAAGTAAACGCATCAGAATTGTGTTTTTTAATTAACTTAAAAATATGAAAACTCATCATTTCCCACAAAATTATATAATAAATTAATTATAGTCTTATATTAAATATTATCTTGTACCAAATTTTGCACTTTTTAGCTCTCCTGTAGGTGCATATTTAATTATGATAATCATAATATTTGTCATCAAAACTTAAAGGATATTTTAATTATAGAACGAATCGTCTTACAATTTTATATTGTTAATTAAAGTTATTAGAAATACTTAAATTTTTTGTCCATCCTTTCTTGTCCCTAATTTCAAATAACCATAAAAATATAAGTAACGAAAATAATATCAAATTCATCTCATATACTGTAAAATAAAGAATTTATCCTTAACACGTTTTTCCAATTAACGACGAAAAACATAATACATATTAACATAAATTATTACATAATTTTTTTTTTCCTAAAAATTTTCTTTTTTCATTGTCGCCTCAAGGCCAAATGTTAAGAAAAATTGAGAATACCTTTTCAAAAAATAGAAAAATAAAACGACCATTATAAAAGCTAAATTTTGTGACTTTTTTATACGTAATTTTTCTTTTTCACACTATTATCCTTTTGAATAAACACCATTATTACGCCAACAATTCAACAGTCATACACAAACACTCATTCTCATATATTTAAAAAGTCATTTCGGATCCATAAAAACCATAAACATATTACCACAAAATGGTAATTTATTAATAATTCAAGATATTTTCCAAAAAAAAAAATGAAGAAACGAATTGCTGAGGAGAGAGAATGAGGATCATACAATAAAATAAACCAAAAAGAAAAAAAAACCTGAGTTGGAATAAATATCCTTTTAAATGTTTGAGTTTAACAAAAAAAATGACTATATTTTTTGTTTGTTTTTTTTTTTTTTTGTGGCATACGTTTTTGTCCTGTAAGAAAAAAAATAATTCTAAAAATATATAATTATAGCAAAAATTACGTAATTTTTCAAATAACTGTTATATTAATATATATGTATGTATATAAAAATAAATATATAAATAATCCTTTTTAATTGTGTCACTAAATTACACTAGAAAATAAAGAAATTAATCCTTTTATATTTACAAAGAAGACGTACACAAAAAAAAAGCAAAACAAAAATTATAATTTTCATTATTTTTTTTTTTTGTTGGAGATTTTTCGGAAACAGGGTGACTTTAAAATAATGAAAATGAAGAATTTCAAATTTTAAGGAAGAGATTTAAATAATAAAATACCAAAATTTCAATTCAATAATTTGCTTATGGTTCCGAAAAAGTGATACTTTTCTTGAAATAGTAACAATTTGGTTATTAACTGTTCAATAATTGAGTTGCTGATAGTTGTGACTATTCAATATTCGATCCTACTGCACCTTGTATTAAGAAAAACCAATTTTTTTTTAAAAGAGTTATTTATTTGAATTTGACACAAAATCCTTTTCATTTAATCCTATCATACCAACAACAACAGCAACGAAAAAAATTCATATAGAAATAAAATATTTAAATAAACAAAATTTATTGTTGTCATGGAATCTTTGAATGTCCTTGGGCCATAATTAAATAAACAACTTATACAGATAATATACTAAAATTTCTATTCCTTAAAAAATCTTATGAAAAATTACATTAGGAATTTTTTTATCAACATAATTACGTCAATGACTTATTAAGCATAAGCTTACAACAATATAATTTATTATGAAATCTTATTTTAGTTATATATATATTTTTATTAATATCCCCTTAATCAGCAAAAATATCAAATTCACTTTATATGAAAAGCCGGGAAAAATTCAGATAATTTTCACAGATAAAATAATAATAATAATTTTTCGTCTTCTCTTTTTTTTTTGGTATTTGAACACACACAAAAAAAACAGTGTATACAAATTATTATCACATTGCGAGAAAATAAAATCAATGTTTTTTTTTTTAAATTATATATAAATATTTTTTGATGGTCCTTAAAGATTATATACACTAAGAACACATAACAAAATCAAAAGCTGACGTTAGCAGGATCAAAAAAAATATATTATTAAAAGTTGTTGTTATTTACGAGATTTATGGTTTTGTGATAGAGAATTATTGATTGGGGAGACAAAAAGGACATTTTTTCTTGTCTTCTATATATATTATCCTTAAACAAAAATTTATTCATTTTTTATTTGTTGTTTTGTTTAGGGAATTGGATAAAAAGAAACATATAAGAAGAACAAAGAAAGAAAAATGAATTGAAATTGAAATTCTAAGGATAATATTCCCTAGATTCAAAAGTACAAATAACTATCATTTATCACCAATGTTGTCAACATTGAAAATCTCTTTATTAAAGCTCTAAGATATATATTCCGTTATGCGTTTTTGGTGCGTTGGTGTGTGTGTGCGTTTATAGGTATTTAAAATTGATATGAGCCTATAGAATAGAAAGTGTCCTATATTTTTTTTGAATGATTTTCTATAATTGTTTATGAAAAATTTTATTTAAGTGCTTTCGTATTGTAATTGTTTGGGGGAATTGAATTTAAACCGAATTTATAATTGTAATAGTTAATTGGCTTCGAAAATGATTGACATCTTTTTTAATTAAAAAAAATTTAACTGAAAAGTAAAAGTTGATAAAAAAAAAACAAATTATATATTTTCTCGATTGGTGATAAATTTATCAAAAAAACAAAAACAAAATTTAAATTGAAAATGTTTGATAATTAAAAGGAAAGTAAATGGAAAATTGAATGTCAAAATGAATTATGTATTTTTTGTATAGTGACAAATTTTAATTGCAAAATTTTAATTAATGACAGTTTATTGGCTCATAAATAGTATGTTTCAATAACGTATTGGTTATTTGTAATAAATTGTGTAGAATCAGTTAACACAATTTCAATAAAATTTTGACTATTTAGTACCTTCCAATCATCATTAATTATATTCATTACAGCAAACGCTGTGTAATGACTTTGAAATATGTAAAATAATTAGTCTGATTCTTATAAAATTTAAAATGTTACGTTAATTTCTCCTTAAACTAAGCTAATTTACCTAAAAACTAAATATATCGTCCCATTAATAGATCATCGGATAGTGCACTTTAACCAATTTACACTATTATTCGGACTTAAAATTCATTAAAGTTAAATAAATTTCAAATTATTATGAAACTAATAATTTTCAATTTTTCCTTGTTTAAAACTTTCATTAATATTTAAAAAAATTCGTTTCTTTGAACATAATAAATTCTTTCTTTTTCCCTTTGCGCCCATTTTTTCCCCCAAAAAAATGACTTTCTTTTGCAATATTTTCATATTTTTTTTAAAGAATAATTTTCTTATTAAAAAACTGAGTCCATTAAAAGTGAAATTTTACTTTAATTTATATTCTTCCTTTTTTTATATTCAACTCCCTTGAGTTTTCTATATCAAATACTTTGGAGACAGCTAAAAATGAATATTTGAAACAATATTTGAAACATATTTGCGCACTAGACAGACATATAAAATCCTTAACTTCTCAGCTACAATAAATTGATTATGAAACTAGAAAGATTATATTTTAATTTGGTATATAAATCAAATTCATGAAAATAACAGACGGGAAGACAGAGCGAAACTAATATACAGATTTTTTACCAATTTGGTTGGAATTGTGATAAAAATGATTTTTCTCCCTTTTTTAGGGTCAGAACCATAAAATTAATGTTTATTACTGAATTTTTATAAAATTCAATATTATAATGAAAATAGAAGAAAAAACAATTGCATAACTTTTCTGGTGCCAAGAATCCTCGCCAATTTACGCGGATTAAATTATTATACACGTAAATATAAATATATAGTTATATTACACATATACCTTAAGGGTGGGAATTTCTAGAGTGTGTTTGCACATGTTCAAATTTTGACATTATAAAATGTACAAAATTTAATTTTTATATTTGGAATTTTTTTTGTAGTTTTAAATGCAATAAAAAATAAAATTGAATTTTCATAAAAATAAATTTTGCGTTTTGAATGCCAAAATAAAATAAATATTTTTCCGATGCAGAAAAATATCATTTTTGTATTCAATGTTAATGGCATGCACTTGTACAACGAATTTGTTAAAAACTATTTTCTTTTTTATTGCTGAAAACTTAATTTAGTTATTTATAAAATGGATAAAATAAAGATTTAAAAAAAGGATATCATACATTTTAAAAGGATATTAAATATTTTTCGAAAAAAATTTAAATAAATTGCAGAGGCGTTAAATATATAAAAAAAAGTATTTAAGGTTAATTTCGCAGAGAAGTTGATATTTATCGAAAATTTATTGTGGAAGCTTAATCCTTATAGAAAATTTTTCCAAATTTAAATAAAGTTTATTTAAGCTATTTAGATTCATGCTAAAATTTTAATCGATATATGCAATTTAGCTGAATAAATTTGTTTTAACTTGTTAGAAAAAATTCAAATTTAGTTCCATAGAATTTAGTATTAGTTTTGAGTTCCAAAATGAAGGCAAGAGGACAATAAAAAAATTGTCAATATCAGATCGAGGGGCGTACAGTACAATACATGAATCGTTATTAGTGTTCATAATATTAATATAAATTATTTAAATGATTTAAATTGAATTACAAGTCGATAAATACAATAAAAAACATGTTGTAATTCAAAATTTCTATAATTAAATTATGAAATAACAACATTATTTGATACCATAAGGTACAGACATAAAAATCATAATTTAACATCATTAGTTAATCAAATTTTATTTATATACTCACCCAACAATAATGTAACCATAAATTTTTAATGAGGTCTCTAGTTAAATGTAGTGGAGAAAGGCTGATATATTTTGCGTTTTGTTAACAAAAAAAAATGTCTTAAAATACCCTAAAATTTCGTCTGAATGATTTGGTATTATATTTTACCTCAAAAAACGAAATAATAACTCATTTGTTATACCAAAAGTTTATCAAAAATGTCACATTTTTATTACCTATTTAAATTATTTCAATTATTTGGTTTTCATACGATTTCTTAATCGAATCATTTTTACAAAATATACAAAATTTCTTATTATCAAGAAAAATAAAATATAAATTAGTCAATTTCTCGAAGAAATTATGTATGAAACCCTAATAAAAGACCACAAAGCCAAAAACCAATATTTAATTGAAATTGAATAAATTTTTTCACATTTTCCCAAATATCGATAACGAAAAATAATACTTAGAATACGGTTAAATGAATTCCAAAAAGGAAAAATAATGGCATCTAAATATGTAATTGAGGTTATGTGAATTATAATATGTATTGTAAACCCATCCCTGAAATATTTTATACACAGAAAGTAATAAAATTCTATTTGCCTTCAGTTCCAATCTAATGATTTTTATTAAGAATTTTACTAAATTTATTGATTTTCTATTTCCCCAATAAAAGAAATTTTTGTAGTTTGGGACGAAGACTGACTGACATATTTATGGCAAGTTGGCCAGTGCCATGCCTTTTAGAATATTAAGGTCGAATACAGGTTAATTTAATAGGTATAATAATTGTATATTAATATTAAATGTTGTATTTGTTATTATGGCAGAAAAGTTTCATCGATATGCGAAAAATATTATGCGTAAAACGTGATATCCGTAAAATACAGAAGTTGAGGATGATTATGCGAAAAAAGAATTATTATTGTAAAGTCATTTTAAGAGAATGAAATATAAATTTCTGTAAAACAGAAAAATAAATTTTAAAAGTTTATTTTTCTAATTAATGTTTAAATGCCATTAAAATATGGTGGAGAAATTTTGAAGAATTCGCGAAAAAGCTTCGCGATTGTTTTGTTAATAATAGGTTAATGTAAGGAAATGAAAATATTTCAAAATTTCTTTCAATACATAATTAGGTATAGGCACTTGTATTTAAACTGCTTCATTATAAAGTCTATTTAAGAATTATTTCCCATTTGATCATCACTAACATTACAAATTTCTACCCTATTACTAAAGTAATTCGAATATGCAAATTTCATCTAAATAAAATTCTCTTAATTAATAAATTATTTAAATTAAACCTGGAAATTTGACTTTATTGTGTGATCTTTACTATATATAATCTCCAAGAAATTTCTACAAATTCCCAAGAAAAGCTTACATTGAAATAAAGTTAAGTACTTTCTTGAGAATAATTTCTTAATTTAAGAAAGTTTTTCTTTCCTAATACTTTAAGGTATATTTAATTTCATGAATTATATTTTCAGACTATATTTTCAGACTATTGAATATTTTATTTTTTTTATTATGTACATCGGAAAATATAAATATAAGCAAGGTATATAATAAAATTTACGACAAATAAATAACATATATTTATTTTTATATCGAAAACAAAGATTTTCCCATTTTTATTTTAGAAAATTAAATTTATTATGATAAATAAAATCAATTGCAATTAGTTAAAATGAAAGATTACATTACAAAATGATAAATTAATAAATAAAAAATGTAATTTTTTGATGGACTAATTTTTATTGCAAATTTTTAAATCTAAATTTTCATTTTTTATTGAAATATAAATTTAATATTTGATAATCAAATCAATCTTTTGTATCAGATTAAAATATCAGATTAAATTTTACATTTTTACATAAACATAAAATGACCATAAAAATTAAGGGATTGGACAACAATTGGATTAATTTTAATTCCTGAGGTTTTTTTTGGGTTACTAAATATTTATTAGCATTATTTTATGTCAATCATAAGATTGGAGGCAATTTTATTTTCAATAAAAAAATATGTTTTAATAAATAAAAAAAATATCCTGATGGACAGACAATTGATCCGCACCAGATTAAAAAGGTAAAAGAACAAAGACAAATCCAATAAAATATATTTAAAAAATTAAAATAGAAATTTCAAAAAAATTTTGATAAAAATTCTAAATTTATAATTTATATTTTTTTATTATTATTATTTTAGAGATACAAAATTTGATTAATGGTAAGACTAAAATTGATTTATATTATTTTTGAATTTTTGAACAAAAAACAACAGCAACATGAAAACCTCATAAAATATCAAGAGGATTAAATTTTATGATAGATTTTTTTTAGTGTTGGTATATTATTATTACAATTTTTTTCAAGTATAATTTATCAGCAAAAATATATTGTTGTAGGTAGCTATTATAAATTATAAAAAATAATAAAAATTTTTCGCTATAATATTATTTGCTATAAAATATAATAATTTTTTATGACACAATTGACTATAATGGACATCGACATAAAGAATATTTAAGTATAGGATTTACATATATATCGACATAAATTTTATATGATTGAATTTGAATAATTATTATAAAATATATAATAATTATTAAAAAAATTGATGCACCATAAAAACGTGTTTAAGTGGTATCAATGGATTATCGATAGAGTGGCTCTAAAAATAAATATATGTAGTTTTGAATTGGAGTGGAAAAGCAGAGTAGTATATTTGCAGTATATATATATATATATATATATATATATGTATTTCATTTAAGGTTCCAATTAAGTTGAAATTTTTTCAGGACTAATTTTTTAAAGGATTTTAAAGAGATTTCCGACAGAAAAATTGTAAATTCTTTTTCTAGTTAAAGTTTTGGACACTAAATTTGCTGATTTTTCAGCAATATTATTTAACAAACTATAATTTTTTTCTAGTGTAGTCTGAAAATTAGCTTTAATAGCTAAATAATCTCTAGAGTAATTTAAAAATTAGCTTTATCATTAAACTATATTATCTTATATACCAATTAAGTATATAAGATAATATTTAATATATATCAACATGAGCTTCATTATTGATTTTACTTTTGAATAAAACATGATTGAAGATAGTAAATTTTGATTTCTATATTTTGTAACTATTAGCTTTTCTACATATTTCATAATACCAATATGTTAAATTAAAATGAAACTCTCTTAACGTTAGTAGGTGCGCCAGTCTAGCTACCACACCTTTTTTTTCTTTGGCTGATAGTATAATATCCTAAAATGTTTTGAAAGTTCGTTTTTCTAATTCATATTTATGTATTTTTTATAACATTTTTTAAATATCAATTAAAGTCTGTTTAAAAATAGAATTGATATATGTATGTGGTAAAATTTCTAATTGATATTGACTTTCAACCTCTTTTAATTTAATTATAATAATTTCGGAAAAATTTTTATTATATTATTTTATTGGAAAATTTGGTTATAATCATTAGATTTTCTATTTTAAAATTAAAATGATATAAAAAACCAATAGATTTTTTTTATAACCAAAACCTAATTAAAATTTTCATTATTTCATTAATTAAATTTAATTATTTTGTATTTAAATTTATACATGAAATTTTGGTTTTGTATATAAAAGAAATTTATATATTGAAACTTTTTTGGTATCATAAAAATTTATTTGTCGATGTAAAATTCAACTTATTAAACATGATTTAAAAAATCATAAATTGTAAGACTTATTTTGTACTATAATAATTGTTACGACATAATTCAAGGATCAAAAAATATAGGAAAAATTATTATTTAATTTATATTTTATTCCATAATAATTGAAAATAATTTATTTATAATAAATAAATTTACAAAAAAATTATAATCAAATTTCAATACTTAAAAGCACTGAAAGTAAAATCGCAAAAGACCTTATTTTTAATTGAAAGATTGGAGAAAAATGAATATTTAGAAATTGGAAAATTGAAAATAAATATTTAATGATAAAATTTCAATTTATAATTAGTACAATTTTATTCCTTGAATAAATTATTTTGAATTTAAATGTTTTTTTTTTATCAACAATTTAAGATTTCATTCAATTTTATTTATATTTTTAGAATTTATATTTTTTGTTGGAATTAATAAATTAACTCGATAAAATTGTCCATTAAATATTATATAAATTTTTATAAATAAAATCTTCAAAAAAGAATAAATAAATTTCGTGTAACTTTATAGATAGATATATGTAATTTATCACAAAAAAAAAATGTTTCTTCAAAATAGATAAATTCGCCTTTTAAAGAAAATTATTTCAATTTTATTACTTTTTTTTTACAAAAACTTTACCATTCTTATATCCCCAGACATGTAATGCTGCTGCATCAAAACATTTACACACAAAAAAAAACGAAATTCTGCAACATCATTTAGCACTTAAGGAACTTTCATTTATCTTTTCGAAAAAGAGATATAATATAAAAATACTTTAATGTTTAATGTACATTATTATTATAGTTTCGACAGTAAATTCTTCCTCGGAGTTGGAGGGAGGTGGGAATAAGAAGAAAACTCTTTTTAACTTGAAAAATATAAAATTTCGCAAGACATGAAGTAATTTTTTTATGTTTTTGGTTCTTCAAAGTCTCATTTATTTAGTTGCATGTCCATTTATATATAATTCTAAAAATAATTTATCTGTTTTTTATGCTCTTATAGTTTTAATTTATGTTGTTACTAATACTTAAGTATAAAGTAAAAAATATTAAGTAGAGATCAAAAGTTGAAGACATCATGATTTTTGACATCAATTTTTTTTTCTTTTTTGTACTTTTTTTATGTAATATGTTTTTCAGCTGTTTTAGATTCATCATAGAGAATTACATATGTATATACTTTTTATTATTTTTATATCCTTATACATAAAAATAAAGGTTTACGTTAAAATATCATTTTTTATATATTTTCACAGATCTATTTATTTATAGTCTGTTTTGTTTTTTTGGTATAATGTAATGTTAATGGCATCACGTTTCAGAATCCATTTTTCATTTGAATTTTCAATTTTTACGCAACTATACATAATATGAAAATCTATTTTTGTTTTTATAGTTACAAATAAAATAATATTTGAAAAGTTTCTTGGAAGATTTCAATTCAAAAATGTCATTTCATTTCCAAGAAATTTTTCTTAAATTTATGGAAAATTTCGTTTTTTATGTTAAATTTAAAATAAAATTTGAAATTTTTTGATTTTTTATGCCAATAGACAAATAATACTTGAAATGGTCTAGAAATGAAGGATATTTTCTAATTCTGACAAGTAGTAAATATTAAATCGTTTACTTTTCTTTTAAATATTTTAATAATTTTTTTGAAAATGTTTTCCACAAAAAAAATATTTGAATTCTTTTTGAAAATATTTAAATTATTTAATTGGAAAATTCTATAAAATTAAAAATAAAATGAAAAATGCTAAAATTTTGTTATTGATTTACTAGATTCGAAACATTGCGAAGATTGTAATCAAAAAGTTTTTTACAATTTTATCAAAAAAAAATTATGTATTATGTTATGTTCAAATTTTCTGTTGAAATTTTAAGAAACATATTAAATTACAATAAAAATTTTTGAAATATCTAATTTCCAATATCTAAACAGAATCTTTTTTCTAACAAATTTTGAAATTTAATTTATCTTCAAAAATTTTCAAAAAATATTTGTAAAAGAAAAATTGTATTTTTTGCATAATTGGTAAAATTTCACAATTCTTTTTCAACCTGAAATTGTAACATTAGAAAAATTTATTCAAAAAAATTTTTTTTTTTACATTAATTTAATTTCTGTTCAATTTCAATTTAATGCCATGTCTTCAAACAATTTTCTTTCAAATAAACTTTTCTTGAAATTTGATTTTAAAATTTCAAAAAAAAAAAAATTCTGAAATTTTTTAAGTTTTGTTGTTTTTTTTCTTTCATTTTCCATGTCGGAAAATTTAAAAGTTTTTACTTGAAAAAAAAATTTGAAAATCAAACAAATAAAAATGATAAGTTTTCTTTTTATGGTCTACTAAAAGGAAAATAGTATAGTAATAAATATATAGAAAATTTATGTTATGCGGACATAATAAAAGTTATATAATAACGAAAATGGAAAATCGATTTATTTATAATTTTTTTAGTTTTTAATACTTTCTCATTTTTTTGATCAAAACTTTTCTATAAAAGATAAAAAGTTTTCAAATTTTTTTGAATTAGTCTTTTTTCAGTCAATTCTGATTTGTCCAACCCTTAAAGAAATATTTTCATTTTCCTCTTTCTTTTTTTTGGTTAGGCATTGAATTTCGTTTCGTAATAAATACTTTAGACAGACAGAAAAATAATAAAAAAAAAAGGATAAAATGGAAAAGAAAAATCTTAAATCAAAATAATTTTTTTTTGCTGCTGGATTATGTAATGGAAATTTGAATTTATGAGAAAAGTTTTTTATGAAAATATATTATTTGTATGCGTATATATTACGTATATCCATTTTTTTTTCTGCAGACTGAAATATCAACTTATGTCAAAGAAAGGATAAAAGGATAAAAAAAAAGTTCTTGTGTGCGTATAAATGAAATTATTATTATTAAAAACAAACAAAAACAAAAGAAAATTATTAGACAAATATTTGATTTTAATAAGATTATCCTTGAGAAAGGATATATAAAAATTTTTAAAATATGTTTTGTTATTTTTGTTTTATAGAAATAACATTTAGGATTAAAAGGTTTTTTTTTGAAATTTTAGAGAAGGTAAGAATTTTTTGGAGCTAAATTGATTATTCGTCCACAATAATCAATCATGTAGAGATAATGGTAAGAAAAAAATGATGAAATTGATTTAGACAAAATAGATAATATGTATACTAGGTAATTTACCAAAATTTCAATAAATTTAAGTTTTTGTAAGCTGTCAAATTGATTATATTTCGTAGCAACTTTAAGTCTAGCTTGCAATCTGAATTTATTCGTGGAATTAATCATGTTTAATATCTTCTAATGTTTGGTAAACGAAAATTTAAAATCATATTATAATAAAATAGGCTAATTATGGCCTTTTTTAGGCACTTAACCTACTTGTATATACTAAAGGAAATTCTCATTCAGATTTGGAAAATACAAATTGCGATTTTGTCAATAAATTTTTACTATTATAAAATTTTATCAAAAATAAAACTAAAATTACAAAATTGTGATTTGTCATAAAAGTTAATCGAATTTTTATATGACGTATAAATAAAAAGGATTACAGGGTCTAACATCCTATTAAGTCCTTAATGGATTTTTGTCTTCAATTGATTTTTATCAATTTTTTTTAAAAATGTTTATTGATTTCATTTTTTTTTAAAAGTCAACTTAATAGAAATTTCTTCTTCCTTAAAATATCCTCTTTTTTTTGTGTATACAAAAACCGAAAATTTTCCAATATTAGTTTTATATTTTTCTTGTTATTAAATTTAATGTTTGATCACGCGAAACCAATAAAAAAATTGAATTACATTTTTATATATTTTTATTATTAATGTTTCATACTTTTGTTTTTTTTTATTTTTTTTGGAAAAATGTGTCTATACACGATAAAGGATGATCGAAAAAGGATAGTTATAATAAAACAAAAAATATTATTTATGGATTTGAAATTAATTTGTATTTTTGGGTTTTTTTTACAATTTCAGTTTTCTCCAATACTTTTACTGTGTTAATATTAATGGAATCGATATAGTTTTTTTTCTTGTTTGTTTACGATTAAAAAGGACCTCCTAAATCGATGAATAAATAATAATATTTTTTTTTAACAGAAACAATTTCATAATCATTTTTTTTATGACTTTATGGATTTCTTGCAAAAAGTTAGTTTTGGTTATTTAAATTTTTTTGCATGTTAATGATGATTGGAAATTTAGTAACTTTTTTTCCAAGGAAATTATTTGTGGAAAAGAATTTTTGTATTTTTTTTTGCTTTTTCACTAAATCATAATTATTTATTGTAAAAAGAATATTAAGGTCAATAGATTAAGGATATCAAGAATTATTTGAAATATTATGTTATGTAATATACTTGAAGGGATATTAGAAATTACAGTTTAAATATTAATAGAACTTTGCTAACTACAACAACAGAAGAAGGAGCTGATGGTTTCACATGAGGCAGAAACTGTAGAGTGTACAATTTATTTTAATTTAAACCGAAATTGTAAGAAAACCACTAATCCTTAAATAAGAAATCTAAGTGCACCAATAATCCTTATAGAAATATAAAATAATTCTATATTAATAAGGTTCTGTCTGAGGTATAACAAAAATATTATGGGATTATTGATCTATAATAATTTTAAAGTATTATTTTGAAAAGGAGATCTAAAATAAATCGCATTATAAATTTTATATAATTTAATTGAAATTGGAGAATTTTTTTAAAAGGATTTTAAACTTTCTACTTCAATCAATTAAAAATTTATATTTTAATTGGAATATTTTATTTACGAATTGTAATAGATTTCAAAATTGGCATTATATACTTAAGCAATACATAATTTCAATATTATTTCCGGGAAATTATTTATTTTTCTACAATTGGATAAATTTCTTTATTAAGAAAAAGTTTTAAGGAAACAATTTCTTCAATAATTTACCGCAAAACAATTTAATATTAAATAAATTCTTAATTGAAAATTTTGAAACAAATGATTGTATACCTATAAAACTGTAATTGAGCCGCTACTGATAACTTTTCAACCTCTCAAGAGATCTAAATATAATAATTAACTCTATAAATAAATAGTACAATCCTACATTTTAAGTGAATAAATTTTCAATCAATTATCATATATAAAATATAATTTAACAAAATTTCAGTCTACACAATAATCCTTATCTATAAATATCAATATTTACCCACAAAATGTTACAATATAACAAACAAAGATAATAATAAAATCCAATAAATATTCAATCTACTGTAATGAACGATAACAACATAAAAAAAACTTCGTTTTAAAAGGATTTTAATATTAATTCAACTAAAAATTATATAAATATACCATCCAGATAAACTGACATTGTCGCATTAAATTCTATATAAATTTTTATTAATCGAATTTTCAACTTTACATCAAAATATAATCTAAAGCTATTAGTAATTTCAAATTTGAAGAATCTATTTATAAAAAAAAAACAATTTATTTTTAGTCCTTTACAACAACAAAAATGAACATTGGGAAATTATATTATTTTCATATTTAGAACACACATCAAAAAATTTAAAAAAAAAAATTCCTTCATCATTGTTTTGACAGAATTTTTGCTATCATTTAAAATCCTTTTAATTCAACGTTTTTTTTTGTGTAGCTAAATATATCCGGAATATTGCCTCAAAAACGGATACTTTTTTTAAATATAATAATTGAAGGACTAAATATATCAACAAAAAAAAAATTTGACTGTAATGATTAAAGAATTTTCATAAATTTTAGATTTATGTACTGAAATTTTTGAAATAAATTTATAAGTTAAATTCAATTAATTGTATTTAATATAATTTAATTTTCAAAGGATTTAATCAAAGCCTTATATCTTAAAAATTAAGTAAATTGGAGCATGTTGAAGGTTGGTCTCTATTTGCAGACTTTTTTCAAGTTATTTTGCTATAACTTGGGCAAATTAAAAAATATTTGGAATTGATTTGGATATATTTATTATAATTACAATTCCCTATAGACACCAAATTTACCTATATTGGAGAATGTCGATGTTTTTTTAAGCCAATAAAAAACCCCTTGCCATTTTTCTTGCGTAAGATATCTTTCTCCAATATTGATGAATTTGGTGTCTATTGACGAGGAATTTTTTATATAACAAAATTATGCAAACATAAATTAATAAATCTATTAATTTGCCCAAGTTATAGAAAAACAACCATTTATTTTATTTTCCCAAGAACTAATTTTTCAGGTTGGTCAAAAATATAGATATCTTTATCCGATATATTTATGTTCTTATATGAAATTAAAGATTGAAATCTCTATTTTCAGAATATGAATTATTTTTTATTGTATCGAAAAATGTATGCTTTCTGTCGTCTCTACACAATTTTCTATGTTTTATCCATTAACTTTATTAACAAAAATATATTTCACCAAGGTGTAACTCATATTGGGCCCCTAATGTTTTCAGTTTTTTAAGTCTTTTCCAATTTTTCAATATCATTATAGTATATATACGGCTTTGACAATATCATTAAATTTTTGATTAATTTAGATATTTTGAAAATTTCGTATAAATAATCAATATATTTATACTACATATATATTTTAAATAAATGTATAATTTACAAATTTGACGTATATGTTATTATATCTAAATCCTGCTGCATACTTATATTTAGACTAGAAAATTCATAATAATCCAAAATTTTGTATATTGAAAATTTTGTATATCTAATATACAAAACAAAATTTGATATTTATCTAATTTTTCAAGAGAAAATCCTCATCTAAAGCTATATGGTATACAATAAATTTTTTTTTGATATATTCATTTTCTATGACATTGCCACATAATATAAAAAAAAATGGTAAATAAAATTATATCCGAACCAAGGATACATCTGTTCAAATTTGAAAAGATTTACTAGAAGTTTTTACTCGTTTTACAAAGTTTTTGGTATACAAAATCTATTTATATTTTAAGAAAAAAAAATCAATTTTAAAATTTTAAAAATTGATATTTTCTTGTAGTGAATACTTGTCATACAAGATATGCTTATATAAAAAAAACTTGATATTAAAAATTCAATATATTAATGTATTTTTAGCAATTTTTCATAAAAATATTATTATATAATATTTGAAAAAGTGCCATTAATCTGTCTTACTGTCCAGATCCAGAGGGAAATAACTGAAAAAAATCTAAATTTTGATAAATTATAAAAGCAAAAAAGAAAATTAGATAATTTGAATGTTAAATTCCAAGATTTAAGTAGAAGTAGTGATAAAAAAGACTATACAGATTTCGTAATTTACTTAATTATTTCTTGAGGAGAAAGTTGCATAATTAGCAAAGAAAACAAAGGATTGATTAGTTATATTTCTTACATATTATTAGTTCGAATTTTCGTGAAGCTATTTACTTCATTATAAATTTCCATCTTCTCACAAATGTCCAACCAGCTTAGACATGTTACGATTTACTCATCATCTATTAAAAAAACTATTAACAAACCCAAATTTTTATCCTTTTGGTTTATTTATTATAAGCACAACCTTGAACTTTTAACTTCTTTCCTATACACGTAAAATTTCTAATATTATTTGACATTTTAACATTACATTTTTTTTTAACTTAAATTAATTTTAAATTATATATGATTTTGTTATAATATTAATTTAACTATTTTAAATTATATTTCTATGCAATTATAGATAAAGTAAATCTCTGACAAGATTTTTTAATGACAAATTTACAACTCAGAAATTGACTTTGATCAATGATTGGGCTAAAAATTAATATATAATAATTTAATATTATAAAATTATTAAAAAAAATCAATCATTTTCCATAAATTATTAAAAAAATGAAGAGATGAATTTTTCAATAGAAAATTTTCTTAGTCAACATTTAGGTTAGAAATATATTACCAAAAATTGAAGAATATTGTAAAAAATTTTAGTCCTAAAATTTTTTATTTGTCTAATAAATAGAAAAAAAAAATTTATAACTATTTTCAAGGATAAAATTATGAAGGATATAGTGACACAAAAAAAAATTGTAATTATCTGCAGGCAATCTGCTTTCAAGAATTCTTAATTATACTCGATAATGAGAAAAACCATTCAGTGCCAAAAAAAAAATATTGAAAGTTTTCACTATTTTCCCAACTAATTTTCTGTACATGTCCTTATTGTTTTAAAGATCCTTTTAGCATTATGGCCTTCTGCTAAAATAGCAAAAATATAATTGACGCCAAAAAAAAAGTTGATAAAAATAATATTTTTACCCATCTTCACTCACATAATTGAAATTTCAACCAATAAAAATGAAAAACAGATAAAAAATTCTCAGTCATTCCATTCTAAATAACGGAAAAAAAGGACTGTAGATCGAAATTTATGCAATGAATTGCAAATATATAAAAGTTTAAATGATTTGGTCTTTTACTAAAAATACTAACAAGAAGAAAAAATCTGATTTTGCTAATATTATTTTTATTTATGTTTTTTTTTTTTTTTTTTTGAATAAAGAAATGAAAATATAAAAGTTTCAAAAATGTCTAGAGTCGCCGTCGGACAGGAAACTATATTTAATTTTAATTTTTTTTTAGAATAAATTGCCTGCTCTGAACAATAATAAATAGCACAAAAAATAGTTTGCCTCCATTTTGATATCTGCACTGTGAATTCTTCATCCGATTGTTGGCGAAAATTTGAAATGGTATAGTACCAAACATGTTAAAGTCTTTTTTATCATAATTATAGATCCATTTTTGCTAATTAGAAATAAAGCTGATAAGAAGAGCAATGCTGGAGATTTAAGATTTCGATAATGAACTTCATTTTTTTTTAAAGATTCAGTAGAAAGAGGATAAATTAAATTAAATTTATCTTATCTTAGACACTAAGTAATTAGAATGAAGACGTCTACAAAATGTTTAAAGGAGTTTTGGGGGTTGTTCTCGGAACTTTATTCAGCCATAATCCCGAGCATATTGATTTACTTATATATATAGTGTGTTTATTCTTTAGGGAAAATGTTCTAATTTAGGAGATGAGTTTGAATCTATATATATAAGTAAATCAATATGCTCGGGATTATGGCTGAATAAAGTTCCGATTTTATATTAATATGATTTTAATATGATTTTTGCTTCAATTTAATGTTAATCGCTCGCAACAGATACTATAATCTATAATTTTCAATTAATTTCGAGTCTCAATTAATCTCAAGTATATTTTAAATTCTATTTGACATTACTAATAGGTTCAATTTAAATTTTAAAAAAACTATGAAAAATAAATTGTTTATTCTATCCTCAAATCCGTAAATATAAATTTATACAAAAATTCATTTCACATATTTCTATACATTTTTCTATATACATATACTCGTATTATTATTATTTGTTTTTATAAAATTATCTGCACTGCAGTTATTACATATATATATATATATATATATATATATATATATATATTTAGGTTTATATATGCATTTATGCAAAAATATGAGTAGAATTTTTTATAAATCAAAATTTTCTACCCCATACTTTTAAAATATACATGCATAAACATAAATCTGTTAAAGTGAACTTTTTGAAAATTCTTGAATTCAATTATTTAAAAGCTTTTTTTAAAAAAAAAACTTTTCTAAATATCCTTCAACATTTCTGTTTTTATTTCTTTGCCCATTTAATTTTGAAACAATAATATCTTTATATGCTAAAATAAAATTTCTGTATAAAAGTCATTTAAATAAAAAAAAATAAATGGCCATCAATAAAATATATACTATACACAGGTAAAATGTCAAGAGTCCTTAAGTTCTATGCTCTCTTATATAGTAGCTAAAAGAAAAATTTTACATTTTTTATAAAATCAAAAATATCTATAAAATTGCCAAGTTATAAAGGAATGTAAAATTCTTGTAAAATATTTTCTTAACACCTAAATAGAAATATTTATGTAATAATTTTAGTTTTTATTTTCGGTGGCAAAAATATCCCTTCAAGGACGATTTATTTAATATTGCGAATATATAAATATTATAAAATGTATATTGATTATTTATAGAAGAAACTAAAGTAGAATAAATATTTCATACTTTGAGGCATTATATATAAATAATTTAACTTGTAATACGAAATGAAAAAATTCTTGGTTGGATTTATTATTGAAATCGAGTTGGGCAAGTAATTTTTTTTAGTTATAATTGATTTAGAGCTGTTTATTATTTTCCTAATACTTAATAAAACTTGAAAATTTTGAAGTAAAATTGTGCAATTACTGACTTTAGTTTGCATAATACTGTCTTTGGCTTCCGGAAATTTTCATAGTCTTGAAAAAAACCACATAAAGATATTGTCGATTCATCACTAGAGTATCAACCAACTGCCTATATCACTTCTTTAACGATATGATTGAAAATTATGACCAGTGTTACTATTATAGAAAATTTAATTATGGAAAAATTTCAAATTCCAATTTAGGTAAACTAAAAATTAATTATTAATATTTCAGTTTCTACCTAATTTTACCAGATTGTATAATTTACCAATTGCCCAATAGTACAACTTATCTTACTGCATTATTTCCCGGAAAATTATTTAACAAATTAAAATTCCAATAAATTTATTGCCAGTAATTATAGATTTCTATATTGTCTTTTTGGCCCACACTGTATAAGTGTTTTTCTAATACCTGGTGGAACGATTTTAAATAATAAATTAGAATTCAATTTTATTTTATATTTTTGATAAAAAAAAAGAAATGTTAAAAAATTCTTTGACTGTTTTTTTCGCCAGGAAACTGGAATACACATCACATACATATATTTTATTTTCCAGAAACTTTCTTCCGAAATATAACGCGAATAAGTTTAGTTACACAAAAAAAAAATTATTTATAAAAACTTTTAATAAAGTTTTCTTTTACTTAAAATTTAAAGTTTTTTTTTCTTCACAAAGTAGAATTTAAATTGAGAATATTAAAAGTTTTATTGTTAGTTAAAAAGTTTATATATTTTATGTTCTCTCTAAAGGAGGTGTGAGTATAAAACAACGAAAAAACATTTGCATAATAATTATAAAAAGTAAATTGTTTTTATTTTGTTGTAAGGACTTTGTTTAAAAGAAAACTATTGTAAATACATAAATATTGAAATTTTAAATTTTAAACGTTTTAAAGAGATGTACCAGGAATTATTTTTAATTAATAATTAATTAAAAAGTAAAATTTTCAATGTTTTTTTTCGCATTTTTCACAAATTAAATTTTATATTCATTTTTATTCACTGTTTTTCAATTTTGTTTTGTACACACAAAAAATTCATATCCTTTTTATGTAAATTTACATACTATAATTGAAGGATTTTTTTCTTATTTATCAATCAATCAATTTTTTTTTATATAAATCGTAATTTTTTCCACTGAATTTTCACAATTTAATTTTTTTTCTGACCAACAAAGAAAAAGGTATATAAAAATTATTGAACTTTTTTCTACATAGAAAATAAAGTAAATTGCTTTTTCACATAATATAGAAAAAAAAATTCATGAAAATGTGCAATTTTTGAACGGAAATTGAAATAAAATATTTCATCCAAACATAATGAAATCCTTTGAATAGAAAAACTATTACGGGAGAAAAAGTTCAACAAAATTTATTAAAGAATTTAATAAAAAAAAAAAGAAATAGACCTTAAAGACTTTACAACAAGTTCACATGTTACCATTTATAATATAATAATGTAGCAGTAGCAGCCTCTGGTAATGAATATAATAGGAAATAATATTGCTCCAAGCCAAATTGATTAAATCGAAATTTAAATTGATTTTCTCAATTGCATGATGAATATTTATATCTGTATCTGTGACTGTGATAAAATTATTTTTAACTGAATTTAATAAAATATTGTAAATAGTGTGATTTATAGAAAATACGTTTGTTACGAAACAGCTTGTCAAATGAGAAAAAAAGATAAAAAAAAAGGATATCATGTGATATTGAACTTAGTGAATTGAATTTTAAAATAGATAAAAGTTAATTTTAGATTATTATTTTTTAAATTTAGATTTTGCAGCAAAAGTTAGAATTTTCAGGAGATTTTTACATTAAAGTAAAGTCCATGAAGGATATACTTAAATAAAGGGTTTGAAAATATTAAATATTCAAGTAATTTGGAAAGAATACTGGGAAATTAGGTAAACGAAATTGTGTCTTTACTCTATGTATCACTAAAAAAAATATTCTTATTAGAAACTTACAAAATTACTAACCAAAATATCATTAAACTTCTCCAAAATATCATTAGATAGTATCAATTTGACCTCCATATGTCATTATTTAAAAAAAAATCCGTAGTATGAATCCCCCTTTTATCGAAGTAAAGGACTAACATATATAGTCCTTGAATTCCTTGTCAAAAAGCTACATTTTCCCAAAATAGGAACAAACACCTTCGATGTAACAAAAAACCGAAACAATAAAATAATTTACCTATTTTCTTCCTTAACAATTAGCTAGAATACTAAAATTATTATAACTTTACACGCTATAAAATTTGTTTTTAAATAAAATTTTAATTAATTCCTTTTTTAGAAAATAGCCTAAAGTCCTTAAAAAAAATATTACATAAATACTTTTTGTTGTTAATTAATATATATTTTAATTTAATATTTTCTTTCTTCATTATATTATTTAAAATTTAATTATGTACTTGAGGGTGTTCAAAAAAATTAATATAATATTTTTCTTTCTTAACAAGGAAAAATTTTTAAGTTTTTTTTTGTTATAAAAATTTTCAGAAGATTTTCCAACATAACTGTAGAAATTAATTTCTAAGAATTTTTCTTTTTTCTTCAATATTAAAAATGGTAAAATTAGAAAATTCTTTATAGACAAATATTTGTATTATTGGATAAAAAGAAAATTTTCATTAAATAAATTTGAGAATATTATAAAAAAAAAAGGAAAATACCAGACCATAAGAAAAATAAATAAACTTTATTGATTATATATTTTGTTATTTTTAGATTTTTAATCATGAGGTTGACTAACAAATGGAAAAACTACTAGAATATCGATAATATAAATATAGATAATAAAATAAAAACTATATCTGTAAATAACATTTTCCATAATTTTTCTATTATTTACAGTAACTTTGACTGAATTACAATTTTTTTTCACCTTTCAGTTATTGAACTCTAAAAATTATCTTCCTGATGGTTTATAGAGGTTTATAGAGAGATGGAAAACCCACCCCAAAAATCGAAGTTGGATTGAATTAGGTATGGTAAGTAAATAATTATACTTATATAACTACATTTAGTTAATAATTTTCCATTAAAACCCACCACCCCCAGTTTTCCATCTTTTTTCGTTAAAAGACAATTTAATTTGATATAAAAATTGACGAAATGGAAAATGATATTTCATATTGTGTCAATTTTGCGTTATAACAAAAAAAGGACAAAATTATTTTTTAGCACATTTCCAACCAAATTGGAAGAAATGTGTATATTAGTTTCACTCTGTCTGTCCGTCTGTCCGTCTGTCCGTCTGTCCGTCTGTCCGTCTGTCCGTCCGTCCGTTTACACAAACTTCTACATCTATTAAGATAGAGTATTAAAATTGACCATAGATAGACAGTAATAAAATAATAGGTCCAGTAGAACAAAATTTTCTTCTATCTCTTTTCCCCTCTGAGTTATTCCCCCTCTAAGTTCGAAAATTGCCCATATTGAACATCTAATAACTTTTAAACCAATAAAAATTTTTGAGGTCTGTAAAAGCAATAAGATAGGGAAAGTCTTTTATCTTAATTGTGAAATTAACAAATTTTTTAAAATTTAATTCTTTGATGTATAAAAATACCGTTATCTTCATACAACTTTTTTTAGTTTTTTTAACACCCTGTATTTCCCAAACTGCTTATTATGGAAGGCTGAAATTTATTTACCAAAGAGATATCTAAAAAATAACTAGAGTCTCTGAAGAAATTGTATCCGTATCTCCCCACCCCTTTCCGTTGTGGCCCTTCGAAATTCAAAAAATTACATTTTTAATTTACTTGTATAATTATAACCGCGCAATATTTTTAAAAACAAATAATGAGAAAACTTTTGAGAATCATATTTCTTTAAAGTGCATTAATTAATAAATTATAATCATTTTCCTCACACTTATAATTAATCAAAATGCATAATCATATAAAATTTTGCAAAAAACGAATATTTTGCATATTTTTAGGAGCTATATAAATAGTATATTGGTTATTATTTCATATCACATTATATTCAATCAAAAGCAAAATTACAGAAAACTTAAATGATAAGTTTATATATATTTTGCTAGGATAATAACCTAGGAAGGAAAAAAAATAATAAAATCGAACAGTGACACATTTTTTACCTATATTTACTATATCATTTGTTATCTTTCCTATGTATATAGTACATTGAAAATACTACTAAAAATAGGAATTCCCATTGTTTTAGAATAGCTCATAGTTCTACATGAGGCGATTTGGAGGAAATGTGCTTTTGACAAACCCGGGGTTTGTTTATCGTATTTTTTGTTAATCAAGAAGGATATAGGTAGGTGTTTTATAATTTTGTTGTCGTTGAGCATGAATGAGTAACTAACTTATTATACAATATGGCAGATGGTTGAAATAATGTTGAATAATTTTGTTTTCTTTTTTTGGTTTTTTTTTTGGAAAAGTTCATGTTTCGTTAACGTGAAAAAAATCAATATTTATTTTGTATATAAAAGGGGGATGTGATATATATTTAGAATAATATTTACATTTTCTGTATGTTAATCAAGTAAATTGGTGTAATTCTTGTTGATTAAATTTACAGAAATTTAGAATATTTAGAATTTAAATGAAATATGATAATTAAATATTAATAAAGTTTAAGATAATCGGTTTACTAGTTAGTTGTTTGTTTAAGTATGTATAAATTTTAGGATATAATTATACATATAACCTATAATTATATCTAATTAATCAAAATTTTGTACAATATATTTAATCATTTAAGTGGAATTTTTTGGAACCCTATAAGTTGATTAATTGGATTGAATGAAATTTGAACATTTTCTTGTAGAAATTAATTAATTTAATTAGTAGAAAATGTTTCTTTAATCATCATTATAAATAATTGAAAGTCCACAAATTCATTAATACAACAAAAATCGATATTTTCGATTAAAAAGTTTAGAAATGCTATAAAATCTTTTGATCTTTGAAAAATGATTAATAACATTACAAAAAATATTAAAATTTTGAACGAAAAGTTAAAAGTATTTCAATATTGAATAAACACAAAAGTTTAAATTGGTACTTATGTTTATAATTAAATTAGTATCATTACCAATTTTGTCGAAATCTGATTTATTTTTTCATTTACATATTACACCAGTTTTTGCAGCTCTCTAAAGCTTATTTATACATTTTGGTCAAATATAATCTCAAGAGTTACTCTTCAAAAACATTATTATTAAATTAAATAAAAAATAAATAATTTCTATTAAGTCGTAATTTTACTAAAAACAAAATTAGTTAATTAATTTCAAATATTTTATTATAGAAACTTTTTATATATTTCAATTAAAATTATATGTTTAATATAAAACTTTTCATTTTATTTATGCTCTATGCACAAATATACATAATTTCTCATCTGAATAAATAATTTTTATTTTATTATTATGGTACATATTTATATATGATCATAAGTATAAAATTGCATAACAATAATTTTTATTAGTTTAAGTCACTCGTTATAAGTTGAATACTTCAACATTATAATAATATTTAAGAAAATTCCTTAAGGATATTTTTTGTTTTCCTTCTGTACACATCATTTCATTTTATTATGATGATGATATGTTTTTTAAAAAACAAAGTTTTTAATAATATGAATACGAATATATGAGATTCATAAAATATTTAAGATACAGATAATGTTTTAATTTTTTTTGGCACATTTTAATTTATATTATTTGAGTTTCAACTTAGAAAACATTTTTTTCATTATCATGAGAAAATATATAAATTTTCTGAATTAATCATTTACTTTCGTATACAGAATTTGTTTGATGAATTTAGAAAACAAAAATATGCTGAAATTGCGAAATTACTTTTAAAATATATAATCCAAAAAATTTTTGTTAAAAGTTTTTAATTATATTTGAAATTATTGTTGTGATGAAACTTGGTATCCAAAAAAGTGCTTTTAAATACAAATTTAATTGATTTAAGTCGTGATTTAGTAATTGGCCCAAAATACTAAACAAGTAAATTTAATTCAATTTATATCCTTAATTTTAATAAAATGTCTTTCTCAATATTTTCATTAAAGACTTTGTTGTCACTGGAAAATTTTCGAGTTAGTGGGAGATTAATTGATTACTGGGTCAATTAATGTCATTTTACTATGGGTCAATCAACCTCCACTAACTCGAAAATTTCCCAGTGCCAACAGTATTTATTATTCTTAAAACATAAAATTAATAATTACTCTTAGTTCAACAATATCTTCTAGATTCTGCTAATATTTCAGCGCCTGTGATAGCTCAAGCTTCAAAACATCAAATACCGGTCTCTAATTCCTTCCCAAAAGGAAAAATTTCTAAATTACCACAATTTATATAAAACTTTTAAATGACCCTATCTAAACAAAAAATTATTTTGAACAAATTTTGAAAAACTTTTTTTTTTTGAATAAATGGAGGGATAAATTTGCATTTAATAGAAGTCGAAGGGCATTCTTTCATATCAATTTTGTCAACCAGCAACAAAAAAGTAAATATAATAGAGTTCTTTTTTTTTACGTATATACATAAAATATAAAAAGTAGCATAAAAAGTTTCATTACTGCTTTTTTATGTACATATGATATATGATGGTTTTCATCTCCTCTTGCCAGAGCTTAAACAATTCTTCCACAAAAACTTATTTACATAAAAAATGTTTCTTTTTTATATCCAAACAAGAGTAAAAAAATGGCAAGTTCAAAATATTTCCATAAAAAAAAAGGAGAGATACGTATCTTAACTTTTATATTCCGCACCGTAGGGACTTAACAGCACAACCCATAGAGAGAGGAAAATAAGAAACCAGAATAAGAACACATCTAAAACAGTGATGAATATATATAAAAATTTTGCTATGTAGGAGCAGAGGATTTTGAAAAGTTCAATGTAAATTAGAAGTAATTTTTATTTTTCCTTTTTCATCATATTGTAGGTGGGAGAAAAGACCTTCAATACAAAAGAATTTAGAGATAAATTTCAAAATTGCGTACCCACGCCAAAAAAAAAAAATCTTTTCTGTTCATATGTAATATTTAGATTGTAAAGAAAGAACAAGAATGGGTTATTATTATGTAACCCTTTAAGAAATTTGATATTTTTATATTAAATGATTTTTTTAGTTTCCAATTGAAACTAAAATTAATCAAGGATCCTCACTAAATAGCCAAAAAACCGAAAAGTGGTAATAAAAACTGGGGAAAATGATAAAGAAACTCGACTAATGTAAAGTCGAGAAAAATTAGTAGATTAATGTTTCAATGAAAAAAAATTTGGATTAATTCATTTTGTGTGTAGGAAAGTGTAGGAAAATATAATTGATTTCATTTGCGGGATTATTTGAATAATGAATTGTGTATAAGCTTACAGGGCAATATTACTATTCTAAGCTTATCAAATTCATTTACATAATCCATCAAAAGAAATCCTTGTTTTCTAATTATACTATATTTGAATTAATAAGTTGTTTCTGTGGAAAATATTCCTATACGGTTCACATTTTAATTTCTCGTATGGTTTATCAAGCATAAAGGAAAACAATAAACAATGAATTTTCATATATAGAGAAAATTGTTAGATAAAAAAAAACGTTTTGTGATGGTTTTTCTACCACAAATTCGTATATCTTCTAAAATTCACAGCTTTTTTTCACTTTATATTTATGCAAAATCTAATTCAAAACTAATATTATAGAAGAAATGTGTGAAAGAGGATGTTAATGTTATCTGGAAGGATTATATTACTATACAATATAAATTGCAATTTCTATTTTTATGTTTACATTATATGAATGCGATTACGTGAAATCACTTTTCCTTCTTTTTTTTTTGTTAGTTACAATAATTTTGTTGATGTTGTTGTTTTTTTTTTGGTTCTGTTTAAATCTATTCTTTTTGAGAAACGATCAAAATCCATTAGAGGTGTTTATAGCCTTGTGGTTGGATCATTTATATATTATATCTGCGACACGTGATTTGAAAAAGGTCAGAATAAAATGGCAAATAAATGAAAATATATTGCATTTATTATTTTTTGCTTTTGTAGTGGAAAATTTTGCGACACTTTGTATTTGTATTTTTGGATAATTATTCTAGATATATATTTTACGTTATTTTCATTTTGCATAAGTATATATGTAAATAGAAATTTATGCTTTTTATTATGTAATTATTAACATAAGATTTACTTAAAACAAGTATAAGTAATACGGATTTCAATTTAAAATGTAAGAAATTTAAAATTTTGTTAGAAATGAAATTGAATTGACGATTTAAATGATTTGCAAGAAAATTGATTGGCAGAAATCTTAGTTAAAATCTCAGTGATTCAGTATTTAAGTAATTACTTCTTTTAGAATAGGCAATAAGGTTAATGAGAAATGAGACGTAATAGCTTCCCATTAATTGATGATAGGACAAATTCAGTTAAATTTTATCAAAGTTTGTACCAATTTCCTAATATATTCTACAAAATTATTATAAACATTTCAATTAAAATAATATTATATGAAATATTTTAATAAATCAAATTTAACTGTCATGAAAATCAATTAATCAATTTTTGTATTTTTTTTTTCACTTATATTAAATGGAATAATAAAATTTCGTAACCAAAAAATAAATATAGTAAAAATAGAAGTTAAAAGCTTTTAAAAATGTTCAATGTACATTTTAAGTGAATACATTTTATTACATAATTATTTACTTAGTAGAAAACATTATCTATAGAAATTCACAATTTTTGTAAATTTATTTATGACGTAAAGTATTTGTACATTCAATTAATTTATTTATAATTTTATTGAAAATGTTTCTTGAAATATTATGTAAAAAAAAATACTTTGAAATTACGGAATGGAAAAAATATTGCATAATATTTAATTAATCATAAGAAGCCTTTTTTTTATAAAATTGTAAAAAGATTGTGATGATTTTACAGAATTGAAATTTATTAAGAATTTTGTATAAATCAATAATACTTTTATAATAAGTGAATTAAACTTGTGTTTTGTAATATGAAAAATTTACTATAATAATTCAATTGACTTATTGGTACTATTTCACATATACTTAATGGTAAATGTTCAAATACTATCGACAAAATATTAAGGATAATTTTCAAATAATAATGAAGTATATATAAAATTTCCGGAAAATTGTAATTGTCGCTGGTATTTCAAACTTCAATTTAGGAAAATTTAGAGTAGTAAATATTTCTGAGTAAGTATTTCTGAGTCTTCAATAATATCATATTTAAAAAGAAGATTAATGTGTCTAAGAGCCTAAAAATATATTTTAAACTGTTTTTCACATTATCGTATTGACTAAGGAAGATTTTCCTTTATTTTAAATCCCAATTACTTCCAGATCCTGGAAAACAGTTCCAAATTTTTATAATTATTATGTTTTTTCCCATTCAAACAGTTTCTGGTGATCCTTAAATTACTTAACCAAATACATTCACTTGTTATTGATAATATTTATTTTTCTGGTAAATAAAATTATTTCAAATTATTTTTTAAAATATTTTTGTAATTATAATTATTTTTTTTTATATTAAAAACCGTGTTTCAATTCTAATTGTTTTCTAATTAAATCCCTGACACATTCAGGGATTTAACACAACATCTGCTACATAAAATAACTGAAATATAATTAAAATATTTCATATGATTTTATTTAAATATGAAATTACAAAAAAACTTTTTTCGTCCTTGCGCTTCTATACATAATCATAATCTGTCTTTCTATGATCCGTAAAGCAAAGAAAAAAAAATATACCAATAAAACTAAACCAAAAATTTATAATTTACTTTTTTTTTTATTTAACAAAATGAACATATGATTATTATTTTAATTTTTTGTGGTTGATGATATTCACAATTTATCTGTAAGTCGCCAGCATGTCTATTATGATGAAATTCAGCTGATGGAAGCTATTCAATTTATTGATATATATTTTTTTTTGTATTTTACCATAAAAATAAACTAATTTCAGTTTATATATATAATAACCAAACTCCTACAATTGTACAATTTACCCTATTTATTCATAATTTTTCTGTCGTTGAAGTGTATTAGGATGAGTTTTGGAAACTGCTGTACAAATATTTTTGTGTTATTCACGTTACATTTTGAAGGATATACAAATATACAATTTTAGTTTGAGCAAAAATTTTGTTATACAATTTTTATATTTCTTCCATTTTTTTTTTTGGTATACGTAAAATTCTTATCTTATAATTTTATTTTTATTAGAATTATTTTTTTCTGATGTTTACATTGTGTTGTGGTTGTTTGTATTATGAAAAAGGATATTACCAAAGGTCATCTCCTGAATAATATTCTCTCTGATTTGAACATTTCAATGTGGGAAAATAAATTGTGTTCCAGTATTGTAGGAGTGTGGGATTCATTATTAACTTCAATGTTCACATCACAAGAAAGAAAAAAAAAACATTATTATTACACCACAAAAAAAAAAAAAAGATTATGATTATTTTTTTTTGGCTCTTACAACTTAAAATTGTCCTTTGGGGTATTATTTATTATCTTCAAGGACGTCCATTTTTTTCTTTCTTTACTAATATTTCTTTGTATTTGACATCAATTTTCTTTGTAAAAAGTTTTAGATTTTTTTGTATACTTAAATTCGAAGAGTTCGAAAAGAAAATATCATTATTTCGTATACTATTTTCTGACATAGATAATTTTTTTCTATATAGTTAATTATTGTAGTATGAATGGTAAAAAACTGAATAAGTAAAATGATATTTATATAAATTGAAATTTTTATAATTAATTCTGTATGTGTAAGTCTGACTGTCTGTTTGTCCGTATGTCGGACTGTGTTTCATCTTTAAAAAATTTACGATTGAGAATCTGATAATCGTATCCTGAATATTAAATAATTCATTATGAAATATAGTACTATTTTATCCATCATTGGAAACATTGGAAAAGTAAATGAATAGAGGGATATTTAAGTTTGGTTTAATTCACATTTTTGCAATTATGATCACTGCATTTCAAAATTTAAAATTATAAAATCAAATTCAAAATGGTATTTACTCGTTCAACCTGGATCGCAAGTAAATAGCATTACAACCACCAGTATATTATCCTTTTTCATATGAAACTATTTTGTATATTGTTATTTCAAAGTAATTTCTTCATCAATTTTATAATAATTTTCGGTGCGAGAAAAATATACAACATAAAAAAAGGATATTCAAAAAAATAAATGATGTAAGTTTATATTTCTACAAAGAAAAAAGAAGAAGAAGTGTAAAACTTTGTATTATAAAAGTTATTATAAACTTTTTTGTGTATGCATTAGTGTGTGATAAATGATTATTTGTCTAGAGAATTTTCTAATATTATGTATTTCAAAAAAATTCTTTACCCTCGTTTGTTATTAGTAATACAAAGTTTGATTTTAATTCCATGGATATTTTTCAAATTCTTTTATGCAGATTATTATTACTTATTGAATAGGTAAAACTTTTTTTACTTTCACGAATTTGATGAATAAAATTAACATAAATATATTTTCTAGAAACTGATTGTAGTTTTAAAAAAAATATAACATAAAATTTGCATTATTGTTAGATTGGTTCATTTTGTAATGGCAAGGATAAAATTTTATATATTAAATAACAAAATCATTATTAAATTCAATTCAATTATAACAAATTTTCATATTTAAGCACAAAACATTTAAGCAAATGTTGCAATTCCATTTAGAAATATGTTAAGCTTAAGCTTAATTCATATGATATTATCAGAACCTTTTTTTTAAGTTTTTCGTTCAAAAACTGTTTTCTTTGTTAAACAATATTTTCTAAGAGTATGCAAGCCATGATGATAGTATACAACCTTCATATGTCAGTAATTTACCAAAATTAATCCAAAAATCTATGAAAATTAGGTACTTAGGATTAAAACAAATCACATTAAATATTGTGGTTCACCTTATTTTCTTTATATAAACCACTTTATTTATTCAAAATGCATTTTAGTTTATAATATAAATTCTTTGAATTTTTAATCTTAAACATACATAAAATTCGATAACATTTTGCAAATAATGTGAAAGCACTAAAAGCTTTTTCTGACTATATACTAAAATATTTACTTATTAATTCTATAGAAAAACCAATTCGCTCTAAAAGTGTTTAAAATTTTCTTAATTTTACCACCTTTTATTTCGTAAACATTAACTTTGAACTTATTTATTTAATACCATTAAGATTATAGAAATTAATCTTAAAAATTTTAAATTGTTTTTTCCAATATTTCGTTTAAGAGTTTTCAGTAGAATTTTCTTTTGAAGATATTTGAAAATTTTATAAATCAACAAAATAATAATTAAAGAAGTATTAGGTACTTTAAAATTAATATATAAATACTTTATTAGTGGGTTTTTTAGAAATAATTTTTAAGTATCCTTAAATCTTATCATTTATAAAAGATACTTAAAATTATTATATAGGAGTATATTTTTTGTATAATGTTTTTGCCTTGTTGATTTGGGATCATTTTTCATTAATTATTATTTGAAATGTTAAATAATTTTGATCTTATAATTAATTTTATTAATTATTAACTTATCTTTGAGGGAATTTTTTGAATTTTGTATTTTCATTAAATATTTTGATGAAGTATAAATAAGTGTTATTGTTAATTTGAAAATTTTTTGGAGTTAATTAAAATTTAAAGTAAATTTAAATGAAAATTCAAAAGTAAAATCGTACTCCAAATTTTAATTTTAATCGTTCTCAATGATAATTCAAAATATAATCTGAAAGATTTTTAATATATATTTTTGTTCTTTCAGGTTAGTGAAACTATTTTTTTCTACGACATCTAATAAAATACTTTTGTTATTATATATTTGAAATCTTTCAAAAAATATTTCACATTTTCAAAGAAAATTGAAACTTTTAACAATATCTGACAGTTTCCACATACCACAAAAATTTTGTTAAGTTTAAGATCAAGTTTGTCTAAAACTTTTAATAAGATAAATTGTAAAAACTCTTAGATAAAATATCTTAAAATCATCATGATACTAAAAATATCTTCACATAAATTCAATTTCTGTAATACACAACTAAACATAAAATCTATTATATGTCAATACCGAATAATTGATATTCGAATATTAGAAAATCTTATACAATTACACTTAGAATATGGATATCATTATTTATTTGAGTTGATATCCTCTATGGAGAAATTTTAATTGACGACGACATTTATCCTTTTTGGAAATAAATATGTCTTATGTAAAAGTGAAAACTTTAATGTTATGTGACTACTGGCAGATCAAATTCAATTAAATTTGAAATGAAACGAATATTTATCTATATAAGGGAGAGAAGTTAAGTATATAACTATTGAATATTTAAGGATATTATCTATCATCTTTTGTAGTTATTTCCAACTTTAAGTAATTGTTTTTGACTAAAAATTGGAATTTGTTCAAAGAAATTTATATATTTTGAGTCCTTTTTGGAAAAACCTTATAATAATTTATTATAGATTAATTAATAATCAAAATAATTATCAAAATTTCTAGAATTAATTTGCGAAAAATATGATTGAAATGAACCTTGACTTATTTGATATTAAATTTCCACATACGCTTTAGCGAAAAATCAAATTAATAACTGAAAGATAGAAGCATACGAGGAAAATTTACTATTGATGACAAACACTTTTAAAATCTTAAATATTTTATATATGTATGTATATACATTTTTTATTATAAACGAAAATACTGACATTATTTTCTACTGTAACATAACATGCAATATTCTTCACGATTCACGATCAAATCTAATTTTGTCTGTATACATTTTTTTTATATTTCTGCTAATTTCCTATAAAATTAATAATTTAATAATTGCAATTATTACAAATTGACTAATACATAAAATAGCGTGTGATATAAAAACTTATTTCGTTACACTACACTAAATTGTTACATATATGTAGGTAAAAAATATTGATGAGAAAAACTTTTCATGTTTAAATTTAGTAGAACGTATAGTAAATTTATTATGTTACTTTTCAAATTATCATATATATAAAATTTATTTATACTTGTACAGTTGAAAGTATATTGAAAAAACATTATTTAAGTAAAAATTGTATAAGTAAAAATAATTGATTTAAATTTGAAATTCACTTGAATATGCATTTATGCAAATAAGTTTCACCTTTAGGCTATTATTATTTTATTGAAAAGAAGGATGGTGATGTGTAAATTTAATTAATTATGCAATAAATCATTATTTTAAATTTGGATTATTAATCATATTATTGATATTTGTTTTATGATAAAATATAATGATTAAGTGATCACTTAATTTTTTAGGTAGTTTGTGTTGATAATAAAATAATTGGATGATTTTTCGAAAGTATATTTATTTTAGAGATAATTCTTAACAGCATAATTTCGGACAAAACTACAATTGTTTAAATGGTTAAATAAATGTACTGCATTAGTCTGATAATCTTCTCAGAAAGTTGAAAAAACTTATTGTCCGGATTCAAAGACTCTAATTCTAGAAGCGACAGATTGTTTAAAAAGTAACAGCCGGTAGTGAATTTTCTGTTCGATTAACGATTTTGTAATTTCTTTTGTAATTTCTGTTTTAAAATTAGTCAAAGATAATAAATCATGAAATTTTATATGTCCATTGACTTCGCCCTTTAAAATAGCTTTTTGGCACGTTTTGCACTCACCACAATTTCATACAAAAAAACCAAACTCTAACTACCCATCGTGTTGCGTGTGAAACCTTATATTTTATTTGTATATTTAATCATTAGTTGTGGTATATATAAAAAAATCATTTTAAAAGTAATTCAGATTTATTTCCACATTCTTCTTCTTTTTTTCCAACCGCAATTCTTTCAATATTTATTTAAGCTTTGATATTGAAAAGTTTATTGAACTGGAAGTTTTTTTTTTAGTAAAAAAAAAAAACCAAAAGAAACGGAAAAGTAAAACTATTAGAAAATATTGTCGAATTAGTAAAAAAAGCTTAATGGATTCCATTCTGTCCATAAGCAAGAAAAATGAAAAGCTAGTAATATAAAATTCAATTCATAAAAATAATGTAAATAATTTTAGTAAAAAGAATAATATTGAAATTTAATATGTTTTAGGAAAATATTTTCTGGATTTTCCTTTATTTATATTTAATTTTTTGTTTTTTTTCCCTCTCTGTTTTTGAAAAGGAAAAACTTTTTTTTTGTATATATTTCTTTTTCATTAAATTATTTAGGTCTCTGTAGTATATACAATCAAAATATTGGAAGGGGTCTTTCAAATCAGTGAAAACCCAGATTATATTTCGTAAAAATATGTATATGTTTACGAAAAAGTTATTCTTTTCGTTATGACAAAACTAATTTAAGGACTATCAGTTTGAATTGTATGTTGACAATTTAATGGAGAAATTTCTAGAAAAAAATGGTTTATAATACAATAGGCTGGAAAATTAGTTCAAATTTTTGACTACCAAGACTCATACTTTCAGGAAAAAGTGAAAATTTGTAGAATATATTCATAGCGCAGAATTCTTTTTGTCGAATTTGTTATGAGTATGATGACTAATCATTTATATTTTATAGTGAATCATAAAAATGCGACGCAAATATCAATTTTATTCAGACATAAAAAGAAAAACTGTAATTTATGATAGAAAGGGCACAATTTATAATTAATAATAGCATAAATGTAGAATAGAATATTAGTTGAATAGTTTCAGTTTTATGGGATTTTCCTGGCCAATTCTATATTAAAATTCTGTACCATATCAAAATTAATGGATAATCCTTAAAATTATGCAAAACTAAATGCGATCAATCGATTATATGATTAAATGATTAAATTAACATTTTTATGGTATTTAAAATTTCTATTTTTATGGTACAAAATTTTAATACCATACCCAAAATTATCAAACTGGCATGCTCCATATATGTATATTGAACTAATTATAAAGTTATTTATCATTCTGTTAGCAAAAAAAAAAATGAACAACATATTTCAGTATTACCAAGAAATGATGACAGAATTACCATAAATTATAGTAGGACATAAAAAATAAAACCCAAAAAATATCACATTAAAACAACAAATAAACCATTTTGTTTCATATTACCAGGACATAATAAAAACTTTGAAATATATATTTTAACAGGATATCCAACCATCGTTATTATTATTTTTTTTCGTAATTTTTAAGATCATTTATTTATTAGAGTAAACCATAAAAAAAAGAATACAAGTAATAAACATCAATAAATTACTTAGTTGATACTTTATTGATATTTATTACCATATTCCTTTATATATCTTTAAATGTAATTTTACACAATTTCTGAAAAATTAATTGTACGAAATTGTTATGTTCATTTTTCTTTATTATATTTACATTTCTAATTTGAGTAAATTTCATTTAATTCCCAATTTTATTTATATTAAATTGTAAATGCGACAATTAAGGCAAGTCTTACAATATTGTTTAGCTTACCTTTCCACCCAAAAACAAAAAGGACACGCAATATTTATACCTGTACTACAAACTCACCCAAACAAAAAATATTTCCAAAAATAAAATTATATTACATTTTTAGTTGCGTGCGTCCAAAAACAATCAATTTCCAAGGCAAAGAAGGAAAGAACAACAACACAAAAAAAACTGACATTTTATTCTTATAGGTCATCCAAATAAATTTAATATTGTCATGTATAGTAGGGTGACGGACTATATTAGTTTTAGATCCCTATTATTTTTTTCCATTTAATATCCTTCCATTAAACAACAACAAAAAAATGTGGAAATGTAATATGTTTTTTAAGGACATACAAAATATAACTTATAATATGTAAAATAATATCATTAAATTGTGGAAGAAAAAAAAACGGAAAAAGTATGAGAATTTGTGGTGATGAAAACGATGATAGTGTTGACAATAAATAGGAAAGAGTGTTTTTTTTTTTTGTATAAATGGTAAAATTTTGTGTACGGAACAGGTGCAATAAATGATGAAATTTAATATTTCTTTTATAATATTTTACTTTTTAGAAGTTTTTTTAAGTAGGATTCCTTATTATATTATTAAGGAAATTTTTTTAAGGATTTTTTTTTGTAGTTTTAATGTACACAAGAAAATAATTTATGGAAAAATCCTTGTACAAAATTATAATTAAGTATATTTTTATAAAAATATACAAAATTTGAGAAAAAAAATAGTGGGAAAGGATACCGTGATTATATACATAAATAAAAAAAATTAAATGAAATTTATATTTTGGAGGTCAATTTTTTTTTTTTTGACCAAAAATAATATCCTGTCATTGAAAATTATTTATGTAATATTAAAATAAATTTGTTACGCAAAATATAATTGAGTCATATACATAGTTGACATTTAGTATATTTAATGTACAATTCTGAATTATTTTTAGGTTTTAATTATAATACTTATATCCTTTATGGAAAAAATCAAAATCTTTGTAATTTGGAAGCGGTAATTAACATTTAGATTATAAAATGTAGAGTTCCGAAACTGTGGAAAATTTACTCTAAAAATCTGTGGAAAATTTACTCTAATACCATTTAGTAAATTTTGGGAATTTGATTTTTCATTAATTAAGTAATTGTTAAATTATTTCGACAATATTCGAGATAGCAGGAATGTTCCATTAATAGTTTCGATCAAATTTAAATGTATGCAAACTTCTAGTAACTTAAATCAAAGATGTAAAAGATTAGATCCTTCGTGTGTAAATAGATAAACCCTTAGAATATTGAAATAGATAAATTATATTTAACCCATAATTAAAATAAGAAAATAAGATTTATTATTAATAATGTAAGTCATTATAACATTTTTTGTTTTTAAATTATTTATTAAACTAAATAATTTTTGGTCTAAAAAAAATATCGTTTTCGTTTATTTTCTTGTAATAACAAAATAATTACTAATGCCATAAGAAAATTAGTAAAATATTTATATAATCGATGAACCAAAAAACAAACATATTTCATGTAACAATAAATGATATTTTAACATGAAATTTTAACCTAAAAATGTCCTTCGAAAATATTAAAAAAAACAACAAATAAATTTTTATGAATTGTTCAATTAAAAAATACAACTTACCCTTAATTAAACGCTGCAAGATAATGTCCTTATGCTCATCTGAATGTGGTTCACCCAATACAATTAATAAATAACAACCAGTTAATGGACTTGGTGGACCAACACCAATAATACTAGATAAGCCACCTTCAGATAACAGTCCAGTATCAGTTGGTGGTCCACCACCAATATCACCATCAGCTTCAGTTGTATCAGCACCACCACCACCGACTGTTCCCGCTATATTATCATCATCACAATCACCTCCACCACCACCATTATTACCACCATCATTACCTTCCTCAACACCACTATCACCGTTACCAGCATCATTACCAGATGGTTCACCACCTCCATTTAATACACCATTCTCTACTTGATCAACAACACCATCAGGAACCGCATTATTATCACCATCATTATTGTGACCATTTTGATCAGTAATTACTTGGATTTCTCCATTGCCGCTACCACAAACTCCAGCACCATTACCACCACCAGCAGCAGCAATAACAGATGATACTGCACCAGATGAGGTTGCAGTAGTTGGACTATCACTGCCAGCACCGCCACCACCACCACCACCTACACTACTACTAGCACCATCATTACCATTCATAGTACCATTTTGTTCACCATTAGCAGCCGATCCATTATCACCAGCTCCATCTATCGGCTTATTAGCTTCGTTATTGGGATTATTTTCATCCCCCATCACAGACAAATTTACAGCACTTTTTTTTATATAAATTTAAAAAATATACTAAAGAAAAACCAGTTAAAAAAATTTAACAATTAAATTTTCTTTTATTCAAAAAAATTAATATATATGCACACACCAACAGTCTCTTAGGGGTTAATTATATATTAATGCTCAATTAAATAATTGAGTGAAAAAATTGTTAAATTAATTTTTAGTTTATTTTAAATAATCACACACGCGATTTAAAATTAATTTTTATGACTAGCCACAAAGAATCAAACACTGAAACTGAAAAAATTGGAAATTTTTTTGGTTTTGAAAAATTAATTTTCTTATTATGGTAAAATTTTGTTTTTATATTTTTTGTTTGATTTTTCGTTTTCTTGTTTTTTTTTTGAAAGGGAGAAACAAATTTATTTTATTTTTTTGCAAAATTTAATTTTCTTCTAGAGACGAAAAATCAAAAAAATTATCTTTTTTTTTTCTTTTTGCTTCTTTGGATTTAAAATTCCAAAAATAGATAGAAAATTTCAGATAAAATCAAATCTAGTAATAAAAAAAATTGCACACAAGAGTTTTTCTTTTTCAAAATTTTCTGATGCACACACGAAGGAAAAATTGTCTCTTTTTTATCTTTTGCGGATTGTTCTTAATTTAGAATCCCAAAATGAAAATTTCGAAAGATTTTTTTGCAACGGATGCGAGGATAATTTTCTCGTCTTTCTTTTATTTTTGATAAAATATCTGGTAATGGTACACTGGAGAAACAACAACAATATATAAATGAACTATAAAAATAAATTGAGAAAAAATTAACGCAGTCTTTTTGACTTTATATACTTTTTTGTTTGTTTGTTTGTATGCAGCACAGCCCTGAATTTTCTTTTGAAGAGTTTTTCTTTATATTTGTATATTTTTTTTTCACACAAAAAATTGTTAATTAAACGCGACAAGAATCAAGAAATTTTTTCAAATTTTATTTTATATTTTTTAAATTTTTGAATATTTCAAAGGAGTCGAATGAAAAAATATGGCCGCACCCGTAAAAATATTAAATTTTGTCCTTTTACCAAACTTTTCCTTTTTTGTGATAGTTCCTTTAACTTTGACTTTACGCTATCATATATAACTATCGTAAATACACTCTATATAGTGTGTACTTACCACTCTCCCCTCAATTTCTTATAAAATCAAATCAAATAAAATCAAAGAATTCCTTTTTTAGTCCTTTATTTTTTTTTTAAAAAAAGTTTTACTTTTAAAATGAACTTTTTTTTAAATAGTTTTTTGATTTCACTTAAATATTATTCCAAATTTTTTTTTTTAATTTTTTTTTTTTATGATCCTGGCGAGGGGGAGTGGAAATTTTTTAATTTAAATTGAAAAAAATTTTTTTTTTTTTTTATATTTAAATTTAAATATTTTCCTTTTTTCCAAAAAAGATTTTGTAATTTTGTTTTTTTTTACAGCGGGTCACAATCGATGATGATGAAAGCTCAGAGTCGACTGACTATAAAATTTATTTTATTTACTGACACTGTAAAAAAAGGATATTATGTGCTTGGTAATCTGGCAACTTTTATCGAAAAATTTATCGCATAATTATTTCGAAAAACACAAACAAAAATTATTTTCGAAATATATAAAATATAATAAAATTGTTGTTAATTTTTTTTTGCTTCTGATTTTGCTTGGTTTAAGGAAAAATCAGCTGAGTTTAAGGAGTTTCACCAAAATATTTAATTTGCTGCACAAAGAGTTGGATAAAAATTTTAATACACTTTTTTTTGTATGTGTGTGTTTTATTGATTTTCGAAAAGGACACAAAAATTAAATTTTTTTAAAAGAGAGAAAGAAATTTTGGTATATGATTTTCCGGAAAATGTACAAAACAGCTGTTATTTTTGTTGTTGTTGTAATAATTAAAGTTCTCTTAAACGAACAGCTGTCAGGACTTCGAAGAAATGTCAAATTTGTTGTTTTTATTTTGTTTATTTCTCCTTGAAAAATTTAATAATTTTTCTTTTTAGGTTATATTCGGTTTTTCAGTCAACTGCACTTGGTCAAAAGGATTTTGTTATCAGGTTTTTCTTAAATTTTCTTTACGAAATAATTTTTTTCTTTCTACTTTATTCTCTCCAATGTTAGTTAAATCTCTCTCGCACTCTCGGCACTCTTGAATTTTTTTTTAACAATTTTTCACAATTTCGATTTTTTTTTTATGATTTTCTAATTTTCCTTTTTTTTCTTTCAAGAATTTTCTTTTATGTAATAAATTAAATAATGCACTTTTTTTTATCAAATATTTATTATATAAGTTTTTGTAAAGTTTTAGAGATTTTTGCAAAATGGGAAAATTTTTATTGGTATATTTTTAAGCTAATAAAAAATTCGGACTGTTTTTCTTTTTATACATATATGTAAAAAACTGCATTAATTATTTTCCACTTAATTAGAAAAAAATTTAATATTATACTTTTCCAAGCAAGAACAAAAATTGATTTTTTAGTTTATTTTTTTAACACAGTTTTCCAAGAAAAAAAATTGTAAAACCGAGAATAAAACTTTAGACGGATTTGCGAAGCTTTTTATTTAATTTACTTTTATTATATATTTAATTATTAATTAAGAAATTAAATTTATAAATTAGAAAACTTATAACACTATTTAAAAAAAACCTTTTTTGCAAAAGATAATTGAGTTTTTTTTTCTTCAAGAAAAAATAATTGAGAATTTTTCAACTTTTTTATAATAATTTTTATATTCAAAAGATTTTAAAATATTTTTAATAATTTTCTTTCTATTTTTTTTTTGGAAACTTTAAATTTTCCTTTTATTTTATTTTTTTAATGGTTGAATTAGAGAGAAAAATCCTTTTTAACTTTTAGATATACTAAAGACGAATGCGACTATTTTTATAATAACGAAGACACCGAAGATGGTAACCACTAAACGAGTAGTTTTCCAGTTTTTCGCAGCTTTTAATTTTTTATTTTTTTTCAAATTAAAAGGCTAATGTCACGGAGGAAAATTTACATTTGTTGTTCCTGTAAATGTGGTGATTTTTCCAAAGAGTACACATACACAAAAAAAGAGAGAGCAAAATTATTAGAGTTCATGGTAAAAAATTCGAATTTTTCCGGTATATATTTATTAAGAATTGCATAAATGCAGGCGCATTTGATATAATTTTATTTAGTTTATAAAATTTTTGCAGATTCTGAAATTCTGAGTTTGCGCTTAATTTAGAATTTTTTTTTCAGGTTAATTTAATTCAGAATTTTTCTTTCGTTTATATTTTGTTGTTGGTTGTGTGGAAAATATGCTGTAATTTTATTCGTTAGTGTGGTAATATAAAAGTTTTTTTTTTTAGTTTTATTTGAAAATTACTTCTATATTTCAAATCATATGTTTTTCCACCTGATCTACATGTAAAATACAGTAGAAATTATATATAAAAAATTTTTAGGAAGGATGGAAATAAAAAAGGAAGTATAAAAGATTAGAATCATGTAATTTAAATATTATAGATTTAACTACTTTTTTTTTATTAATGTACTGGAAATATTACAGGATATGACCCTAAGTCTAAACACGAAAAATAAAGTTTACATATATGTAAAACATGTCATGCTATTGGGAAAAAATACACGTGTAACTTTTTTTTTGCTATATATTTGCCTACTAGCTTTTTTGTTCAATAATTAGTTTACTCTAAGTAAAAAGGAAAAATTGGAAAAATCTATGTTACAATAAAAGGTTGTTTTTATCAAGTCTGGTTGAAAATTTGAGTTGCTAACAAAATTGTATACGATACGAGTATATAAAACTATGGATAGAGAAAAATTGATTTTTGTAAATAAATTCCCATAAATTTCCCTAGAGATTACATATATGTAATTTAATTTTGATATCTATATAAAACATAGCATTAAATAAAATGATTTTTATTATAATTTAATTTAAATTCTACTTAGTATATTTGTATTATAAATAATTATTAATAATTTTAAAGTTACTAGAAATCATTTATTTGCTTAAACTATGACAAAAGTGTATTGCTCAATTGTAATTTTTTACTAATCTTTTCTAAATTAATCAATTTTGAAGGTTTAACTCTTGGGTTAAGTAATAAGTGATATTATCTATAAATTCTTTAATCATATTCCATTTTCTGATTTGTCCCCATAAACTATAGTACAATTTATATTACATTTAATCAATTTTAACAATATTTTAATACATATTTAAATTTTATGAAAATTGTTAATTTACAACAATATTCAATTTATATTTAAAAAAATTACATTATAATTTGTTGATTTTATATAATCATTTATGTATATTCAATCTTTTATTAATTTTATTACATAAACATAAAATTTTTCAACCTAATAAAAATGAATTTAATGTTGTGTAGAATTTCGTATCATAATACATAAAAAACCATAAATTTTATATAAATCATACATGAATTCTTATTTTACCATCATATATAAATTTATTATTATACCATTAAAATTAAATTTAATATTATTATTGGAAATCACCTGGAAAAAAAACACTGAAATAAAAAAATTTAAATTTAATGTTATTTGGTGTACAAATAAATTATTTGCATGCATTAAAAAATATTTTAATGAATCAATTTACCATTTTTTCTCCATTTATATTACAAATTCGATAAAAATTTATTTTTACATCAAAATTAAATATTTAAATAACCAATTAATTATTTATATATTGAAATTTTCGAAATTAATCAAACAATTTTTCACTTTTCATTTATATTATTGATAATTTTTTTTTTTTGTTTTTAAAATTTTGATTTACATGTTCGACTTATTCCAGTTTTGTATTACAGATTTGAATTAGGATTATGTAATATTAATAATATATTTTTTTGGAGTCTTCATTAGTATAATTATATCTTAAAATAAATATTATTTCGGCTTAGTTACTGTAAGCATAAATTTACTTATACATACTTAAAAAAAACTAAAATAAATTTAAAATATTTTTTCTCCACCTAAAAAAATTATATGTATGTATTTTTGCTCATTCCATAAAAATTTGTTTTTGAAAAACCGAAAATCTAAAAGGCGAAAAACTAAAATTACTTAAATACAAAAATTAAACTATGTTACATTGTTTTATGTAGAAAAATATATATATATTTTAATGGAGAAATACTGGCGACAACGGCTATCACACACCATATAATGAATCGTTCCGGAAGACTTTTTGTCGTCGAATATAAAAGCATTAAAAGATTGTGTACATTTTAATGAACGAACAAAATAAAAATGATCATATTCCCGGATAGCATAAGGATTAAGACATATACACAAATTTATGTCAATTTATGTCAATTATGATTAAGACATATACACAAATTTATGTTCATAAATTTGGTACATCACTAAAGGATCTAGCTAATTTTATATCCTTATTACAAGAATTTTGATGGAAATTTTAATGATATATACATATTAGCGTGGCAAAGGATAAAAAAGTATATTATTTATTGGCCAATATTAAAAATATCATTATTCATTTTTGCTAGTGGGGAGACAGTAAAATAAATTCTCTTTTACATAATATATTTTTATAAAAATCTGAACCTCTTCATTTTGCCAAATGGTTCTGCAGTGTTTAAAACGATTATACTATAGATATATTTATATATATTTTTATGTATATATGGTTTTGCACTTGATTGTGAATTTCCTTGAATATGACAAAAAAATTTATTAGTTTCCTCATTTTTTACAGTCCCTTTTACTTACTCAAACCATTTCTTCATTTCATTACTAACTGACTTATATATATGTATAAGAAAACTGGACACATTGCACAATTCACCTTAAAATCCTTTCGTCTTGTTGTTGGTATATAATATTCCATAGTATATTTAACTGAAATTTCGTGGTTATAAAAATAACATGAAAAAAATGCAGCAATTTTTATTAAAGCTCTTAAGTTTTTTTTATAGGAACGAACAATCAGATTTAAATCAGTTTATTTTGCACAAAAATTTTACAAAAGTTAAAATATATTGACATATAAATTTAAGTTATAAAACCGATACGATTAAAGTATATTTTTGGTTCCTTTTCAAAGAAACATTAATTTCAATATAATTTTCTCGTTTTCAAAGGAGAATGAAAATAATTTTTGTATATATTTTCGGTTTATTGTATTAAAATTAAATCGATTTTATTTAAAGGATTTAAAATTTAGTAATTTTAAGAATTTTGAAAGTAATTTAAGCATTTTGCCAAGCAAGGACGATAGGACAGTAGGATGCCATAAGAAAATGTGACAAGCATATTCCTGGATTCTAAAGCTTCTTAGAGACCTTGAAGACTTGACTTACTGAGTTGCACAATCATCGTAAAAAATAGCTTATATAGACTCAGGATATTTCATATCATGCTATTATAGATTCTAGAACTTTTGAAAACCATTCATCAATCAATAAAGAAATTTATGGCGTTTTCTAGACACAAAATTTGGAAAATTCATACATCAATTTGTCAAAGACAAAAAAACTAGTTAATTATCGGTTTAATAATTTATATTATCAAAACTTTTCAGATCAATTGCGTTTCTTCGGTTTAAAAACTCCTCTGATTGCCAGAAAACTTTAAATTACACTACAAAATGTACATATATAAAAAAACTATTTTGGTTGGTTTGTTGGTTAAAGTGGCTAGGTGCCCCACCACTGGTTGGTTTGTTTTAGATCCAGTGAGAGGTGTTTCTTTCTTAACTGTGTCAGGTTTCGTTGGACAGCACGTGGCTAGATCGTTCAGTTTGTTGATGACGTAGCTGCCAAGTGAACGGTGTCTAGCTCTGTGTAGTGCTGGACACTTGCATAGGAAATGTTCTACCGTTTCCTTCTCACTTGGTTCCTTGTATCTGTCATGATGGGTTGAACAGGAAAAAAAAATTATTTTAAAATGTGATAATTTCATAAATTATAGAAAACAAACTATCTTTATAATTACCAAAATTATTATTGTTATTATTATTATCACTATATAAAAATCAGCTTTGAACTTTTTCATTTAACTCGACATAAATTTTATAGGTTTTTATAATTTCCTTGTAATTTGTATTATAAAAAAAACATGTAATTTATCTCAAATATAATTTCGAAAAAAAAATTCTTTTTTTTTCCTTTTTTTGATGATAAATAAAAATCAATAGTTGTTTAGTTAGCCAAATAGGTCAATTATATAATAATGAATAATCGGCTAACAAATCTTTTTCATTATAAAAAGTTCTCTATATAGCTATCCTTTTTTTTTTGTATTTTGAATCTGGATAATTTTTTACATAAAATCATAAAATAAAATTATCTGAAAAAAAATTCATGCCGGCGTTTTGAAATATACAAAATCATTATTTTTAATCATAAAAAAATTTTTCTCTTTATTTTTTATATAATATAATAAACATAAATATTTATGAAAATTATTAAGGTCAAATTGTTTATTATTGAGAGGGGAAAACAAAAATTTTTCCTTCCCTTATTTTTTTTTATTGCAAAAGGTTAAAATTTATTATTGCGACAAAAAGTAAAATTATTATTATATATTTTCATAGTATATCGTAAAAAATTTAATATAAGTGTAAAGAAAGCTTGACAGTGTCCTTAATTTTATTTCGATAATTTAAAGACTGTTACTATCGATTATTCAACATACAGTTTACTTGCGTTTTGCAATATTTGAGGGTCTCTCTGTATAAACATTCAAAAAGTCTCCGAAATTGAATCAAACATCACTGAATTTGGTCAAACTGATTCTTTATAGAGTCCATCCATAAGTATGTTTTCAATCCTTAGACTGATATAGTATCAAATCTATTCTATGAAGAGCAAAACAGTTTAATGAAAACACTTACAATGAACTTTGACGACAACTAAAAACAAATAAAATAGACTTCGATGCTAAAACGCTAAACAATAATCAGATAAAAATAAATGTAAATACCGAGACAGATTATAGACTACTCACCAAACTAGCAAATGACCTTCAACTAGAGTGGCACTCTTTTGAAAAAAAGCAGACTAGACCAATCAAAGTTATGGCAAGACATCTTCATCCATCATCAAAGAAGAATTGATAGAAAATAATTACAAAATATTAGAAGTTGAAAACAAAATAATAAAAAAAAATGAACGGAATAGATTACATTACCAAACTTCCCCTGTTTATGCTAACCTTTGAGAAAACACAAGATATTCAAAAGATCTTTGAAATTAAACATTTGAACCACATGAAAGTGAAAATAGAGGCACTAAGAACCAATAAGCAAATTCCGCAGTGCAAAAGATGTCAGAGTTACAGTCATACAACAAACTATTGCCAAAGAAACCCGCGTTGCATAAAATGTGCAGGTGACCGCCCCACAACTAGCTGCACAAAAACTCTAGATCTACCAGTTACGTGGTGGGGATACAGGGGATGTGTTATAGCTAAAGAACTACAAAGAAGAAGAAATACAAAAGCCAACAACAACACAAACATTCATAGAAATTTCAATACAGTACACACCCAACGCGTAACAGATACAATTTCATACGCACAACTGGCAAGAAACGCAATACACCAAACAACATAAACATGGCGACAAACACTAAAGATACATCTACATTCTACATATACACCTTAGTTAGTAACCTATCCATCAGGTTAGACAAACTGGAGTTAAACAATCCTAGATCTCAAGTCCGGATAGAATATTTATGACCCAGTGGGCATTTAAAATAGCAACATGGAACGCGAACGGTGTAATAAACAGGACAAGAGAACTAGAAATCTTTCTCAACACTCAAAAAATTTACATCATTAAAAATCTAGGAGATAGATTCGTGGTGGGAGGTGACTTTAATGCAAAGCACGTGGATTGGGGTTCCAGACTTACCACTACTAAAGGTAGAGAACTTAAAGCAGCACTGACAGATCTCGGATGCAACACTCACTCGACAGTTATGGCAACATATTGGCCCACAGACAGTAACAAGTTACCAGACCTCCTAGACTTCTTCATAACCGAAAAGGTTTCTAGCAACTACATAAATATTGAAAACAACTTCGACTTAAATTCTGATCTTCAGCTATTATACTTACCATTAGCGACAAATTGATTACCATAAAATTGAATCCTCTACTTATCAACTACACTACCGATTGGGAAAGCTTCAAGATTGACTTAGAAAACAAGATAGACCTGAGAACTATAATCGCAGATAAGGCACAACTAGAAGACGAAGCAGAGACACTAACAGATAGTACACAGTAAGCGGCCTGGAATAACACGAAAATGACTTCCATCCGAAACACGACTACAAACTACCACCCGAACATCAAAGAATTAGTGGTAGAAAAGCGCAGAGCAAGACGAAGATGGCAACTTACGAGAGATCCAGAGGACAAGAATTATCTGAACAGAATGACTCAACACCTGAAAAGAGAAATAACTAAATTTAAAGACAAATCAATGCGTACTTACCTCGCACATTTGACGCCCACCGAAAGAACTGACTACTCGCTATGGAAAGCAACAAAGTATATAAATAAACCAACAATGCACAATCCACCGGTTAAAAATAAGAATGGAGAATGGGCTCGAGATAGCCAAGAAAAACCCAAGGCTTTTGCGGAACATCTTGCCGAAGTTTTTCGACCAACGATAATACTGTATGCACTCCTTTAGAAGAACATGTATCAACCATATCCCAAGATATACCACTTGTGACTCCAAGAGAAGTAATGACTACAATAAGAAAATATTTCAATAAAAAAAAAGCTGCTGGATATGACCTCATAACACCAAAAATTCTAAATAAATTACCGACAAAGCAATTATCAAGCTTACTAACATAGTAAATGCCTCGTTTAGACTAAAACATTTTCCTGACATCTGGAAGGAAGCGGAAGTAGTAATGATCCTAAAACCAGGAAAACCACCAAGTGACGTTCAATCGTACCGTCCAATATCATTGCTGCCAGTGATCTCAAAATTAACAGAAAGACTATTCTTGAACAAATTAAAACCAATAATTGACAACAAACAGCTGATTCCCAGTCACCAGTTTGGCTTCAGGGAGAAACACTCGACGATCGATCAAATTCATCGAATTACGAACGCGATTGAGAAATCTTTTGAAGAGAAAAAAGTATGCTCCGCAATTTTTATTGACATTGCACAAGCATTTGACAAAGTGTGGCATAAAGGACTAATATATAAATTAAGAAAACTATTACCATCACAATACGTTGACTTCCTGACATCATACCTGGAAAATAGTATTTAGAATTAAACAAGACGATGTATACTCAGATCTGACGGAAATAAAGGCAGGCGTTCCACAAGGCAGTATATTCGGACCAACTTTATACATATTGTTCACCAGTGACCTTTCAGTGCAAGAGGACATTCTGATCGGAACATTCGCAGACGACACAGCAATGGTAGCTATTGACAATAACTAGCAAGAAGCCACAAAAAAGCTACAAGAAGTAAGCAATGATACTGATGTACAAGAAAATGACATATTAAAATAAATGCATCAAAATCTTCACACATCAACTTCACATATAAAAAAATAAACATTAACATATCAATCCAACTGAACAGAAACACTGTTCCGCATGTTTCAACGGTAAAATATCTAGGTCTGACCTTAGATGAAAAATTGAAATGGAAAGAGCATATAAAAAACAAAATACTCAAACTAAACTTAAAATATAGAAAAACCTACTGGCTAATAGGACGGAAATCAAAAATATCAATTCATAACAAAATACTAATATATAACCAAATACTAACACCAATCTGGCTGTATGGAATACAGCTCTGGGGCTGTGCCAGCACATTGAGACGATCCAAAGATTCTAAAAAAAAATAATCCGAAACATGATTTATGCTCCATGGTATGCGGAAATTTCAACCTTCATAGAGACCTGAAAATAAATACAGTTGACGAAGAAATTACACAATTCGCTGTAAAGCATAGCATCAGAATGGCTAATCACGACAACGAAGAGGCGGCAAATCTCCGGAATGAAAATTCGACAAGATTATGGAGAAAAAGGCTACTAGACGTAGACCGGACATGAGTCTTAGTACTACGCACACAAAAAGTAAATAGAAAAGTTTTGATGTCCATATGACATCTAATTAGATACATCAAGTAGCCTAAGAATTTTTGTCAAATTAAAATTAATGGTTGGTCCCTTAGACCAGTTTTAATCTAATGCAATTAGTTTCAAAATAGCTAATGTTGAATAAAAAAAAAAATTATCAATTTTAAAGCATCTTATAAAAAAATAGTTTTTGCTATTATTTTTTTCGCACATTTATATTTAATCCTTTTTTAGGTTCGTTCGTTACCATAATTCGATTAAAACACTAACCTTTTCATATACTACCATTTATCCTTATCTTTATCGCGTTAACCGCAGATTTGCATATAGTAAAAATAATAATTTGACTATGGCTTTTAGAACTCATTTCCATATAATTCCATATAATATTGAAAAATCCTTCTTACAAAAATGTTACATAAAAATCCTTGAAATTTAATATATAATTTAGAACAAGAAGCCTTTTTTCAATGTAATAAACAGAAACAAAAATTGTGGAAAAAAATTTCGCACTTTAATGCCAATCCTAATACGATACTTAATCAGAAAATTTTGTTTTATTACATCATGTAAAAAAGGATATATAGAATATTATATTTTATATATACATACTTAAATATTACAATATCCTTTATGTATTTTGTTTTGTTTTAGTAAAAATATTGATTTATTTTTACTTTGGTAGATATTTTTATTTTGATATAAATTTTCACTTTTAACCTTTTCAAAAAATAAAAAAAATAAGCCAAACAAAATTTTATGTATTTTTATTTTCTCATATATGAAATTTTACCCAGGTGAAATTTATTTCATTATTTTTCCTCTTTTTTTTATATATTTTTAGAATTTTCTTTTAATTTTTTTTTTGTATTTGCTTTTTATATACAAAATTGCCCAAAAGAATATATTTTATAGCCAAGGACATAAAATTAAAGGAAAACTATATAATTTTTTTATTATATTTTTGACAAAGTTTATTAAAAAAAATATCTGCATAAAGTTAGTATAAATAATTGATAATTTTCTGTTTTTGGATAATTTAATTTTGTTATTTAACATAAAACATATTTAATGAACGAATTAAATTCTAGAAGCAATGAAAAATTCTGATAGATTGTTCTGTAATTTATAGTCCTGAATAAACCAAAAATATTTCTGCTATGTTGAGTTTCTCTTAAATTATGTCTGTCAATCTTAGTTTGATAACAAAACTACTTAGACTTAGGCCCGCTGTTATCTTTACACGCCAGTATGGAACCTAACAACATACAAAAACTTATTATATGCAAAATTCCTTTTTATATGCAAATTGTCCTCTAACAAATACAATTTCCCTTCAATTGCGTTAAAGGTTTTGATAACTTTTCCATAAATATTCTAAATCTTTTATCTTCAATTTCCAATTCAAATTTTCCAAATGAAAGGAAAACTGGTGCACAAATAAAATTTCATAATATGTATAACAAAAAGATAGAAAATAAAATGAAAATATCTTTGCGATTTCTGGCACAATTCCATTATTAGTGACAAAAGTTTCTTACTATAAATTTGTTAGTTTTTATTTTTTTGCAATTTACTAAATTGAAGGAAGAAAATGATAAAAAAAAAGAAATATTATAAAAAAAAGGATTTTTTTTCTTTGATTAATAAAAAAAGGAAAAATTTGACATTTTTTACCTTTTATGTTATTTGCCCAAAATGTTTTATTGTAGCGATTTAACAAGGCGTGAAAATTTCTCAAGGCTTTCTCAAAGGGTGACAAAGATTTATTATTACAATTTTATTGGTTTGATTATTGAAAAGATTTTCCTTTTTTTTGGTATATTAATGAAAAAGGATACAAATTTTATAATGAAAACTGAGGTTAGTTACTCCTTGTGGAAAATTAATAGTGACATAAGGAAAGAAATGAAAATTAACATAAAATTTCTTAGAAGAAACGTGAAGTTTATTGTGATTGTGAATGAGTAAGAGAGATAATTTAGTGTAATTACAAGGTGATATAATGTAGTATCCTCAGTTTGAATTACCGACCGTAAATCGAAGCTGCTATGGAGAGATTCAACAAAGTTTGTTATAATCTAGATTCAACTATATACATATATCAAAAATTAATTTAACATTTGTTTACCATAAACTAAATCCTTCAAAATTTATGCACAAAATTAGTAAATTTAAATTTCATAAAATTCTCAAGTCCTTTTTAGGATCTAAGCATTTGACTAACAAATAATGCTCATTTTCCCTTTAATAACACAACAAAAATATTATGAAATTATAAATTATAAACTTTCTATTCAACTTGAGGTCATCAAAAATGCATCTTACAAAAATCTCAACCAATTCTTTATGAATTATAATTTTTCTTTTTCCTATTTTATATTGTAAGAAAATTTTCCACTCTATTATACTTCATTTTATTCACTTTATTAACAACTTTTAAAGGACCTTTATATTATAATAATAATCTTAAAAAGGTTGCAAAAAACAGAAATCAAATCCTATCCAACTAAAAGAAAATTGTTATTGTTGTGACGGTTAAGTTTCTACCACAAAAATTTTCAGCCTTTCAAAAAATAGAAAATTACTTACATTTTTTTTCTTGCTACTCTTATATGCATCAACTAAACAATTCATTGTATAATAGTCCTCAAGGATCTAAAAGCTTCTCTTCAAAAAAGAGATTTTCCTTTTCTTTCATTTACATAAATTAAAATCATAATTTTTATCGTCAAAACTGAACCAAAAAGAATTATTCATTTATGTTAAAATCAGATTAAACAATTTTTGCTCTAAATTTAATATCCTGGAAAAAAAATATACATATACTTATAATATATTAAACCACAGCCAACAAAAATTTTCTATTGAAATTTAATGTAACTGGGAAAATAAAAATAAAGGGGGAAAATTCTAATTTATTTTTTTTGGGGGAGTATTTAAAATTTATTTATTAATTCTATTATGGATATTTCACGGAATCGGGAATAGAATATCCTTACAGAAATTTACCTTTGATTTCTTTATGGTGAAAAGATAAATTCAAATTATTTGTATCCTTCTTTTTTCTTTAAAGAACGATTATAATTTGGCTTTCTGTTCCATTAACATTAATGGTTTAATTCTTTGCTATATAAAAGGAAAATCATTATACTCTTTCATTTTATGTGGTTCCTAAGAAGAAGTAGTAGAAATTTTTTTTAATGTCAGTCGTAATTTTTATTTTACCAACTAAAAGGGGTAGTTTTCACCCTAAATATATATATTTTTCTATATATAGAAAGGTAAAATTATCTTTTTAATTCTAAGAAAATCTTTAAAAAATTTCTATAACATTTCTTTTAATTTGTTTTTCATTATAACTTAATTACATAATTGTACAAAATAAAAATTGAAATTTCATAGGAGGTTAGATTTTGTCATCAACGATATAGGAATTTGGGAATGGAATTCTTATGTTTGGTTGGTTTGAAGTGATAAATTAATCCCCTAGCACCAAAGATCAGAAAAAGGAATTATTCTTCTGTACCATTATAAGTTATAAATTAAGAAAAGATTTATAACTTCAAAAAAGTGGAGATCAAAGTCTTCTTGAACTTTTCAATACTTAAATAATTTTACTACAGCAATTTACTATAAATTTTTATATATTTTCTTCAATTTTATTCCATTTTAAAATAATTTATCGTAAATTCCATCTATTAGAAAATTTTATTTATATTAAAAAACGAAAAACTATAAAATTTAAATATAAATAATTTTTTTTAACAACCCCTAAAGTCAAATATTATATTTTAGCAACATTCAAAATATTAGAAATGATACTATATAACTTTTCATATACATATATTCAAAAGAAAATTTAATAGCCGGTATAACTTTTGACTACAGGAGAATAAACCGAAAAGTAAAAAAAAAAAACTTTCTTTTACTCTGCAGGATTATTAAAATTTATATATGTATTAAATTTTTCTTTTAATTTAAAGGAATACGACGTCACTAGCGATAGAATGATAAAGGATATATTTTTTTTTATTTGAGAAATTTTACTAACAATTTTCCCTATAGACTATTATATCCTTATAATCAAAAATGGAAATATAAAAGAAGCCTAAAATGGAAAACCAGTAAAATAATAATAAATTGAAATTTTAAATATATAGTAAAAAAAGGATATATGTATTAATAAAAGGAATAGTTTTAATACCAAATTTATTCAAAATAAAGGATATTTAAATACCAATCAATGTTTATAAATTAGTTTTCTAATTCAGAATTCGTTCAATATTTTAGCGTTAATATTAAAAGTGCAATTAAATTGCCGCAATGTGATTATTAAAAACGATAATTTTCCCATCCTTTTTTTTTTAATTATAAATGATAATTTTTCTTTTGATAAATCTCTTTATTGGAAAAATTATTACAAACCAAAGTCTATAATTAAAAAATAGTTAAAATTCCTTCTATATTTTTAATAATTATACTTTTCCAGTTTTTTAAAATCGATTTCTTACCATTTTTCTTTTTAAGTCTATTATTGCGTGACTGACTACAACATTTCATTGTGGCCTTTTGCTCTACAAAAAAAAATATACTTACTTAGTTTTTCCAAAAATTATTTATAACTACATTATTATTAACATTAAGTGCAATCTCTTCGTATATATTTTTCACAAAAAAATATATATTTAAATTTCAATCTACCTTAAATGTATAAAATATTTTGCATAAAAGTTTTGTGCATTATTTTTTGGTGTATCGTTGCATTTAAAAAGACTTTTTTTTTTTGGTTAAATTTTAAATTTGTATTTTATATAGCTAACTTTAAAATAAATTTCAAGTTTTCTGTATAAAAATTTTTTATAGTGGAAATTGTTTTATTTGTTGTTTTTTTTTTCGAAAATCCGCAAGGAGATTTTATATTTTAAGCTCATGCATTAAATATGTGTTTGTTTTTTGTAGCTTGTATTTTATTGAATTTTTATGAGGACTTGTATAAATTTATTTAAAAATAACAAGAATTTATTTTCGTATTTTCGTGTGATGCAGTTTATAATTGAAAAGTAATTTAAATATTTGTAGAATAATTAATGAAATTTTATAATGAATATTTTGGATAATTTTGTGGAAAAAAAAAATTAGTTTAAATTATATTTTAAAATAATTTTCGATAATGGAAAATTAAATTTTATTTAGATTTATGGATCTGTTCTAAAATAAGAAAGACGCTTTCTCTTATATTTTGTTTCTGTAGGTAGGAAATGAATTATATGTAAATTATCAGGAACTCAAGTACCTTTAATATTTGTCTGACCTTTCATTTACTTTCTCTTCATAAACATATTGATTGGTATGTCCTTTATTTCTGATCCAAGTATAAATACAAAATTTAAATAAATCAGTTTCTTAAATATGGCCTATATTTAAGAAATTTCTATCATACCGAACATACTGTTAAAACCATCAATTATTTCTCAATTATTTCTAGTTCATCTCCATATATAAGTTTCTAGTAATATATCTTCTATATCTATAGATCCAATTTAATACATTCGATAGGTTAGTAAATTAAGTGCTGCATCCATACCAGGATCCAGAGAGAAATTATCCTTAAGAAAATATAATTTTAATTTTTTTTTTATTTTGTTCTCAATTCTCTGTTAAAAAATTCTTTTTTCGTCCCCCCAAAACCAAAATTAATATTGCCATCACATCATTCAAAACATTAAAACCTGAGACTTTTTACTTCACATTTCACTATAAATTCATAAATTATTGTTGTATCAAAACCATTATAGTATAATTTTCCCAAAAAAAACTTTCATATACCAAAATTAATAATAATTCTTTTAAAAAACATGATAAATTCAAAATACATTTTCTTGAATATCTTTTATACCTTTTGCATATTTCATATAATAATAAATAAAACATAATAAATCTCAAAATAAAATTATAAAAAAAACTATATGCAAATTGCAAAATTTCTAGGTCTAAAATGACATTATAAAATATTTTATGCCAAGAGAAGAACTTCAAAATAATAATATTAATATCGCATAAATTTTAAGTGTGCAGGTGTTTTAACATATATATATCGAAAATAAACTATTGAACATATTTATAATAATTTTTAAAATTGAATTCTCATAAGTACATTATAATAAAAGAAAAACCTTAGTTATATTATATTCTTCCTATCTATCTTTACATAAAATTCTATTATGAGTTGTTTGTTTATCTACAACATAATATATTTCAATAATCGAACATGAATAAAATGAAATTTCCTTCATAATTTTTTTTTATGTTATATAGGTTATATAGACATTTTCTGTTGTGTGACGGTATATAAAAAAAAATTGAAAATTTCTCATAAAAAAAAAAATCTGCAGTGAACTTGAATGGAAAATAATAATAATAATAATAAAAATATATGTATATTAAATTTATGCTGCACTTTTGTGTACAACAAGAAAAAAAAACTATATACTAATAATAAATACATAATAAGCTATAATACATTCACCACATAAAAGCATATAATAGATTTAGCAAATAATAAAGTGGCATCCTTTTTTTATTTCCTTGTATAAAGTTTTATTGGATTTTAATAAATATTTCAATTGTGTTTGTTGATTATTTATTATTAATAATTTTTATTTGTATAAGCTTTTTATGGATATAATTTAATATTGTAGGCTTTTTTTTGTAATTTAATTTTATATGTATATGTATAGCTTTATGTATAGCTTTTGAAATTCAATTATTATTAATAGAGGTGGGTTTATAGAGGGATCAAAATTAAATTGAATTTTGTATACGAGTATAGAAAATGAAATTAAATTGAAATTTGCAAGTAGTACTCGTAGAAGTGAATCTTACATTATTTTCATTACGCAATGGATGGTAAATATAAGAAGCCATTGGTAATGGAGTCAAATTTCCAGAAATTATTGTTCTAACTAAAATCTACTATAAAAATTCAAAAAGGTATAAAATTTATATATAGGAAAAAATATATTTTCTAAGTGAATGCTTCAGTGAACACTAAAATTATAATAATAGTTGTTATAATTTTCCTACTTTACTTAATTTCAAATTATAAGAATAGCAGATTCATATTATAGAATGAAAAAACATTTTAATAGTAATTTGCTCGCACATTAACAGGTGAAGTGAAATGTTTAGTAACAAAAAAACTTTTTTAATTAAAATTGTTCATTCTTTTGATATTTTACAAAAATTACAATTTATAAAAAGTTGTAAAATACGCATAGTACTTGAAATTAAAAGTGACTTTAGCTATTTTTACCATTAAAAATATTCAAATCCAAAAACATGACTATTTAAGTGTTAGCACTTTGACATTGTTTACTTTAAAAAGATTCTTAAATTTTCAGTAATCTACTATTTTCCATGGTTTTTTCATAATTTTACTCCATATGGTGCTCTGACTATCTAAGTTGATCTGGTCCTGCAATCTGCAATCGCTATCTAGCTCAGAAGTCAGAATTATTAATATCGATTTGGCTACATTAATTCTCAGATTGTGAGATAATTCAATGTTATTGTGTGTCAGTTTTCATATAATTTTCTTCATTTACATTTATAAGCCTTCATCCTTAAATGAACCATCAGTAGTATAGAATTTCAGTTCTATTTTACTGTGATTAACATTATATGTTGCGTTAATCTTCATAGATTTTGAAATAATCTTGACTATGGCCTTGCATACATGATAAAAGACCAAGTAATTAGAATATTTCTAACAAGTGTAAGCCATTACCAGAAGGATAAAGGATTATAAAAGATTTTTTACATATTCATCAGAATATTTAATAATTTAGCAGTTTTTGTATTTATTTACATCGTAAAAAATTCTATATTTTCATTTTATGAATGTTAATCAGTTTTTTGTTAACAGAAGCTAACAAAATGGGCTATAAAATAAATAAAATTAATTGTAAATAAAATTTATATTAATATATTTAAAGAAATCCAATTAATTACCAATCATTTCAATCAAACAAATTTTCCCAACTTCATTAATTTAATTAATTTAATTTTTCTACCTTCAAAACTAAGTAAATATAGGTTTTTCTATTAAGCAACATGACTTTAACTTTTTCTGTTTCTTTTGTTTCATAATTTTTTTACTTTATATTATGTATTGTATTTATAATATAAAATTACACAAATTATAAATTTTATTACGTCATAGTGCAAAGGACTTTTAAAGAATTTTCTAGCTATATAATATTTTTCTCTTAATTTCGAAAATATACTTAAAGAAAAATTAACAGTCAAAGAGTATTTAATTTTCCTGTATAATTTTTAACATTTATTCATTTTGACAAGTGAATTCCGAAATAAATGACAATTTATATAAAATAAAAATATACAACAAAAATATTATGAGTAAATTTTATAACTATTTTCATTTAAATTTTTATTTATTAAAATATTTATTTATTAAATTAATTAAATTATATTTCAATCAAATTTAAATGAAATTTTTCCAGAATACATTTTTTTTTTACTAAAATTTAATTTAACAGTCTTAAATCACGGAGATTTTACTTCCGATTACTCTTATATATCAAGAATTTTAAAAATTTTGAATTATATTATTTTCCCAAACTATAAACATTTTTATTACAGACTCTCCCATGAAAATTTGCCTATCATTTTTCCATCCAGCTGACAATTTTACCGGCATAATTTTCAATTTTTTTTTCTTCTTTCTGGTAATTTAAACGCAAGCGCTTTAACTATGCAGAAAATTTTTATTCGATTTTTCTTCTTCTTTTTAATTATTAGTAGTCAGTAAATTCATTTTCAAGTCCAAAAAATTTACAATTTTCCGGCATTCCAGGTTAACTTTAGAAAAACGCAAACCATATAATAAAATAATCATAATTTTTGAAGAGAAATTATTCGCATAAAAATCATTTTTTTTTCTGATAATTAACTTTTATTTAAAAATTTTGTTTAAAAGGACTTTTTGGGTGGTATAATATATTTGTATATATAGGATATATGAGGTTATGGACTGACATAACCTCAATATGTTTATACTAAAATAATAGTATATATAGTCATGCGGCAAAATGGCTATATCAATTATATATACTCGTTGGTATATATACCAAGTTTATAGTTAAGAGTAATAAAATAAATATTTTTTTTTTGAAAACACAACATCGAAATGGTAAAAAATGGTAAAATGAAAACCAACAAAATTTTTATCGAAAATTTTCTCCTTTAAAGGAAGTTTTTTTAACTTCAAAATGGTTTTTTTTTTTTCCTTCTGAATACAATGCAACGAACTTTATTTAGGGTAAACCATTAGAGCACAGTATGTGGAATGATAAATTGTTTAGTTTGAGTTAGGGTATACTATATATTGAAATTGTGTAATAAAATAAAATTATATAATAATGACTCAGAAATATCATAAAAATCAATTTATTATATGTGGTATATAATTTTATAGAGTAATTTGGGCAAGGAAAACAGAAATTGTATATGTAATATATAAATGAAAATATGTTATAAATGAAATATTACAAATGAAGTAATTCTCTGGTTAGATTAACTAAAAATTATTTAACTATAACATTTTCAAGTCAAGTTAATCTTTATACGAAGTCAAATTCGACTTTTTCCGAAAGAAAAATTAGCTATTTTCTAAAAAGTCTTGAAAATTTTTCACAAAATATTATTTTTTCACATAAATTCAGTAGCATTATTTGTAATAGCTTAATAAAAATTTCCCTGAAGGCTTTTTAATTGAATCATAACTTATATAGTATTGAAATATTTATCACAAACGAAAAATCCTCGAATTTTATCACAAAAAAAATCTTTGAAATTTAGAATAATTTTTCCAATTTACTGTGACAACATCCATTATCGATATTTTCATTTTGCCAAAGAATATTATTATTTACAATATGAAAAACAACAAAATTGAGACACATTAGAAAAATATGAAGAAGTATAAAAATATTATTATAAATAAGAAAATATTTGCAATTTTCACACAAATAATAAAAATAATAATAATCATTTATTATGACCCAGAAAATATCCAATTTCAAAATTTTGCATAATAATTTTCTTATCAATATTTGTTCAAAAAGGGAAATCCGAAGTATATGTACTTAGTTAGTTATAATAAATTAGAAAATTTTTACATTACATACTTTAATAATATAGTTTATTATATTGTAAGGAAAATTTCTTATTGGTTCCGGCTATGGTATATAAAAGAACAGAATCCTGTTTATTTTTTTTTTAAATTTATGTACAAGGGAGGGAAAAAAAATGTAATCAATATGATAAAAAAAACATGGTAAATATTTATGACTGATTCAATGAAAAATGTTTGTTAACTTTATCAAAAGGTAAAAATAAAATAATCCAAGTAATAAATTAACATTGGAATTTTATGTAGATTTGAAACTTTATTAAAATTAAGAACATAAATTTTCTTTATAAATATTTTCATTTCTAATATAATTTTAAATTATTCGATCATAAAATTTCATAAAATAATAATGAAAAATATTTATGTAACTACATAAATTTGAAAATCACCTAAATATATGCAATAATTAATTTTTATAAATTCTGCGAATTGGAATGGAATATTTTGCTAGAGATTATTTATGGATGGTTTCCACTCGCGAGCCGGGCCTAAGTTAGCTACAGGCAAAAATCTTACTCGTGAGCTGCAGATGATTTTCAGTTGTGGCTTAGTTAGTCACAGTTAATTTGATGTTAATTTATATAAAAAAATTATAATAAAAAAAACGTTGATATTTTCAAATTCAAATTTTCAAATTTTTTGTTCAAATTTTTTATATAGTATAGTACACAATAATCTTAAATGTCAAAAGGCGGCTGTGGCACAATGGAGTCAAATTTTCCCTTGTCACGCCTTATGAGCTGCAGATAAAAATCGGAACATTCCTATTGGTTAAAAATCTGTTGCTAATTTAGTCGCGGCTCATAAGACACGATTGAAAATCAGGCATTAATTTAAATTTCGATAAGATAATCAGCATATAATTATCGAAATATTTGTAAACGATAGCCAGAAGATGGTGCAAAGTGGACTAGATTAATGCGTCTGGACATGATATGAGAGACACATAGCTAAAATTTCATCAAAAATTACTTTTTCTCTGAAAATTTAAAACGAAATTCAAGTAGAATTTTGCATATTTTCTTTATATGTACATATTTAAAATTTCTCGTTTAGAAAAAATTACTTATACATATTTTAATAAGTAAATTAAAAATATTTTTGTAAAAAATTTGTTAACAAAACAACAAAAAAATTAAAACTAAGTGCACATAAATAAAAGAATTATAACTAAGAGAAAAAAAATATAATTTCTCTATTTTCTTTTTCAAACTTTTTTGGTAGATAAAGTCCTTTTATGTATAATAGTTTTCTTTAAAAAGCTTTTGTAAATTCCTTTTGTTCAAACAGACAAAAACCATCTGATATTCAAAATGTAGATACACAAATTACGAAAATTTTCATTTTTAAAGTACGGAAATTTTTAGGAAAATTTAAAAGTTTTTATTATTATTATATTTTCTTTTGCATATTTTTCTGTATTTTATATCTTTTACTTTTGTTATGACCAACTTATAAATGGAAAGTGAATTAATTTTATAAAGTTTATAAGAAAAATATTTCTACACAATTATTATTAGAGTACAAACTAGATTTATTTTAACTATAGTTTAGCAACTAGACAGAATATATTTACTGTGAAAAAAATTTTTGGTAAATTATGTAGGGCCTATGCAATTGAATCATCTTGTAATGGAAAACTATGTACAATTTTAACAATTGATTCAGTAATTCGGTTAATATAGATAGCAGGTAATAATTACTACTTAGACAAATTCGATTTAATGGCATATAAAATTACTCTCCAACAAACCTAACATACTGAAATGTTTTGGATTATATTTCACAACAAAATTTGAATATTCTATTTATCATAAAAAAATATTATAAAAAATTTGTTATCCCCCTGTAAGTAATATTTACGCGCATACATTAATAATTTTCCAGAATAAAAAAAGAGGTAATTTAAATTCTTTCTTGATTATATCCTCTATCCGCCACTATCTGTATCCATATATTTATATATAGAAACATTTTCTGCATTGTGCTATAAAATATTGATCCGTTGAGAGATTTGTTAAATTTTTCTACAACACAACAACCAAACAAAAAAAAAGGCGAAATATTATTGAATAGAAATTTCCAAGGATTCTGTCCTGAATCCTTTTTTTTTTTTTATAGAAATATTATTTGAATTCATTACATTTTACAATTTTACAAAATATAGAAATTTGTTTTTACTTTTTCGGTTAAATAATAAAAGAAATTTTGTTATGAAATTTTATTTATGTGATTTTTATTCACGCTCCAGAAAATTGCCTTTTTGTAGCCATAGTTTTTTTTTGTGTATTTGATATTCATATCCTTTTTTAAGCTTATTTGTCATATATATATAAGCAAAAAAAAATTTTTTATCTTTAATCTGTTGAAATCCAGAACACCTAAATTATTATATTCAGGCGGCGGTTATGCTATCACATTTTAAAATCAACCAACAAAAATAAAAAAAACCCAAAAGAGAAAAAAAAAATATTCAGTATTCATGCCAAAAAAAAAATAAATGTTTCTAACAAATTTTGATAACATTTTAAGGTACAAAAAAATATCCTTGCATATTATACAAATAACATTCATATCGTTTTTCGTTATCCTGTTGGCAGGATAAGAAATTTTAATAAATAAAAAAAAATATTTAGATATATAATTTATTTATCAAAAAAAAAATAAAAGGAAAAAGGATTTTTTTCCTTTTTTACCATTCATAAAATTTATAATAAAAAATATTTTCTTACCATTACTTTTTTTTTTAAATAAAATCTGTGGCTTATGCTGGCTTCTTGGCTAGTAAAATATTGTATAATTAATTTTTCAATTAAATTGAATTAATTTTTTGATATTTTTTGGTTAAAAGGTATTAAATTATTTTAATTAAATGATTAAAAGATATTAAATTAAACGGAAAATCCCAATAATTTAAAATAACGTCATCAAAATATTTGGTTAATTAGTAGATTGTTAGTCTGATTTAGAAAGGCAAGGATTATTCTGTTTTTCACTAAGCTTGTAGTTCGATGGCTACTTCAGTCATCCTTAACTGCAGTTCTGTAAGATTAGAAATTAATGTAACACAAAAATGACGATATTAAATACTAATTTGTTTGTCTGTTATAATGAAATATTAAGAGAAGATTGTGAAAAATATAAAATTATCAATGGCAAATTCAAAATTTTTATATTTTGGTTTAATTAATTAATTTTATACAAATGCATTTTTGATTTAAATATTTTTAATTAGTATTTCAAGAGATTTCCCAAGTGCTGTGATCATTAAAAATTAAAGTCCTTTATTTAAAACATATTTATTGTTTCGTCAAATATTTGAAATTAATTAAGTGATATTATTATATTACTACAAAAAGACAGTAAATAAGTTATAGGTATAATTGAAATTACACTTATCCTTACCAAAACATTTCATTTATTTCGAGCAATTAAATAACTAACAACAGCATTGCCAACTGATCCTTATTTTATGATTTAAATCTTTAATAAATCTTTAATATTCTCCTCTTTTTCTTGGTTGGCCATCTAAAAACCAATTTCACATAATTATCAACAAAATCATAACAAAAAGAAATTTACAACAAAATAAAATCAAAGCCTAAAAACAACAACAACATAAGAAAGAAAGAACATAACATAAAAATATCATACAAAAAAAAGTAGTAGTTATACCTAAAAAATTTCTTTCTTGTTGCTGTGCTGTTAAGGTTACACCATAAAGACAAAAAAAAAATGGCATCCCGAGAAAATATTGAAAACGAAAGTTATGAAAAAAAGTATGAAGGCCTAAAGTGCCAGGCAGACAGCATAAAAACAACATAAAATACAATAATTTTCGTAATCCAAAAAACCTTAAGAACTGAAAGTAAAAAAAAAAATTGGTATATGTATATTTTTTTTTGTGAAATTTTATTATCCTCTTAAGTTATTTACCTAACTTTTTACCATCAATATAAAAATATGCTTCAATACGAAATTGTATACATACATTTTATGTGTATACAAAAAAAAAAACAGTGTAAAAAAAAAAACAAAAAGAAACAGAAAAACAAAGCAAAATTCAACTGGGAACTCAGAGTGAAAAAACAAACATGTACAAATAACAATTTTTATCGTATATCTGAAATTTTAATAAAAACGTATCCAAAAGATATTTTTATACAAAACATAAAAGAAAAATGTGTGGGAAAAATTTATTTTGTATCGATAACAACAATTTTTGTTTTTTGAAATTAAAATTTACCTGAACCAGTTCAGTTACATTTTTCTTTTTCACAAACAGTAACAACAAAAAATTTTATGCTGCTATTTTGTTATATATATGTATATCTCAGATATTTTATTATTTTTTTTTTACCTTACATTTTAGCATATTTATGTTGCGGCCTACCACCACCAACAATTATGATTATTATTTTGTTTTTTCGTATGTTCTGTTTTTGGTTACCTTTTTTACTAACTTGAAATTATGTTTGCCTGGCAAAAGTAGAGCATTTATTGTACAATGCTACCGCATAGGCAGGTGAGAAAAATCTAAAAAAACTAATTTTTTTGTTGTTTAAACCCTATAAACAGTACAATTTCTTTTTCATTTTTTGCATAAAGAAAAGTAGGACATTTTATGTGAAATTTTTTTTACATTTAAAAAAAAAATCTATTTCTCTTTCTTTTGAGGAAAAAAACAGTGAAATCATTTTTGCACAGGTGATTAAAATTAATGTACATATGTATAATGTCAAGAAAGGATTTAAATAAAGATATGAATTTTATATTTTGTAGATTAATTTACCTATTTTTTATTTATTATGTAACTATAATTTTAAATTAAGGTTTGTGATTAAATTGTAGAAGTGTATTGTATTTTAATGGGGTACGAGAAGTAGTTTATGAATTTTGAATTAAAAAAGGCAGAAATTTAAAGTTGTTATATTTCCAATTTTTCATAAATTTACATATTTAATTCAATTTCAACTGAGAGAGAAATCAATTACAGTTTAAAATATTTATAAAGATTTAGCTTTTTCAATTAAATTAAAAAAAATATATATTAAATAAAAATCTATAATTTATATTTAAAAAATGACTCGCCGCAATATTTCCAAATGTTTCAACAATATGTTTATATAAAATATTCATCACACAACAATTTATGTGTTCATTATCAAATTACTACTAATATACAGTTATACACAAAATAAGCAAAATTAATCACTCAAAATGAATGTCCACACTATAATAAACCTATATATAATGGGAAACTAATTCCCCAATTCCCCTTCCATTCTGATCAAACTAAATAACCTTACAACATAAATAAAACTTGAAACATTAAAACTTGTTTTATCTTTTTATGCTTTGATTGAACACAACCCAAAATTCTGCCACAAAAATATATATATATACATAATACATAATTTTCTCTGTATTATAGTTTGTATTGTACAAAATATGCTTTCAATTTCATATAAAATTATATTTTTGTATGATATTTACATTCTTATTATTTCTGAACGCCTGTCATCTTGTCTAGGTCAGGTTTTGTATGCTATTTTTATGCTATATTTTTTATACCGACAATTTATTTAAAAAAATATATATATCAGCAAGTAACAACAATCAAACAAACATAATATCTGTCTGGCAAAGGGGGATTTTCTAAACAAAATCTAATCAAATTATTGCCTATAAATATCCCTCCCTTGATACTAGCAGCTATACGAGTACAAAAATATATTTTTATTTTGCCCATACAAAACCAAAAAAAAAAAAACAAAAACAAATTTCGAATTTTGAAAATGTACAGAAACATAAAATTGTCATATGGAAGAAAAATACACACATATATAGCAATAAAGTTGCCGGCAACAAATAAAAAAAATTTAAAATATATATATATATAAATAAATAAATAAATATAGTAAGCGAAATGATACCGACACAAGTTTCGCGCGTTCTCCACCCGGGTTGAACAGGAATTCAGAAATTTTAGTATGTAAATTCTTTCCAAAATATATTTTCAATATTTATGCGCGCTTTTGCCATCTCTTCCAATAAAATAATTTTGTGTATATTAATATTGTGTTTGTGGGTTGGTATAGAAACAAAATTGTAAATGTGTGCCTGCCGCCCTGCTTTTATATTTATACTTTTGTTGTTTATATTTTTTTCTGATGGTGGTTGCGCGATGTTGACGAAATGTGTATTTATATTTATGATTAAGTAAGTAATTTCAAGAAAATCGAAAATGTATTGATAAGATTTATTATAAAATCATTTGTGAATTTATTTATTTATTTAAAATATTGTTTGTAATATTTAAAATAGTTTAAATTTTAAATTAATTAGGAAATCCCTAGTTGGGCTAAAAGATTGCTTGTATTGTAAAGAATGTTAAAATCATTTAATAATTTAATTAATTTGTTGCTCAAAATTTCTTATAAAATTTACGATGTTTATAAACAACTTTCATTGAATTTTTGTAGCTTAACTATATTGTTTATATTTATAAACAACAAATATTCATCCCTAATTAAAAAAAAAGCTAATTAGAAAATTTATGGAAACTAATAATTTATGTATATATGTATTTATTTACGATTTATTATTTTTTTCAAAATTATTAATAATTTGATTATTCATTCATAGTTTTTAAAATTAATTTCATGCGATATTTTTTTGATATATCTTTCTTCTTATTAGAAAAGTATCGATAAAGATGAACGATAAATAATTAAAACTTAGAAATTTTTCTTTGACAATGTAAAACTTCTAATTTTACTAATTTTCATTAAATAATTTTAAAATTTACTATAATTTATGTTAATTAAATAGATGGTTAATTGATAATTATCATTTAACCATCCATTAAATAAATTAATATAAATCATTAAGTGTGTTAATTCTATAAAGAAATGAGAAATCATTTTAAATTTCGATATTTATTTATCGTTTCAATAACATTTTTATATTTAATTTATTTATCAAAATGGAATTTCTTATTATACGAAATCGAAATCAAGGAAGTATAATTTAAGCAATGTAATTTAAAATTAATCTTTCAATTTTGATTAATTTTTTCTACAAATTTAATTGCGATAAAAATTAACAAAATGGCAATGAAAAAATCTGTGATAATGAGACAAACGCCGCCGAACCGAACTCAAAAAACAAAACAACTCGAATCGATGAAAATAATTTTTTTTTGTTTATTCTCGAAAAACATCGCGTCATGTGACTCACTAAACTACTAGGCGTTCATAATCTTATAACAAGTCAATTTTAACCATGTGCATTATTTGTAAAACAAAAAATGTTTAACCAACTGTCACAAAATACTACACTACTGCTATCTTAACGACAAATACTATTCCGTTTATACTTTTTTTTCTGTATCTCTACGCATACACTTCTATCATTTTCATTTATTACATCACTAACCTACCTCAAGATGGAAAATTTTGTTCTAGGTCTAGGATCTTCTTCTATCTACAATTTAATACGTCACACATTTTTTGAAATTATTTTTTTATTATACCATATAAAATTGAAAGGTTATTGACTCTCACTCTCTTCTCTAGTCCCCTCTTCTTTTTAAAAGATAATTTTACTGTCTCATCTGATTTGTTTAGTTGCCTGCTTTTAGTATAGCGCTTAGCTTATCGGTCGTTTTTTTTTATCAAGTAAACCATGTGTTTGACAGTCATATGTGGATAGATATCACCATACACCATACGACAACTTTTGGTTGTTGTGTTAACTCCTACGGCTTACAATCTTTCGGCTGAAGAAATTGTTTTGTTTTTTTTTTATTTCTGCTTAAGCGAAAACTCGTGTTTGTTCCTACCTTTGGCTAGCCATTAGCCAGGCGCGAAGGATTCATGAAAGAAAAATATAAATTTTTTCAATTTAAAACAACACAACTTATTTTATTTCTTCATACAAAAATTATTATTATTATTATTAGCATAGCAAAGTTAGATGGAAGAAGCTAAAGAAGCATTTATTGTTGCTTTAAAAATTTTATGGCAACAAAAATAGTAAAATAATAAATATGGTGTAGCATGCACTAAAAATGACATGACAATGTCCTTGGATGAAAAACAGTCTTCGTAATTAGGCAATCATAAAATATAAACAGTAATTTCTATAGTTACTTGAACTCAAATTCGAAAAATGTTATATTATTTTTGTTGACTGACTGTGTTGTTAGTGGCATAGCAACAAACACAATATTATTATTATTGTTGTTTGTATCTGATAGAAAAATAAAAAAGTGTATGTATATGGCACAGAATTTATTTTTATAATGCGTCAGCAATATTTTTTTTTATATATATGCCAGGAATTTTAGGAAATTTGAAATGTGTAAATTTATTTTTAGGCTTTCATTGATTATAAAATATCAACTGACAGCTTGTTTTTCAGACATATAATTTTTTAATTCATTTTCATTAATATGTTACATAAAACATAATGAAAAACTTGAATTTGTATTACCCATATCACAATCAATTTTAACCACAACATTATTTCTTTATACCTAAAATTCCTGGTATATAAAATATTTTTTGGGCGTATATCAAAATTTAGGGAATTTATATTTACGATCTAAATATTATGATTGCCTAATAACGAACATACACTTTGAAGACGACTGACGATATTTGTCGATATTAAAAATGTTTTTATTTTTTATATGGTGTATGTTGAGTTGAAGCGCAGCCACAAAAGAAGAAACTTGGTTTTTAATAGAAAAATACAACCCCCCAGCCCGCCCATACAAATAATTATTATTTCATATACAGAAGTGTAGTACAATATTTTACACAGTCAACACTGTAACTAACAATACTATAGCAATTTAATTCTAATATAAAAATGTTCTCTGGTATAAATGTTGCGGGTAGAATGTACAATATTTATTTCACTTTATACAAATCAAGGGTGTGTTTTCTTTACTACTTTTACGGTATGTGAAAATTTTAAATATAAAATTTATAAATGATATTTTCTAAGAAGTCCTTTACGAATAAAGTGAATCGTGAACGGACAAAAATTATTTCCCCCAAAAATTAAATTTCTGATTTAAATCAGTATTACAAAAATTTAAATTTAATTGAAAATTTACTACCCTCCTTTTTGTGTTTTATTACTATATTATTGTAACACAAATAAGGAAGAATAATAGCAAACAAAAAGCACCAAAAAAGAAGGCATATCCTTTGATATAAAAAAAACTATTTTATATATACTCAGTACAGTATACGTTTTTTGGTAAAGACGGAGGGTTTGAAAAATGTCTATTTATAATTTTCATTTAAATTTTCATCTAGAAAAATCCTAATGGGAGAAATTTTTGTTATTGTAGTATTGTTATGCTTTCAGGATATTCAAGGATTAACGTTGCCAGGAATTTGAAAATTAATATTTTTTTGTATATTATTCTGTGATAATGAGAAAAATAGGCCTGTTTAAGGGAAACTTTAATTTTCATTAATGTACAAAATTTTTTTTTGTTTTTGTTACAGCCTTTGCAGGAGGATATTTTTTTATGTTATATGGTTAGGCTTTTTTGTGCTTTTTTTTTGGTGGTTGTAAGTAAAATTTGTGCAAAATTATATTTTTGTTGACAAGGTTGGATCCACCACGCCCTAGATACGCCTCAAATTTATCAATTTAACCAGGCGATCAGAAAATATTAGATGAAATAATAAAACGAAAAAAAAATAAGCATTTGATTCTAAAATAATATAACAGATTTTCAAAAAAGAAAAATATACACATCATATTAAATTTAATGGTGTTGGATGTGTGGTTAGGTTTAATACAAAACTCCTCCAAAATATGTATTTAAGTATATAAAAAGGGAAGTAAAAAGCATTCTAATCAAAATTTATATACGTAATATAGATAAAGATAAAGTATTGAACGGTCAAAATTCACACCCTTTTTGATTGCTCTACTTTGAAAAACCCCGATTAGGATTACTATATATGTAAGTATTTATGTTACAATTTTATATATGTACAAATATTTTAATTATTTTGATTAAAACTGATTATAGGTACATATATATATTTATGATTTTATGTTTACATAGTATAAATTTTTAGGGCGATAGGCGGAATCAAATTTCAATTAAATACTCGTATATTATACCTATACTTTATTATTACATAAATTTACATGGTATGGTACCTATATACATGCATACATATAAATTCTTTTTCCGAAATTATGTACAATGCTTTTGTAAAACTATTAAAAGTGTAATGTTAAAATAATTTTTGGAAATTTCATTTTAATCATTTTTAATAACTTTGCTATAGAAGCTTTAGTAGACGAAATAAGAAATATGATGACATTATATTTGGAAGAATAGTATAACGATTCTAATTGTGTGTAACACAACTGAAATATTATTCTTTTCAATTACATTATGTTGATTATCCTGCAGGGTTATTGTGTTAAGTGATTTGTGACCTTCTTTGCAATATTATAATATGTGATAAATTGATAGTCACAAATCACTTTACGCAATACCCATACTGAAATCTTATGGTGTCTATTGAATTTTAAAAGCATAGTAAAATATGTTTGCCATTGAAATTTTTTTGCAAGTTATAAAACATGAGCTAAGATCTTTTAAAACATTAGATTCAATCCTCCATTGGGAACTGGAAGACCAAAATATAAAATAAATACCAACAAATATGAATATATAGAATCTTCTGTAAGCTTTTTAAATAGAATAATTTTTTTAATTATTGTGCTTTAACGTTATTATTAAATGATAAAAAAAATGTATGATAAAAATTCCCCTTTTTGCTCTAACTGATTTCAGATAATTTTATGTCAAATAACTTTAAAAAAAAAACCTTTATTAATCACAGAACATTTTCAATTCTATGCTTAAAACCTCTCAACTACTAAGTTAAGTATCCTTCCAGTATTATTTACCTATTGAAATTTATATCCAAAAATTAACTACTACTACTACTTACTACTAATAATAATGTTAAATAACGAATTGCTTTATGACAGCACTGTAAAAAAAACGATAGTATAAATTCACCAAATAGAATGAAATAATCCCTTGTTTTGTATATATCAATTCTTTTTCAACGCCCTATCATATTAATTTCTGGTTAAACATACGTATAACCAAATTCTCTACAAAACAAAACAAAATTAACACACCATAAAAATTAAACAACAATTTTATATATACCAAAAAAATTAAATAAAAAAACATATCCAACTGAATTTATTTTATCATAGGTTTACAATTTCTGAACTGCCTTTTACTTAATATATACTAGGTATACTATATTTATTTATATATATAATCCGCGTTATATTAAAATTTTATATACCATTCATTATCCAAATAATAAATATATATACAAATTCCAATCAAAAACTTCTTTCTATATAGAATCTAAATATTGTTTTTGGTAAATCCTCCAAAAAAATAATAATAATACCAAATGTAAATATTTTCCTACTATATTAATTTTATATTTAATTTTATACTAACTAAAATTTCTGATAACCTGTTCCATTACAAATAATTGAAATGTCTACTGGTGCACTTCCACGAACCAGTCAGAACTTTAATAACATAAAATAAACCGACTACTCGCCAGTCAAATATATTAAAGTTACCAGTAAAAAATTGTTTAACACCCACTACTCAGCCAATAAACATGGTTCATGAACCACCAATATTATCCATGGCTGGCTGTGTTGATGTTTATTTTTCTGTATTTTCTTTTTTTTTTTTTTTGGTTTAAGGAAATGAGAGTAAAATATACCCAACCACCACCATATAAGGATGGACAAAAAAGGCTAATACAAAATATTTACTGTTTTATGAAGGGGGATATCAAAATTTACAATGAAAATTGTAATTAACAGAAATTTTTGGTATATAAAAAATAAAATCTTGAGATAGTGTGAAGTTGGTGTAGAAAAAAAATTATCCTTAAAACCGACAAAGAGCATCCATGTTTTTAAAGTACAGAAAAGGACATTTTTTTTATATTATTATATTTTCGTTTGCAGCTGGACAGTTTTCCTTGCTTAGGGGAGGAAGAAAAACATTTAGTTAGTTGATTGTATATATTTTTTTTAATCGGAGAAAAAGAAACAACCAACATGTTTTGTTATATGCAAATTATTCTCAAATTCTATCAGGCTAGCAGGAAAATAGTATACTGTATTAAAAAGGGAACCAAGAAATTTTCGAATTATAATACTAATATTTTTCGTTGTTTTTCCCATTCCAGTCAGAAGAAATATTCTTCTGATTTTGTTTGTATCTTTTGAAAGTGAAACTGCAGGAGATTTTATTTTATGTGTATGGATGATGGAATATTTCAGTTTGTTGTTAGGGGGAAAGGCGAAAACAAATGAAAACCATAACGAATTTCGTATTGATATCACGTAGAGAAAATTCAATTTAAAGTGTTGCATAAAGAAGATATTTTTGGTTGTAGTGTTTTTTTTTTTGTTTTTAGAAATAATTTGTATTTTGTTAAGAGATACTTATATGAGTTTTTTGGTTTATTCTTATAATGTAGAGTAGACTTCAGGAAAAATTTAATAATTTAACATAATGTACATTGTACTGTACAATGATTTCTTTACAATTTTGATAGAGGTAATAGGTATTTGTTTTTTGCACTTTTCAGTTTATAAGTTTTATTTCAATATATAAAATGATAAGGCAATGGGTTTTCAAACCAAACTATCCTTTTTTTACCATTGAAATTAATCATATTTATCTTACAAATTAGTCCTTTTATATTTCATTTTGTTTTGTCAATAAAATCAATCTTCTTTATTTTATATTAGGTACATTTTATCATTTTATGCTAGGTACTAGGTACATTATTTGAGATACATGAATTTTCAATAAGGAATTTTTGGTAAGCAATTTCTGATGCTGCTTATACATGTATTTAGGAAAATATGGGAATAATTTTGTTTCATAGACAATTTCAATAAAAAGTACAATAAATCAAAGTACACTGTCGAATGATTATTACTGTAAAATATTTCATTTTGTATTTTAATTATGATTATCAATTATAGTAATAATAATCTACCTGTTAGTTAATAGGCACTGCAAAATTAAATGATTTTTTTTTACCATCTAACAGATGAATTTACAGATTAGTAAAATATGGGTTTACAACATAATGGTAATAAGTTAGTGTCTATAGTTAGTATCTACGGTTAGTGTCTAAAGTTGGTGTTTTAAAACAACAGATATTCAGATCTACATAATTTTAAATTGAATTTGAAGAAAATGCGGGGCTTACATTTAACAGATAGGTGGCAATATTTTTTTATATATGTACTTCTGGTTCTTTGTATAGGTGCTTTTTTTGTTCGTTGGTTTATGCTTTATGCAGTATATTTATTTAACCGCCAAATTATGCTTAGTTGATCCAAGCGTAACAAACTGAAAAAATAATATATCTACAAAATATACAAAACATATCTGACGCATTTCATATTAGTTACACGTTTTGTACGTCAATTTAATATTATGTATATATTATGTATATAAATATGAGCTCTAAGTATAAGAATTATAAAGGCATTACAATGTTTATATAAGAAATTATCTCATATATAAAAAAAACTGCAGATACATAATGCTATACATAAAAAATACATAATAACTATAACGTCTAAGTATATAAACTTATTTTAGTATCTCTGATGGTTCTTTTGGGTGAAAAATTGTGTAAACAAAGAAATATGTATATAGCAGCATGTATATAAACATAGACAATAATATATAGATGTAGGATATAGAACAAAAAATCGTATGAATTTTGAAAAATATAGCTTTTCCAATAGCCAGCTAAGCTGGCTATTGTAAAAGCTATAAAATATTATAATATAGCTTTTCCAATAGCCAGTTTACTCTTTTCAAAAACCATCTTTCTATTCTATGCTTTTTTCTCTCATTTTTAAATTTCTATTCTTGACACTTAATTATTGGAACATAGAAATTTTTGAATAAAAATCGTCATGGCAAACAGAATATTTTCTGGTTGTTTATTTAAATGAATTTTCAAAATTTTGAAAAAAAATTTAGTTTTATTATATACAGTTGTACACGAAAGTCAACATACAGCATGAAATGGTTGCAAATTGTGATTTAAATTATAAAATGAAAAACAATAATTAATTAAATTAAAAACAATAATTATTAGATTTATTTCAGTTTATATAATCTAATCATTATTGTTTTTAATTTAATTAATTATTCTTTTTCATTTTATAATTTAAATCACAATTTGCAACCATTTCATGCTGTATGTTGACTTTCGTGTACAACTGTAAGTTTTGTATGCCAAATACAATTTAAATTTTAAGTACAATTATGTATTTTTAAAATGTAATACATTTTCAAATTATACGAAAAAAAATTCATATTAATAATTTTTCTGCTAGAATATTATTGACGAAATGCCGGTTTTGTTAACATTATTCTTCCGTAAAATGTTAATTTAGGTATACAAACTTAACACAAATTATTCATTAAAAACATTTTAGGTAATTTTTTTTATTCTAATTATACAAATATTTATTAAATCATAATAAAAATTACAAATTTTTATACCAAAATTTTTTCTAAATTGTAAATAAAATGACAACAGAACAATTCAATTTTTTAAATCGAATTTATATGTGCTAAGAGCAATTCTGAAAAATCATATAGGAAAATAATATTTGAACATAGTAACCATAAATTTAGTTGTGTAATATGATGTCCATCCATGCAATGAATATAGTTGTATTTGTGGGATTCCCTTGTCCATACATTAAAAAAACTTAAATTCAAAGGGTACAGAAGTGCAAGAGGGGAAGAAAATTTTTGAATTTAAAAATTGAAAAATATTTTTTCTTAAATTGCTTCGTTGGCGGTGATGCCGATTTTATATAATTTCTCATATTTATTATAATCTATAATGTTTCATTAACGTTTAAAAATTTAATTTTCGCGAAAATTAGTTAATGAAGTCTTTCTTATTTCGAAACAGTGCCGATTTTAAATAATTTCTCATATATAAGATATCATTAAAAAGTGTTTCAAATTCTCACTAAAAAGTTTTTCAAATTTATATCCCAATTTTCCAATATTTTTTATTGTTTGAAAAATATTGAAAATTTACGAAAATTAGTTAATAAAAAAGAAAAACGACACATTAATATATGAGAAATTATATAAAATCGGCATCACCGCCAACGAAGCAATTTAAGAAAAAATATTTTTCAATTTTTAAATTCAATCAAAAGTATTAAAATTTAAGCATATAGAATTTTTTTCATAAATTTTCTTCCCCTCTTACACTTCTGTACCCTTTGAATATAAGTTTTTTAATGTATGGACAAGGGAATCCCACAAATTCAACTATATTCATTGCATGGACATATTACACAACTAAATTTATGGTTACTATGTTCTCAAATATTATTTTCCTATATAATTTTTCAGAATTGCTATTAGCACATAAATTTGATTTAATAAATTGAATTGTTCTGTTGTCATTTTATTTACAATTTAGAAAAAGTTTTGGTATAAAAATTCGTAATTTTTATTATGATTTAATAAATATTTGTATAATTAGAATAAAAAAAATTACCTAAAATGTTTTTAATGAATAATTTGTGGTAAGTTTGTATACCTAAATTAACATTTTACGGAAGAATAATGTTAACAAAACCGGCATTTCGTTAATAATATTCTAGCAGAAAAATTATTAATATGAATTTTTTTTCGTATAATTTGAAAATGTATTACATTTAAAAAATACATAATTGTACTTTTTCATAAAATTTAAATTGTATATGGCATACAAAACTTATATAATAAAACTAACATATAATAAAACAATAAACAACATTTTGAAAAAAATATCTTAAAAAAATTCATATAAATAAACAACCAGAAAATATTCTGTTTGCTATGACGATTTTCATTCAAAAATTTCCATGGTCCAAGTCCAAGTAGTCAAGATTCAAGAATAGAAATTTAAAAATGAGAGAAAAAAGCATAGAATAGAAAGATGGTTATTGAAAAGAGCAAACTGGCTATTGGAAAAGCTATATTTTTCCAAATTCATACGTTTTATCTCAAATATTTTCTCTAAAACGTCCCTACAGAATTTTTGTTCATATAAAAAAATGATTTTTCAATTCTATATTAAAAAAGGAGCTTTCATAATTTGTTGAAAAATTCATTTCATATTACGCGATTTTAGAACACTATCCTACATCTTATAGTATATTGTCTTTGATATAAATAAGAAATATTTTAGTAAATGAAAATAATCCAAACAAACATATTTTATATATAAAGGAGAGGAATTTTAATAATGGATTTTATATAAGTCTTTTATGTCAGTTTTTAATGGTATATATATGTAGTTAGTATAGGTTCTTTGGTATCTTGAAGATTCTCAACGCCTGGTAGATAGAAGCGTGTTTTTCTGGAAAAAGTTGTGATTTGAAAGAAATTCACACGCTTTTTGTTTATTCTTGAGTTGTTGTTGTTTTTCATGTTCACGAACAAAAAAAATACCAAACAAAAAAAAAACCAAACAGCAGATGTAGCGTGGGAATTTTTTTTTTTGTGTCTTGTATCTTTAAGATAGTCTTTAGTTTGTTAACAGTGGAATTTGGAAAAAAATACATAATGTAAATTTTATTTTTTCAACAGAATCAAAGAAAAAAAAAAGTACACAGGTCGAATGGTCTTTTTTATTTTTTGTTTGGAAGATTTTGTTATATGGAAAAAGTATATTTATCTGTAAGATAAATTTATGTCTTTCATGCGTAATTTATATAAAAATTAATTAATTCACTTTGTAAATGTATACATTATATAATTTTATATCCATATACCATTAGGTTTGATACCTGCAATCATGACTGTTAGAATAATGAATGTAGATTCTAAAGTAGATGTAGAAAACAATAATCTTATTTGAGACAAATGTAATTTATCTATTTATCCAACAAATTAATCGAAGAAAATCCTTGTGTCCAATACTTAGTATAACACAAATTATGTCTCGAAATTTAGTATTGGTGAAAAATCCGCAATTATTATATTTTAAAACTTTGGTACTAACAAGAATATTTAAGTAAAATTTCAAATTTCATCAATGTTAGCTAATTAAATGCGAAATGATGGCTAAAATTCTAATCACATATTTTAACCTATCATACAAATAAAGTTTATTAATAAACCCAAATTAAATGGGCTATATAAAATTATAAAATGTTGCCATGGAAAAATTGACCCAACACTAAAAAAAAATTACTGTCAAAATAAGAAAAACTGAATAACGAAAATCTAATTATTAAAAATCTAATTAAAATGACTGATAGTAGAATAACTGTTATAAAAAAAATAAATAAAAATTTAACAAATTCTTTAAGTGATTATTCAGATACAACAATTAATTCTACAAATTCAAAATCTTCATCAAATTCATCATCATCAAGTGATAGTGATAGTGAACAAAGTAATAACGATCAAGATGATTCGAGTAAAACAATAATTTCTGACGAAGAACAATCTGATATAATTTCGTATAAAGAATATTCTCAAATTGGTGAAAGTTTGATTAGTCATGAGCATGACAAGTTAAAAACATCTTTAGATGATATTTTGGCAAAATCAAAAAAACAACGAAAGGATAAAAAGAATAAAAAATTTGAAAGGGAAAAATTATATTCATTAGGTAATAAAAAATTGTTATGAAATTTATTTAAAAATCTTCAATTTCAATTTTACTATATTTATTATTTAGGTTTAACAATTATTGAAACAAGTATTTTAAAATTTAATAAGAAAATTCATAAACCACGAATTCGAATTTCTATATTTGATAAAAATACGGGGAAAATTTTAAATAAGAAAAATTTAAATAAGGATCATCATCAAAAATATGATGAAAATGAATTGAAATCGAATTTTTTAAGTGATCCAGGTTTAATAACAGATTCAAATAGGTATAGCGTATAGATATATGTTAAATTTAATTAAATTTATAATTTATAAAATATGTACATTCATTTTATAGTTTCTCATTTCGTTGGACAACATTAAATTCAAATATAATTTTTGATGAAGAAATTGATTATTTAAAATTTAAAAATTTTATAATATTTTTTGAATTAATTGATAATTCAATGACAACAAAATCACCAACCGATTGGTATCATATTGCATGGTCATTTTATCAACCAATAACAACAGCAATAGATAATAATAATGAAAATGATATTATAAAATTTAAGCATAAATCAATTCAATTGCAATTATTTAAATATCAACAAAAACAAACAAAATTTGATACAATTTTTACTGAATATACAAAAAGAAAACGACAAATATATTCAGCAACATTAAAAATTTTAATTAATTGTAAAGAAATTAATAATAATAAAGATTTAGATTCAAATAAATCACCAACTGCAACAAATGTTATACAGAAAAATGATAATTTACATAATATTGAGAATGATGATGATTTAAATTGGCATGGAATTTTAAGAAAATTACAATATAAAAATCGTATTTTTCAATTGCCAGTTAAACAAATTTATCAAAATTGTGATATGGATAGTAAAGGTTGTACAATGACTAGTTTTAGTCATGATTTAAATTTATTAGCATTTACAGAATTATATTGTAATTATTCAGTTATTATAATATTTGATATTTATAAATTTGAAAAGATATTGAAATTAAATGGTCATGAAAATATTATACATCATTTGAAATGGATGAACGGATATGATAATAATGATGGTGGACGAATATTATTATCTAGTTCAGCAGATCATACTTGTATTTTATGGAAGATTTTAGATAAAACATATTGTATTATGGTAACAATTATTAATTAATTAACATAATTATAAAATTTAAAGGTCCAAGAAGTCTTTTTACAATTTAAATTCGTTATTCAGAGACTAGGCTTTGGAAAAAGATGAATTTTGGTTTGGAAAATGCCGAAATTGATTTGAGAAAAAGACAAATTTGAATTGTGAAAAGAATAATTTAACCTGGATAAGCTATTATCAAAGCCGTATATAATGTATATAAAATACGGCTTTGCTATTATATACATAAATTATAATTTTTTACAGAATGTTTTGTATCATCCAACATTTGTGTATTCAGCAACATTTTTGGAGGATAATTCATATAAAAACTTGAATAGTATTGCAACTGGTTCAAGGGATGGAATTTTGAGAATATGGAAAATTAATGATACTAAAGTAAAAACGAATTTCATTTATTAATAAATAAATTTTATTTGCTTAATTTTTTTTTTAGGATAACTTTTTATTGAAACAAGAATTGATGGAACATAAAACCTACATAATTGTTGTTGCATTTAATGAACGTTCTAATCGTCTTTATTCTGGTGAAAATTCTGGTATTATTATTGAATGGAAATTTGAGAAAAATAATTGGATTTTGAGAAGGTAAAATAACAGAATTAAATTTAAATTAAATTCTAATCTTTTTTTTTGTTTCAAACAGAAAATTAACTAACAATAAAAAACCATTAAAACATTTTATCATTTGTCCAATTTTACATCGTTTATATATTTTAACTGGAATTGATTTATCAACAATTGAATTATCATCCGGTTTTCAATATTTTTTAATTAATGAATTTAATTTAAATGATGGTACAATAAAATTACAAATTTCCCAATGTGGTGAATATATTTTTATTGGTATGCGTAAAAAATTAATTTGTTGGTCAACAAAATTAAAATTAATTATTAAAGAATATTATTTAAATGGTGGTAATATAAATTCAATTGATTTTAATTCCGAACAAAATTTATTAATAATTGGTACAACTGATTATAATTGTGGTTTTTTTATTTATGGTCCAGAAAATTATTTTTCAATTAAAAATATTACAAAAAATTATCAAGAAATAAAAAATCGTAAAGAAATTTTAACAATGTCAACAAATAGTCAATTTAATTTAATATTAAATAAATTAGATAATTTATTTAATTTTGATTTGATTGAAAATAATAATGAAAATGAAAAGAAAATTGAAAATATTAAAATAAATAAATTTATAATAATGAAAGAAAAAAATGTTGATGATGATTCAAATAAGACAGAAACTGAAGATAATTTAAAGGATCAAACATTTAGTATTAAATTAAATAAAACATTTTCGATTAGTGATAAAAAATTGGGAGAAACATTTTCAATTAATGAAAAACAAATTGAAAGTTCAAAAAATACATTTATAATTAGTAAAAAATCTGATGATTCAAGTACATAATAAAGTAAATGTTCCAGAGCAAATTATAAATTTATCGTATAATATAATTTGTAATTATTTATTTGTCAATTGTAAATAGTTAATTATAGTTAATTTAATTTCCATATTATTATTTGATTAATCGAAATATTAATTGGTAAATTAGTTGAAGTACTGGTATACTTTTAATACTTATATACCCGACAATACTTTTTTAAATCATTTCTTATTATTGTGAGTGTGAAAACACATCTTTGATGTTGTCCCTAAATTTCAACAAATTTTTGAAATTTATTTTTAATATTATATTACATTTACTATTATACTTAAAACTTCAAATAAAACTAAATGCTCAAACTAAATTTTCTGTATGTTTTTAATATAAAATTGTTTTGTGCCTAAATGTATGCAATCAATTAATAGTTTTAATCAAATTGCTACAAGAATTACGTAGGTATATGGAATTTTTATGTAATTTATATTTTATAAAATTATAAATTTTAGAAATTGTATAAAATTTTCTGGGAATATTAAATAGTTTCTAATAATTTAAGTGGAAATGTAATTAGAAAAATAATAATGTAATGTAATAATTTCAATAATGTCAAAATCATGTATAATTTCTAAATTGGCTTTACTTTTACATTGGCGATTTTTTTTTAAATAATGATCTTAGGAAAATTTGTGATAAATAATATTTAAAAACAAATTAAAAAATTAAATTATAAATATAATAAAAATTAATCATAATTCTATATAATTTTGATTTTGTTAACATTAAAATGGTGACTGGTACATAAAGGACAGATATTATTATTTTATTAAACCTAAAAAATTTATAAAATATTTTAAAAAAACCCAATTTCAATATATGTACATAGTTTTATGGTTTTACTAGAAGCACGGTGCCATCTCGTAGACTTACTGCACACTATTAAATTTCTGTAATAAATATAAAATGAAAAAAAAAAAACGTAAATTATTTTAAAAGTATTTTTTTGTTTTCCTTTTAATTTCAATTTTTTTTTATTAAGACTTTTTATCACATCAACTTAAACTTACAATTTGATCTTTTTATTTTTATATCTCAAAAATCTTTCATATCTTTTACACTGTTTTTTTTTTTACTACATTTTTGTAAAATTTTTTCCTTTTAAATTTTAGATATAATTTTTTTGTTTGTTTTGTTCATAAAAAAGAAACTTAATTTTTATTTATATTTATATACTTTTTTGTTTTTTTTTAATTTAAATTATATTTAAATTTTTATATTTTAATAATAAGGATTGGGTTTGTTTTTTTTTTTCTTATTAAACGATAAAAACACTATAAATATTTCTAAATATACGATAATTTAACTTTTTATAGTTTTCATTTTTTTTACGTACACTAACGTTAAACGTAATTTAATTTTTTTAATTAATATTTTTAAATATTTTAAATTTAATTTTAATTATTTTTATACTAAAACAACCGGTTTTACGTTTTTCCAAAAAAATAATTATACAGAAAATCGTTTTTAAATTTTATAAAATTAAAAATGAGTTTAATTAATTAAAAATTTTGTTTTGTTAAATTAAAATTTAAATATGGCTAATAAAAAATATCTTTATTCTTTTTGATTGACTTGTTTTTTTAAAATGAGTTTTTTTTAAATAAGAAAATTTTACAAAAAAAAATATTAAATTTTTTTGTATTTTTTTTTTTTTTGTTTAAATATTTTACAATTTTTTCATTTCATGATTAAATATTTTTTATTTATATATATATATATTGTATTAGCAATTCTTTTTTTTTTACAATGTAAGCAAGTAAATTTTCAATTTACAATCTTATTTCATGAATATTTAAGTAAATTTTTAATTTTTTTATATAAAAAAAAAAACAATTTAAATTAAAAATATAAAACAAACAAAAAATATAATGTAACTATATTTTTTATAGCACTTTAAAAAAATAATAATTAAAAAATTTCGATTATTTTAAAATTTGTTAAATGAAAAATTTACTAAAAAAAAAAACAGATTTAATTTTTTTTAAATGATTTTTTTTTAATAGCTAATGAGTAAAAAGATTTGTTTTATTAAATATTTTTTAAACTTAGATTACTATTAATTAATTTAAACCTATAATTTTTTTTTAATATTTAGATTTTGTTTTAAATTTAATTTACAAAAAAAATATTTTGTTGGCGTTTTTTTTAATGTTTTTTTATTTGTGTGAATTTCTAGATAATAAAAATAATTCAGCAGATGTTAAATATATATTAAAATATAATTTGAATTTATTCAGCAAATGATAAATATATTCAGCTTTTGCTGAATTAATTTCAGCAAAAGCTGAATATTAATTAATTTCAGCAAAAGCAATTATCCTGCTATATGCAATCTCAAATATGTGATAAATTTTGAATTAGATAAAAATTGTAGAATTTATGGAAGCTCTTGAAACCGGAAATTGTTTTTGTCAAGTTGTGCTCTGATAATCTGTGATATATATATAGAAATAATACTTATTAAGTTTATATATAGTCAAAAAACAAAATATGGAAATACCACTTTGATGTCTTGCATACAAATTTCTTATACTTATACCTCTAATTCAGCTCATAAATTATTGATTTGTTACCAAAACAGTTTGCCAATCCATTTTTCATTTTCCCCAAGCAAAATTTGGAAATTGTGAACATAATATTTTTAAATTGATTCTGTGAGTTTTCGAATAAAAAATCATTTATATTTTCTAATAATTAAATTAAGATTAGATTTTACATGGTTTACAATTCTGAGAAAAATAAAATTGCATTAAATTTGAAATAATTGAACTAATGTTCAAGAATTAATCAAGTAATACTGATTTTGGCAATTAAAATTACTATTTCCTAGTATTATTTTACAAACAAATCGAGATGATAAGAATATTAACATAAAATTATTAAACTATTATAATTTTTTTAGAAATATAAGAACGCCAACAAAATTAATTTCATAATTTTTTAAATAAAATAAACAAAATCTATTTTTTTATTATATATAAAATAATCTTCTAAAATTATAATTCTTCGTGACTTTTGGGATCTTCTTCCTTCATTCAATATTATCAAAAAAAAAAAAAATAATTTCACTTATTTATAATTAATTATATTTATTTATTTTCATACTTTATACAACTAAAGAAGTCCTACAACTTATTTTAACTAATTAATTATTAATAATATTTTATATTTATAGTTAATTAATTTCTTATGACAAGTTTTTTTTTATTCATTTAAATTTATATTTTGTTTTTTATTTTTTTTATTTATGCTAAAAATAAGTAAATTTAATTAATTATTATTCGATATTTTTTATATTCAATAAATTTTTTGAATCGAAATCATTTCTAAAGACAATTTGAAATAATAATAATAATAATTAAATTAAAGTAAAATAATATACACATTTTATATATAATTATAAAATTTAAGAATAATTTCACGTATTTTTGAAATTTCAAATATTTTTCAAATGAAAAACTGTCCACTCATTGTGTAAAATTTCTAATTACAATTTTTCAATTTAAATTTATGTGAATGTAATTATTAATAAAAAATTAGAAAATCATTTATTTTTTGAACGCATTTAGAAAAAATAAATAAAATTGAACCAAAAAAAAAAAAAGAATAATAAAAATAATTTTGAAATTGTATTTTTCTAATGTAGAGCAAGAAACATTTTTTTGTTATAAATTTCAATTTCGAAAAATTATAATTTAATATTTTGATATAATCTTTTTCGAAAATGGAAAATGGAAAAAAATCATGATTCAGCAATAGCTACAATAATAGATCACTTGATCAACTGGTAATAAAATTATTTACAATTTTCGGTAGACAATTTACTTTACAGACAAGACATTTTTTATATTGCTTCTGAATTAATATACTTATATTTGCAATTAATATTTAAATTGACGATTGTTTTTAGCTAATATATTCAGACTTTTTGCTTAAGTATATAATTATGGATAATTTTTTTTTGTTAATTTTCGTCAATTTAAAAAAATTATAATTTTATATAAATCTCATGGTTGTTAATAATATTTTCTATAATTAATACAAACTGAAGTCTTAGTTTCTTTTTGGAAGTCCATTTTGATTAGTTTATTGTGAGACAGTAATAATTTTTTTAAAATTTAAATTGGCGAACGGTCACTGCAAAATGCAGTTGCTTTGATCAGGCGATCAATTATTTTAGCTATTGCTGAATCATGTCGATTTTTTTCCAAAATGATAATAATTTAAAGAAATCCCGAAAATAAATTGAATTGTATTTGTAAAATTAAATTATAAACAAAATTTTATCTATTAATATTTTTGTAATATTTTCGAACTTAGATTTTTTTTATATATATTTTACTTATTTTTTCAAAAAATAAAACATCTTTGATATTTTAATTTACAAAATTAAAATGAATTAAATTTAATTGATACAAAATTATTCTTAATTGTTGTCATTTTTTACACTCATTTACTTTGAATATTATTTTCATTTCAAAAATTTTATTCTGTGATTGCAATTTAAAAATAATTTCTTTAGATTTTTTTTTATTATTTTATTTAATAAATAAATTATTAATAAATATATTCATGAAATAATGTTTTGGTGTTTCTTTTTTCTATATTGTATTTCTTCATCAAATTTTCTTTAAAACTTTTACTTAAAAAATAGACACGTGAAAAATAAAAAGCAGAAAAAGAAAAAAATTTCGAAATTATTTTTTTACGATGTTTTTTCCTTGTTTTTTTTATATAAAAAAAGATTTAAGTAAAAATGTAATCCTTATTTGTTCTTTGTATGTGTATATTGATTTTTTTTGTTTGTTTTTAAATTAATTTTAAATTTAAATTTGAATATTTTTTTTTTACAATAGTTGTCCATGAAATTTAGCTGTATGTCGGACTAATGCTAAATGAGATTTAAATACATGACAGCATAGATTGCATACGAAGTTTTGTTGAGTTTGTATTCTCATAAGATATCTGTTTTCTTCTAATATTGCCTGCAAGAAATTCATTTAAAATTTCTTAAAAAATAATTTTTTTTTTGTGTTGTGGAAATTTTTTTTTTTTTTATTTTTTTGTATATTTTTTTTTTACATTTTTTAGTTTTTTTTTGTTACTTAATTAAGTTTTTTTTATTTATTTTTATATAAATTTACTTTTTTCTTTTTTACTATAAAATTTTGGTTTATAAAAAAAAAAAAGATGAAAAAAAAAATTATAAATTTTACCAATAAAAAATAATAAAAAAAAAAAATGTGTAAAATTAAATTTAAAAAATAATAAACTACTTAAAAAACTAAAAAAATAAACAAATTATAATTTCTTTTTTACGTGAATTAATTAATTAACATAGGTTTTTTTTAGTTTTTCTATTGCCATAATAATTTCTACTTTTTTACATAAATTATTTTTGTTTTTTTCATTTTTATTGCGTTTTTTGTTTTGTGCTTTTTTTTATTAATTAAAAACATTTTGTTTTTTTTTTTTATAAAATTAAAATAAAAAAATAATAAAAAATTTTTTAAAAATGAGTGTGTAATAAAAAGGAGTCAGTCAAAGAGAAATTTGACCAAACTTGTTCGAGATTTTTGTAATATTCGAAACTTTGTATTAATTTTCTAATTTTTAATTATTTTTTTGGTAAATTCTCTGATTTCCAAATAAAATTAATTCGATTTTCAAACTTTTGTGTAAGTTGGTTTATATTTTTTTGACTCAAAGTTTAATCATTTTTCTCTTTAACTGACTCATTCATTATTTATTTACTTTGTGTTGTGTTGTGTGTATTATGTAATCGATGTGAAAAATTTCTAACAAATTATTTTTTACTATTATACTTTTTCGAAATTTCCATTATTTTGTTTGTGTGTTAAATTTTAGTGTTATTCTTAACTATTTATGTTTTTTTTTTTAAAAAATGTAATTTTTCCTTTTTACCATTTTAATCTACTTTTAATCATTATTTAAAAAAAACAATTTCTCCTTTTTTTTATTAAATTACTTTTTTTATATATAAATTTCTAGTTTTTATTAATTATAATTTTTATATAAAATGATTTTATTTTATTTTTTTAAACTTTTCTGAATCACTGGATGACTTTAATTTTTTGAGTTAATATTTAAATTTTTTTTTTGTTTTTTTTTCTCTAAAAATATGGAATTTTTGTACATAATTGTAATACCTGCATAAATCTCCGTTCAGGATGTTTATAGAATATATGTTCTCTTAAATCATTTGCAGTTGGGAACATCAATCCACAGTCATTACATTTTAAATCATCATTTTGTGTATCAACTTGATGGCTATTATTTTGTTCATCATTATTTGTCGCCTATAATACAAAAAAAAACACAAAAAGAGAAGAAAAAAAAAGGGAGGAACACAATATTTAATATACTAATCATTAGTTTTTCTTTATGTTTTGTTTTTTTCTAATTTAAATTTCTAATTTCTAATTATTAAATTTTTTTTTAAAAAAAAGGTAAAATTAAATAAAAAGTTTTTTGAAATTTTGTTTGAACTAAAAAAAAGAGAGAAATAGAATTTTTTTTATATTAAAAATTTTGAGTAAGAAAATTTTGGTCTAAAAATAAAAAAAAATATTATTTATGTAAATTAAAAAAATAAATTAACTGAAATTTGAAATTATTAATATGAACAAAAAAAAAACTATATTCGACAAATAAAATTTAAAATAAAAATGTTTAACGAACTTTAATATGGCCCCCCGATATTTCTCCATTTTGTTGTTGATGCTGAGCTATTACAGCAGCAGCTGTTGCAGCCGCCTGTTGCTGTTGCTGTTGTTGCATATGATTTAGTTGAATTGATGTTGCACCAACTTGCATATTATTTTTTTGCTGTTGATCTTGTATTAATACATTATTTATGGTATTTTGTTGATGTTGATGATTTTTATTCTTTTTTGGACGACCACCTAAAAGAAACACACAACTCAAAAAATATTTTCATTTAATTTAATAATAAATACTTACGTTGACCATGACCAGGTGTTGTTAATGTTGTTATTTGATGTCCAACCATACCTTGCATCGTTTGTTGCTGTTGTTGTTGTTGTTGTTGCTGCTGCTGCTGCTGCTGTTGACCTTGATGCCCAATCTGAACAACTTGATGTGACTTTTTCGATCGTTTCGGTGGCGGAAGCTCACTGTGAGAATGTCGAGTTAGAAGATGCTTCGATAAATGTTGTTTAACCGCGAAGCTTTGATTACAATTAGCTACCGGACATGTTATATACCTTTTTTTTGTTATTGTTTATGGTTTTTTGTTTGTAGAGTTGAAGTAGTGTTGTCGTTTGAATGTTGGCCAAAAAAATTGTGATGATTTTTTTAAATATGAAAATTTATTTGAAATTTTTTTGTTGTCCCATTAGTCATCCACACCAAACCATAAAAAAATAACACCACATCATCCGAATTTAATATAGAAGTGTTCATCCACCACGTAAACGAATTTCCGCCAAAAAAATAAATGATGTCCACCGACCGGTCCCAAAGTAGAGGTAAAATTTGGAAAGAGTTGTGTGTGGCAGTGTAAATTTTATTTTTCCGAAAAATAAACAAGAAAGAGAAAAAATAACACCGAACAATTAAATTAAAAAAATATGTTTTACAAAAAGTCGAATTTCAATTTTCACATTTGTATACTTCTTTTTTTTTTTTCTTTTTTTGAAGAAAGGAAATCAAAAGATTTCCTTCCAACAAAAAAAAAACAAAGGAAGGAACAGAAATTTTCTCTTGAGAAGAAATTTTTTGTAGTAGAAAATTCGATTTTTTTGGCGATTGTTGGTGTGTTGTTGTGTTTTATACGAACTTATCCATAACAGAAATAAATTATTTTTTGCCGATATATTTATTTTTGTTATCAATTTATAAATAAAATTTTCGAATTTTTTTTTGAAGAATTTCAATTGTAGAATTTTTTTGGAATTTACCATCTTTTTTCCCAAGTCCACTTATTTTCTTAATTTTTTTAAAATGGCCAAATATATTTTTTGAATTATAACATTTTAATAATATTTTCCCATTTGAATTTATATATTTGTTTTTTCTTTTTTGATTATAAACTTTTATGTTATGAAATATTTTTATTTTAAAATTTTTCGTTTCGTATAATTAAAAAAAAAAAATTAATTAAATAATTAATTTATATATATAATTTTTTTTTTCACTTAAAATTGTTTCTTGTATTATTATTTTTTTTTTGTTAGAAACAAAATTAAAGACATTACCTTCCTTCGATATGTCTTTGTATATGTTTCTTCAGTAGACCCTCCTGATTGAAAGAGCTCGGGCACATGTCACATTTAAATTTGAATTCGTCATGCATTTTGTTGTGTTGATCTAAATGTGCTTGTTGTAAAAATTTTTCATCACATTTAATACATTCGTAAGGAAATGCCAAACCATGAGATTTCATATGTGTATGAAGCTGCGATTGTTGTTTAAATGTTTTCTCTGGACATCTTGGACAATAATAACCAGTTATTCCAGCATGAGCCTGTAAATGTTGATTTAAAGATGTCACTTGGGTAAATTTTTTTGGGCACTGATTACAGCAATATTGTTGAACCTTATGATGTGTTTTCATATGATTATTCAAATTAGTTACCTACAAAATCGAATGAAAAAAACAACGAATTTAAGCGAATTATGTAGTAAAAAAAATTAAATTTAAAATATAAGTCCGAAATGTTCGAATGTTCCAATTTACGATTGATTGCCCCAAAATTTCGACAAATGTTAATTCTGCATACTTTACAGAATTAAATATATTTTCAATTTTCGAGCAAAATATCAGTATAAAGAAATGCGGATATTCGTAACTCAAAATTTACAAAATGATTACGGATAGTTTGTCGAAATTTCGAACAATCACTCGTAATTCGAACATTTCAGATGTTAAATAATCCAGACTAATATTTACTTGAGCAAATGATCTTCCACATTCAGTTTCAATACACACAAATGGTCGTTCACCAGTATGCAGTCTTCTATGATTATTTAAATTTGTTATCTACAAAAAACAAAAAAAAAACAAAAAGGAAATACTTTAGTTCTTGTTTTTAATCATAAATTTTGTTTTAATTTTGATTTTACTTGTGTAAATGATTTTCCACAATCAACACAAATATATGGTCGGTCATTTGTATGTATACGTTCATGATTTCTTAAATTAGCTGCTTGGGTAAATCCTAAAAATGAACAAATTATCACAAATTATTTTCTATTATCTTAAATGATTTTCGTATAATTACCTTTTTGACAATATGTACAAACATATTTCCGCTCAGCAGAATGATTACGTATATGAGTTAATAATGATGATTTTCTTGAAAATGTTTTTGAACATAATGGACATGATCCTTCTTCGTTAAATAATAAATCAACCTGTGATATAAAATACTAAACATTGTAGAGAAATAAAAAATAATAATAATTTTGGATATATATATTTTTTTTTTTGATAAATATAATTTTTAGATTAGGAAATGAAATCATTTTTGTTGATAATTTTTTTTGTTGTTTTGTAAAAAAAAAATGAAAAGAAAAAAGAAAATTGATAAATATTTTAATGAAAATTTATTTTAATTTACATCAAGATGTTGCATTGTTTTTTCCAAATCAAATGACATTGTTGTATTATTACCACCACCACTAGATTTTTTTGTATTGCCGTTTTGATTAGCAACTGAATTTAAAGCTTGATTAATCTGTGAAAATAATTTTTCAAAAAGAAAATAAAAAAATTAATATTAGTAAATAACCAAAAAACCAATAATAAATTTTTATCAGAATTTTAGTTTAATTTATAAAGAAAATTATTCGAAAAAATGTTTGGAACATGGGAGAAAATTATTAGATGAAATAAATGGAATATGAAATAATGTTAATTTAATTAAGTATATTATATTTTTTAAATTCAATTAATGAAATTGTAAATTTTCGGTTAAAAAGGATTGAAACTCAAAAATTAACTCAAAGGCAAAAAATAAAATCTTCAAAATTTGTGTAATTGCGCAATTTTCGTTTATCAATTCAAGAATTTATTAAATATTTAATTATATCTAATTTCTTTTAAAATATTTTCATTAATGGATATTTTTAAATCCAATATTATTGTCGGTTGTATAAATTTACCGGCGAATTTCATAATTTCTTAAGAAAATTTCAATATTTTTTTGCAATTAACTTTAAAATTATATATAAATTATTAATAAAAATATATATTTAATCTTATAAATTTAATTCCCTAACATTAATAATTTCACCAATAAGCAAAATTGAAAAAATAATTTTTTCACCAATTGACCAAAAAAAAATCTTTACAACAAAAATATTTTCTCCAATCAAAAAATTCTCTATCAATAACAAAAAAAATATATATTTCATTCATTAAAAAATTAATATTATTATGATATTTTTTTTACTATCACAACAATTATATATAATTTTAATATAATCTAAGAAATATACATAAAAAAATATAATTTCCCCCGAAAAAAAAAAACCAAAAAAATAATAATATAATCATTCATTTTTTTTTCCAGTTTTCACCCTTTCCAATAATCACTTTTTTTCTTTCACTATAGATACCAGAGAAAAGAACAACAACAAAAAACATGATTTTTTTAAATATTATTTTTTTGACATTTCCATTATTTATTAGTAAACAAAAACTCCGATAATAAATAAATGCAAAAAAAAAAATAAATACTGAAAGAAAATCAGCTTTTTTTTATAATATAATTTTTTTTTATGATTATATTTTATCACTACTACATCGTCGTCATCGTTGTCGCTACTTGTTTGTGGATTTCATTCAATCTACATATACTAAAAAAAATGATTATTATTATTTTTTTTACGAACTACACGTTTTTCTTTTTAATATCAAGAGAAAATATAATAATAAAAAAAAAATTTATTGAAATGTTTATGTTATACATAAAAAAAAAATTGTATATAAAAAAAAATTATTCATATATATACATAAAAAAATCTATCTATCTATATATACATATAAATATATTTACATAATTACTTTTTGGCGCGAAACATAAACATTAATAAATAATAATAAAAAATAAATAACATTCTGAATCAGAGATGAAAGGAAATTATTAGATTTAAATGAAAATAAAAATTAGTTTTTCGGACTTTTTGTGTGCTTCTGTAACACAATCTTGAATTGACCAAAAGAAATGTTGCAAAAAAAAAAAAAAATAAACCGGTCCAAAATATGCATGAAAATATGCATGTATATTGGACGTTTTTTAATGTCCGAAATTTTCACTGAATATAAACTTCGCCGCGTAATTTTTAATTTATAATTTTTAAATGAATCCGCTTTTTTCCCAGAAATAATTTTAAACCAAGAAAAATTGGATTTTGCAGTCTATTGCTGCGTTCAGCAGATGCGCTAGAATCTAGCGCTCGAGCGTTTGACTGTTTATATGTATAGAGAGTCAATATCATATGATTTTAAATTTTTGAATTCGCCGCTGCGGCGAAAATTTCTAGATTTTAATATACATAATTTTCTTTTCAAGATTTTGATATTCTAGATTTCGACACTATCCAACTGGCTTTTCTTCGGGAAAAAGGAAAATTCTCTATAATATAACTTATATTTTCCAATTTGAAATGGGAAAAATTATAATAATAATTTCTTTTTCATAGTTTTAATTTTCAAATCCTTACTATTGTAGTTGTTTGTTGTGCATTTGTATGATTATCACTATTATTATGATTTTGTTGTTCTTGTTGTCTAGATGATGATGTTGTTTGTTGTTGTTGTTGATTATTTTGTTGCTGTTGTTGTTGAACTTGAATATTATTATTATTATTATTTGTTGTTGTACTACCACCACCTCCACCACCACCACCAGCACTTCCTGTTGTTACAACAACTGAATTAGCTGGTTGTTGTTGTTGTTGTGCTGCTAAATCTTGACGTATTGTTTGATAAAAATTTGCTGATAAACCATTTGTTGTTAAATGTTCTGAACATTTTACACATGTTGGTAAATTATATCCTGGAACTTGAAATAACTAAAAAAATTAGAGAAAAAAAAAGTTAATTAACAAATTTTTTTAAATTTACAACATTTAAATAATTTAATTTAAAAAAAAAGCAGTTAAGAACAGCTAAGAACAGTTTTTTATTTTAAAAAAAAAAGCACAACAGAAATATTTATAATTTTTTGTGGTTTGAAATTAATTACTCAATTACAAAAATTTTTTGTTTTGTTTTTTCTTCTTTATTTTTTTTAACTGGCACAATTATAAACAGAAAAAGTCCATTGAGTTGAAAATTAGAAAGAATTTTTCATATATAAGTATTTCTTTTCTTTTTTTACAAAACGACAATTTTTATTTTTTTAAATTTTAAAAATTTTTTAGAAGATGAAAATCACTTTTTTTTTGTTAAGTATAACTTGTGTTCAAGTGGCACGGTCTTTGGTCAATAATTTTACTGTGTGTAGAAAAAAAATAAATGTTGTTTTTTTTCTATAGTGTTTTTAATTTTTCTTTTATTTTTTTTTTCGTGTTGTGTGTTGGGAAGACAATTAATCGGTGGAGAGAGCGCGGATAAGAGAGACTCTGATGGATATATTTAATAAGATTTTTTTTTTTTTTTTTGGTAAATTGGTGGAGCACATATAGCAAAAAAAAAAAAGAAAAAAAAAACAAATAAAAATAAATTTATAAGAAAAGGAAAAAAAAAAATGTAAAAACATCGAGGGGAGCTCTTTACAAATGGATATTATTATTATATTTTTTTTTTTTTTGCTTCTTTCTTATGATGTTGTTGGTTGGGATATTTTTGGGTTTTTTGAAAAAAAAAAAAAAAAAAAAAAAATTAAGATGGTGCAATTGTGTTGGTTGTATTTTATTTTTTCTGAACAAAATAAAATGTTTACATATATATATACATTTATAAGCAAAAGAACACAAGACAGGAGGTAGAAAAAATATTTATAAAAAGGCAAAGAGACATAAAAAAAATAAAATAAAGAACCAAAGAGCAGGTTATATTTTTCAATTTCTTTTTTTTTTTTTTGTTCCCAAACAAGCAAAAGGCAACATACAACATATATAAATTGTGTGTATATATTTATATATATATTCAACATTATAATACAAAGTGTGTAGATTGTTTTTTTTTTTCATCATTATCTCAATTTTGTTGGGTGGCGGCTTGCGTTCAGTAAGAAGAAATTCAGACAATTTCAATTTTCGAAGCGCTTGAATTTTTAATTTGGGTGTTTTAGTGACAATATCACAATATCATGAGAAATTTTAATTAATCCATATTACAATTCTTAGTATCAAATTGGTGATTCCATTACTGATTGTATATAGTTACTTTCAGTTTCTGATCTACATTTAGAAGTTAGAAATATTTTTGATCAAAATTTGAGCTAAGCATATTTAAAATATGTTCAGTTTTCTGAATTCGCCGTATACTTGCTGAATTCGCTGTATATTAGCTAGCTAACAGTTTAATTATAGCTTTTTATAGAAACTTAATGTTATTCAGCAATTTGTCAGCAATTTATCAGCAACATAGTGAGGTTATTTAAACAACATTACTATCAACATCTTCGAATAGGATATTTCTTTAGCATTGCTTACACAGATTGCAGTATATTGTCAGCAATATAGTTAGACGATTATTGGTTATCCCAAAATGAAAATCCTTCCTCTTTTCTGTAAAAGTACTAAACTCTACCGAACAAGACCCAACATCTTCTTCTTGTTTTTTTTTTTGCATTTCTTTTCATTTGTCGTTATTGTCGTCGTCGTCGTTCTTACATTTTGCTGCTTTGCTAGCTAGTTTATTTTTATTATTATTTTTATAATAATAATAATTTTTTTTATCCAGTTTTCTGTTTTTTTTTTCGTTATAAAAGTAAAGTAACACACAACAAACAGAGAAGAGAAATATACAGAAAGCAAAAAAAAAATTGTATATAATTCACTATTTTATTATTTTTAGTAGAGTTGTTGGTTGGTTGAATTTTGTTGTTGTTGTTGGTTGATTGTAGGAGTGTGGGATTTAATTTTGTAATTTTTTTTTTTGTTCGTCGTTATTTTCTCTGGTAGAAAATTCAAGTCCTGTTTCCTTTTTTATTTTATTTTTGTATATGTAATGTTGTTTTTCTAGTTACATATATCTTTCTATTTCAAATCCTTCGCTTTTATACATATTAGCGGCTAAGTTTACATATAATACTGCATTATATAAAATGCCTAGGCATTTTGTTAAATTTTGGCAATGTATTACATGTCAGGATGCTACTATATACACAACAATTCAGGCAATATTTGAAATAGCACTTGGAGATTAATGGTTTCTTTTTTTGTTGGTTATAAAATGTGTTTCTCTATTTCGCCACAATCTTCTAAATCATGTCCCTATATGGAAAAAATCTTCTCAATTAAATTCCCCTTGGCAAGTGTCTTCGGCATTGTATATAAATGCCTAGACACTAACCAAATTAAATTCATTTTATGCTGACTAATAGGTTAAGGCTACATACACCTATAATGATGACTAGTTATTCTATATAATGATGAATTTACACACTGTCGTGTTTCATACATTTCTTTCTATATACATTTCAAATCCTTCGCTTTATGTACATACCATAGATACATATTGACAATTTATACACACATTCTTTTCCGACAATAAAAACAACAACAAAAAACCCATCCAATAACAAACAGAAAGAAAAAAAAATTATTCGAAGTGCATGCTCGATCCACAATAAAAAAAGGGAGAGGCAAAAACACATTTTATAACCAACAAAAAAAGAATTGGTAAAAATCTAAAATAATAATAAAAAAAAAAAAACTAAAAAAAAATTTTTTTTTATTCGCACCTTGTGCAATTTTTTTTTTTTTTTGTATCTTTTAGATTTTTTTTTTTAATATTATTTTTAGAAGTGAATTTTTTTTTATAAATTGTGCTGGAGGATTTTCTGGCCGTTAGAGAGATTTTTCATTTTTATTTTTCATTTTTCCGTCTTGTCTTGTATTCTTTTTTTTGGGGGAAAATCGATAGAAATGTTTTTTTTTTTGTTATTTGGGGGGATTTTTTTTGTCGTTGTTGTGGGACAAGGAAAAATTTATAGGTTAGAAATTTTGTTGTTGTATAGTTGCTTTGTGATGTTTCGAAAATTAAAAGAAAATATACAAAATAATTTTGGTTTACAATAGAAGCAGAAAGTATTAAGTCACTGAAATGTTAATTTTCAGTAAATTATAATTCTACTGACCAAATTTATGGCGCCATAAATATGGAAACGTCAATGGCCAGTGGAGCAAAGATTTTGAGTGGTAAAAAGTGTCTACAAGAAATTTTAAAAGATTTTTGAGCAAATTTAAATTTTATATACAAAAGTGCAAGTTACAAAATCGAACATAAAACAAATTCGCAGCGGGTTTAAATCCAAAAAAACTTTTGACTAAACGCCTTTCTGCTTGTGAATTTGACAAAATATACAATTTTTTTTGGTTAGTTTAAGAAAATTTGAAAAGAAAAATTAAATAGAGTAAAGAGAAGCTAAAATTTTTGTAAATTTGAAAATATTTTGAACATAAAACATACCGCAGCGGGTTGAAAACACAATCTACAAATACTCTCCATTATATATATATATTTTTATTATTATTTTTTTTTTTTATTTATAAAAATTTTTTTTTTTTTTTTGCTGTTGGGCACCACATTTATTATGGCGGCGGGGGAAATTTTTTTGTTCTCTTTTTCGTGAGTTTAGTAGTTTTTTTTTCTATTTTGTTTGTCTTTTTTTTTATTTTTTTTTTTTTTAATTCTTTAATTAATTTCAAATAATTTCCTTCTTCGCATTCCTTTTAATTTTTTTGGTATATATAAAAATGATTTTCCTTAAAAATTTGAATTTTCTTTGAATTCAACAACAAAAATTTTAGAAAAATAAAATTGTCATTATTTTTTTTTTAAACATTAATTTTTGTTGTTGTTTTTTTTTGTTGTTCTTGTTTTGCACAACATTTAATATTTACACACACATACGAAAATGCAGCAACACAAATTTTGTATGTATTAAAAGAGAAGAGACACAAAAAAAAACTATAAAAAAATTAAATAATAATAAAGGAAAATATATTATTTCTGATGACAAAATTAAATTTAAAATTTATATTTAATTTTAATTTTTGGAATTAATTTTCCTCTTTTTCTATTTTTTGCTTAATTTTTTTGTGAATTTTAAATTTAAAACTCAAAATTTATTTAATAAAACATATAAGAATTTTTTTTTTTATGTACACACACACACATTTATGCAATAATCATAATAAAAAAAAATTCAAGTAAAAAAATTATTTTTTTTGTGTTACAATAAAAAAAAACCACACTGAAATTTTTTTTTTGTGCTCTTATAGAATTTTTTTTTCTTCTTGCTTTTTTTTTGGTGTTGTGTTGTTGTTTTGTTACTTGTATTTGGGGAGTTTTGAACGCACTTTTTTTTCAATTTATTTTCTGGACGTTTTTTTTTCTTATTAAATATTTTTTTTTTCGCAAGTTTTGATTTTTTTCTTATTGAAATTGAAAAAAAAAAAATTTTTGTTTCAAAAAAATTGAAAATTTTTTGTTTAAATTTCTTAAGATTTAGATTTTTTGTTGGTTGTATTTGATATTTCGTCACACCACAGAATTTTCTCACTTTCGTATAAAAATATTTTAAAGAAGCGAGTTTTTTTTTCACTTTTTTCACTTTTTGGTTGGACAGGAGGAAAAAAAAGGATAATTTTTTTATTTCCACTTTTGGGTGATTAAATTTTTTCTTTTGTGGAACAACACACGAAACACGAAAGAAAATAGATTTTAATTTAATTTCGTCGGCATTTCCTTTTTTTTTGCCATCCAAAAACGCGAAATTTTGTATTTTTTTTTCTTCGATTGTATTTTCTTTTTGTATTTGTTGCAATAATGAAAAAAAAAAAACTTTTTTTTTCTTTGACTACGAGTTTTTTTTCTTTTTTTTTGGTTGTTCTGACAGTTCCATACGAAAAATTTTCGAGACTCGAGGTAAAAAAGGGATATTTTGTGTAGATTGAAAAATTTCCCCAGCTAACTGAAGAAACATGTTAAATGTTTGTGGTAATTTTATACATTTGTATGGTTTTTTTGGGTATGGGAAATTATAGTGTTTTTTTTGTAAGAATGAAGGGAATTTCTGTTTGATGGGTTTGGTTGTGGTTGGAGTTTGCGATTGTATGGTAAGTGGTTTGACGATTGGTTGAATTAAATTCGTGTCGATGTGACACCTGTTGGAAAAATGTGTGTAAATAATATACTGTTGAATTTTTTTTTATATAGGATCTGGCTACAACCTACAACATATTCAATTTCCGTTTCCGATATTTAAGCTTAGAGATTTTTTAATTAGAAAAATTCACTTTTTATAAGAATGAAAGTAATTTGTGTTCGAATGTCGAGTTGTGGATGAAATTATGTGATTGTTAGTTAATTGTAAGTGGTTGGAAAATTGGATGAATTTGTGTTGGGTTGCCACCTGTTGGAACAATTATGTATTAAATTAAAATGCATAGTCCAGTTAGGGTGTTATCTATTGGAATAATATAAAATTGAGTTGTTGTGGTTGAAGTTTGCGATTGCTAATGGCAAGTGGTTTAAAAATTAAATGAATTCATCTCGGGTGTAAAAAAAATGTATATATTAAAATGTTTCCATTTCCGTTCCCGATATGTTGAATTTAGATTTTCCTTAATTGGAAAAATTCACTTTGATTCTCTTACAAGTTACAACAGAGAATCACAATATGAACCATAGATAGATAATAATAAAATAATAGGAACAATAGAAAATAATTATCTTCTATCTTTTGCCTCCTTCGTATATTCAAATAACCAATATTCAACATCTAATAACTTATAAACCAATTAAATTTTTTGACTTCTGTAAAAGCTATAAGTGAGATATTTTATATTCTTCGTTTAAGTTACATATTATATAAAATGTAATTCATCGTCATTCATAAAATGTAATTCATCAGATATCTAAAAATTAACTAAGGTCTGTGAAGAAACTTAAACCGTATCTACTCTTCCTTTTACGTGTTGTCCCTTTAAAAATCAAAAAATTTACATTTTTTTATTACCCTGTAATTTTGTGGCTATTTTATATTTTAAAAAGAAAATATTGAGAAAACTTTCGAAAATTATATTTTTTTTAAATTTTTAATAAATAAATTAAAATCATTTGCCTAACTAATATAATTAATTAAAATGAATCTTTTGCATATTTTTAGGTGCTATGCAAACTATGACACGCCTAGAAATATTGGATATATATTTTCATATCACATAATATGTTCCATTAATAGAAAAATTACAGAAAATATAATTTAATAATTCATTATCCTGGAATAATAATAATCTTGGAACGAAAAGAACCATTTTTTACCGAAATTTAAACCATTGCATTTTTTTCTAATTAATACTATATATAGGAATTCCCTTTTGGTTTAGAAATACCTCATAGTTCTACATGAGGCGATTTCGAGGAAATGTACTTTTGACAAGCCCGGGGTTTGTTTATCGTTATTTTTTATTTTCTACTTAAAATAACATTTTAATAACAAACTATTAAACTAAAAAAGAAAAAATATCATAAAAATCATTAATATATTTCAATAAACAGTTTAAGGATGAAAAAAAAAAATTTAATTAAATTTTCTCTCTGTAGAGAATACTTAAGTTTCTAATACTATAAAATCTACGATACAAGACATAATATTTTTTGTGTCGTTAATATAAAAAAAAAGAATTAAGAAGAGCCTGGAAGAACTTAATGAAGTCATAACCTGTCAACGCCTTTTTTCTTTATAATTTCCCCCTTGGGTATAGGAGGGTATTTAACTAAAGTATAGAAACCACTATGACTATATACACATTTTGTATATACATAAATACACAAAAATTTAATGAAAACAAATTATCACCCCCAATGTGTTAACCAAAGAAAGAAAAAAAAAATCCTTTTACAAACAAAATAAAATGTAGAAAAACTCTGCCTCCCTGATACACAAACACTTTTTTTTTATAATTCAATTTCTTAAACCAATTTCTTCTGTTGTCTACTTAGTAGATGGTATTTATAGTATATACAACTATTATTTTTTGGTTCTTAAAAAAAATTCACAAAATTTTTCAAAAATAATGAGGGGTTGAAAAATGATTTTGTGTTGTACGTATATGCATGCGTACTATACAAATTTTAAACTCCCTCTCACATCATTGTATATAAAAATGATGCCAAAAATAATAATGTAATATTATATTTGATTTTGTTGTGTCTCTAAACAACATAATAAAATCATCCTTCTCCAAAAATCCTTTGCCAATGTATTTTTGAATTTTCATAGTATGCATTAGATTTTTTATGAAATTCATTTTATCAATGCTTGTTGTTGTCTGATGGTCAATTTTAAGTGGTTAAGTGAATATACACAATTTATGAAACAAATAAAAATATATGAACATGCAACAAGAAACAATAAGGAGTGTGCTACTCTACACATTAACTTATTCAATTCGTCCGTGTCAATGAATCCTTTTCAAACAAAAAACAATATGTTTTTGTATTTACTCCAATAAATTGAACCACATCATCAGTGTTGTACAACTGATATGGATTTTTCGTCTGTCTAGTTCTATAGTATAATATGCAAAAAAAAAATAGGAAATCTTGAATTTATTTGAAAACAAGGGTGAAAATTAATAGGTGGTATAAAAAGAAAGGACACCCGCACATGACGATACGAATTTTTATTAAAATCTAATGGACTATATTTGTTGTTTTTTTTTAGAGAAGATATTGTATACCAAAAGGGGGAAGTATGTGTGTGTGTGAAGGATATTTGATGAATAATATAGTGTTTAAATAGAATAAACATGCAATTATGCGGATTGTAATAGCAATTTAGCAATCTTTATATAATATGCAATGCATTTAAAATAGGAACAAGGAAGTTAAAATTGTTTATTTTTTTTTAATATTGACAGAGAAAGATTAAAAGATTATATGGGAAAAATCTATAGTTGATGTTATTTAGGAAAAAAGGGGAATGTTAAAATGTTAATGACAAATATACGTGGAGTAGGGATGCCCATAGCTCATAGGCCAATGGATGTTAAATTAAGCAATAAGGAATCATACACTAGTCGGATCCTACATTATCCTTCAAAAGTTTCGAACCATATAGTACTTCTTTCCCACTAATCGACTGCAATCTCAGTAGTTGTCTTCAAATTAATTAACAGTCTAGGTCTCCCAAATGTTCAATGTTGAACCGAGCAGCAATAATTATTTACAATTTTTTTCACTATTATTTTAAAATCATAAAGATTTCGAGAAAACATAAATACATCATTTACAGATCGTTCTAATCATGTTTAATATAAATTTTTTAATGAAATTTAAGTAGAATATCAAGTAAAAATTAATAAGATCATTTAATATCCAATAAAACATTCTAAACTTGTTAAAATGTTATTATACTTGTAATTTACACTCTTCTCATTTTAATAACAATTTATTTTCCAATAATTTTTTCTATCTATATATACATTACAAGGTGAATCCCCCCCTCTCATTTGGTTCAAGAAAATAGAATTAGTATTTAAAATCAACATTCACAAATCAACAGAAACCTTGAACGAGGGTGACTTGCATCCCTTTATTTCATAATGAAAATTCCTATCTAAAAACCATACTAACATAATATTTATGTATATTATATATAGATACATTTTATATGCTTCTTGTTTATTAGAGAAATCTTTTTTCTTTTAGCATATGTTAGTAAATCTTGATTCCATTTAATGTGATTTAACATTTCTGATTTTCATTTTCAAATAATAATAATAATAATAAAAAAGATACGCTAATATTAATTTGAAAAGTCATATAGTGCGAGTGTGTTATGAGCTCATTTAAAAATTATCCTATATAGTCCTAGAATGATTGATTAGACTTAATTTAAAGATTTGGCGTATATCATATTAGAAAATTTTTCGTACTGGAAAATAATATCTGACACTGTAACGATGTTTCGTTGAGAATATTTTTTTTTTGGTTAAAGTTCGGGTTTTTTTTTGGGTTTTATGAAGAAATTTTGACGACAAAACAATAAAGGTATATAAGGATTAATCTTAATAATACTAAAAATTTAATTTACATTCATATATATGACATGGTGGTAAATTTTCTTTTATTGGTTTTTCTATCTTGTTTGCCTTTTAATTTTGATTTACCAAGAGGGGGTTGACAAGGACAAAAAAGTAAAATTTTTGAAAGCGGTTAATGTGGTATTTTATCAAATTAAATTGGTCTTAAAAATTTGAGATTTAAAATTCAGAAAAAAGGGACTTTTTTTTATTATCAGCATGAAGTTTGACATTTAAATTTAAATGTTTTGAAATAAAAGGTAAATTTGAGAGGATATTTTTTTTAATTAAAATGGAATTAATCAATTATATATTGCTTCAAATTCTTTATATGTATATATGAGGCTTTGTGGTATGGAGAGGAATTTTTTTTGTGGGACAAGAGTATTAAAAGAGTATTTCAATATTATTTTAATTTAATTTAATTAGAACTAAATTATATTTGAAGGGTTGATATATATATTCGATATTTATACAATTTTTTTTTGTCAGTAATTTTATAAATTTATTGATTATAAATAAATTATGGACTGTATATCTTTCAGACAGTAAATTGATTATTTGTTTATGATGGACAGTAAATGTTTCTATCATATTTTTTCCAAATCAATTCATTTGAGATTAATCCTTAAAATTTACTAATAATGATTATATATATATAACTATAAGAATGACATGTTAATTTTAATTTTTATATAGTCACACTTGTACCCATAAATGACCATTTCAAAAGACGAAAAATATATGTTGAAAGATCTAATAGCAAAGTCATTTATGTGTATGGTCATTTTAATACGAAATGTATTATCTTTATTATCAAGATTCAGTATAGGATAAAATTTAATTTCAAAAAAATAATATACAAAATATTTTCTAAGGATATTTTGTACAAATTACAAAAAAAAGTCAACTATATTGAGTATATATATTCTAATCCCATGTATGTATTTCTATATTTATCATTCATAAATATATCTTATTTTTACATAATCTAAAAAGATTATCTACAATATGTTTTTATATATCCTTATATGATTCTTTGTTTACTATAAAAAAAAATATCCTTAAAGAAAAAGTCAAACCAAACCAATGAATACCAAAATCCAAAAATTATAATCTTATGATATATGTATATTTTGTTTTGCAGATTTATGATTTATAAATTTATATGTTCCTCTTCTGGGTATCTTCCATTCAATGGTTAGACTTAGAATTTATATGAATATGAAATTTTCTTGAAAAATTCGTATATAAAAATTTATTATTTTATGTAAAGGACATCACAAAAAAAATTACTTTATATTTTAGTATATATACATAAAAGCTAACAATGGAATAAAAGTATATGTCGTACACATATGAAAAGTGTGTGGTCACTTAACTGGAAACTATAAGATAAAATGAAAGATATATAAATTATTAAAATATTGAGAAAAAAAAAAGATGATTTAATATTCTTTTTTTTTTGGTCTATTAAATTATTTAGTATATATCTGCTTTATATAATATTAGTTTTGTATAGAAAATCTATTTTTGGTTACCGCGTTTGTTAATATAGATAAAATATTCCATTTTTCCAGTCATAAATTTCATTTTACTTGGAAAAAGATAAATATTTTTGTTAAAAATGAAATTATACTTTTCTTAAAATAAATTGAAAAATTATTTACAAAATTTTTTTAAACTGAAAATTGGTTTAAAATATTTAACAATATATCAAATATTTTTTTAGCTTTTAACATATTTTTGACATTTTTTTAAACGATTTATTATTAATTCTTTTAATTAATCCTAAAATTAATGATGGTAGAAAAATTATCATAATATTTAATTTAATAAACCAATTAAAATATTTACCATTATTTTTGATATATTTAAAATTCAAAAGTCTGAAAATTTTTCAAAACTATATCGAAATTATCCTTATACCAAAGCCGTATATAATATTATATACGGCTTTGCTTATACGCTTTCCAGTATCCTTTCAAAAATAAATATATAAAGTCGACTACAATCAAGTGAACTTTAAACTCATGAGAATATTATTTATATAGTATCATTTCAAAAAAAACAAAATCAATTTTCTGACATTTGACCTACAAATCACAAAAGAGTTATCATTTACCCATGGTATCAATTACAAACCATTCTCATAATTATTTCCATTTTCGCATTAATGTATGTATAATATATGAATTACTCCTTTTTTCAACAAAAAGGACAAACAATTTAAACAATGTAAAAACTACAATAACATTATTGGTATTCCATTATAATTTGCATCACGCAACATTTATATTATCACTTCTCTTGTCCTTATTAAATTTAAGTAAATAAAACAAAAATTGTGAAATGAACATAACGAAAATATTTTAACAACAAACATTTACAAGTAAACTTATGTTCCAGTCACGTGGCTGATGTTATTTAATTGAAATATCCTTTTTATCGTTGGTGTGGTGTGGTTTATAATGGTGACAATAATGTCAATTTTGAACTGAAAGTTATGTAATAGATTTTCACTTTAGTAAATTTATACCAAACCAAATGAAAAAATGACTTACGTCGTCACACACTTACATACATACTTTAATGTTCATTTTTAAAAACAAATATTTATTAGACATTTATTACATCAATTCCAATTGATTTCATTTAATATTTATATACCAAAACCTTACGGATACCATTAAATAATTTAATATATATTCAAATTATTTTTTGCTATAATTATTTTTCGATTTTGCTTATAACTTTATTAAACTAGAAATTGAACAATTTTAAAAAAAATTTGTAATAAAAAATAAAGGTGTGAGGGTGCAATATTGTTTTACTCGCCCTAAATTTTATTATATATGTAGAAAGGATGAGGATATTTTTAACATTTATAATTTGTTTTTATTATTAAGAAAACCACACGTGTGGGAATTAAATAAAGTGTAATTTTGAAACATTTATATTGAAATGTTATTTTTATAATTTATTCATAATTGATGTGAAATTACATAGTAGTATCTACATATATATGTTAAAATTGCACACCAGGCAAATTTATTGATGAAAATCGTGTTCACTTTAAAGAAATAAATTTTCAATAAATATACAATAATGCATTTTAGATTCATTAATTTAGATTTATTCATTTTGAAAATAATTTTTAAATTATTATTTTTTTTTAGTGTAGTTACCACAGTCTTATTTACATATTTTGTCAATTTAAATTATTTTCATGTCATTTTTACAATTATATAAAATTAGATTATCATGACAATTAAATGTCCTTTAAATTTATATAAAATTTATTGCTTTATTAACACCAATTTTTTTATGAATTCTTTATCAGAAAAAGAAGTTCTGCTGCGAGTATGATTCATTAATTATATACCATTCATACTGCCAGTTCCTGTATAACTTATGATACGACCTTGTTAAATTCATTTATGGGAAAAATATGATATTCCTTTCCTCAGTCAATTATATGTGGGTGTTAAATGTCAGTAATTTTTGGTTAATATACTTAATTATTTGCGACAATCGGATAAATAATTTTTCCAAATATTTCATTTTTAAATCATTTTATAAGCAGAACTTGGCCATCAACTGTTCAAGGATCAGTAAAGCAGCTAGAAAGTATGTTAATTGGATTGGAATTGATTATCAGTAAAATAAAATGATATATTACTATTAATTTATAATTACTGAGTATAAATAAGATCGACATCATCAGTGAATGGACAGAAATAACCATCATAATCAAAAAATTTTCTTTGGTCATATAAATTCATATTATTTTCATTAAATTCTTAATTGTAAAAAAAAATTTCATTTCTATCATAAATAAATCTGAATATTATTAAATAATATAATATTTATTTTTTCAGTTCATATAAAAAACCTATAGAGATTCAGTCCATTAAGTTCCGGAAATGGTTGCAAAGTAACGACGAAAAGTCTATGCTATATCAAAAATATACTTTTTTTTCCAACTATCCGAAACAATAAATTTATAAAAGAGAAAATAATAAAACTCTGTAAAATCCTTCTTTATAATTTAAAAAAAATTATAAAATATTTCTTTATTATCTCGTTAAAAATATATTAAAAAAAATCTTTCCTATAGCTATGAGCCTTGTATAAATAACCCTTCCGGCTTCTATAATAAATTACAGATTAAAAAAAATTTATTTGAAAAATTCGAAACGAAAAATTTCACTACTAAAAAAAAAATCTCTTCTTTTCTACATCCTTCAAACCATTTCCTCTTAAAATTTATATATTTAATTTGTAATGATTTTTAACTTCCTATTTCAAGTGGGGTGATCTGATTTTTTTTTTTTAAATTACCCCCAATCTAGAATTTGAAAAAATTTGAAAATTTTCTCGAGAAGAAAATTCTTATTGCCAATTATTGTGTTTTGCAATTTGTCGGTTTTTTATTACTATTAACTTTTTTATTGGTATCAAAAATTTAAATTTGATTTTAAATTTGATTCACACACAAAATTTAAATTTGAATTTACCACACACACTTTTTTTTAAAAAAATGTTTGTTTAAAATGAAATTTTTAACCAGGAAATTTTAAATTGATTACGGAATCAATAAAATTGAATTTTTTATTCGTTTTTTTTTTTCATTAACTTAAGTAATTTTTTGTTTTTTTTTTTTTGGTATACTAAAGATGATAGTTTAGTTTTTTGCAGGGAAATTATATAAAATTTAACTGACTAGGAGTTAATTTAACCGGAAATTTTATATTTTAACAAATAATATATTTAATGTCATTTTTTCTTCTAGAAAATATCTACAATATATGAACCACCAACTCCCGCCCTATTTTTGGTGATATCCGGAAAATTGATTCTTCTATATTCTTAAGGGTTGTTAGATGGGAAAATTAATGTATCGTTTTTTTCTTAACTTTAATTTTTTTTTTTGTAGAATTTTACTAAATTGGTTGTTTAGTTTTTTGGAAGTAATTTCCTAAATATGTATATGTTTGACTTTTTTTTGGCATATAGAGGAAAATTTAGATTCTATTAAGAAAATTGAAAAATGAAATTGAAAAGGAATTTTATTAGAATATTTTGGTACCTTAACTTGATTTATAAACAGAGGAGATTTAATTTTTAAATGAGCATTTCTACTTATACACTAGTAAAAGTAATAATTTCAATTTTTTTAGTATAATAATTAATTCTATTTTAGTGATTCATAAACTGTTAATGTAAAGTGTTCTTTAAAGAGTGAAAAGGCCGATAGAATGTGTTTTCTGATTTGTTCATTTTATACCTTTAATTTTGCATACCGAATTACGATATTACCTAAATAATATATTAATATCGTAAGTAAATTAAATTTTTCTGAACGTTATCTTTCAAATCTTCAAACTAGAGATACATATTACTAAGTAGAAATTATGCATTTGACTTTAATTATTTCATTAATTACATAATTTTTACAATAAATCCAAAAGTTAATAATAAACATGATGAGTTAATATGTATAACAAATCAATAAACAAATTTAGTAAAATTCTCTCTACAATTTTAACAAAAAATTATTATAACAAAAGAAAGGGTAATAAAAAAAACATCCTTAAAAAACACAATTCCTTATACAGAAACAAAATTGATAAAAAAATATAAATAAATAAATAAGTCCCTAATAACAATAATACAAAAAGCCTCAAATAAAATATATTATCGGATATTTTTTGTTCTTTTTTTACTATTTCCGGATGAATGTCCTTAATTCATTTTTTTTAAGAATTTTTTTTTTTTATATCTTTTCCGGCGGACTGTCCACTAAACTCAATGAGCAAACGACAACATTTCTTGTTCAATCATTATATAAATATAAAGAAAAATTACAAGAGCAGAGTTGGAGAGGATGTATACACAATAAGTTCAAGTTATATACATATATCTACAATGTCGTCTAATATGTAGAACTGGACATATAAGAAAAAATCAATGATTTTTCTCATTCCATTTTCCGTCTATATAATGACAGTATACAATAAAAGGTTCTTCTTTCAGATGTCCTTATTTTTTTTCTTTTAATTTAATTTATGGACAGGACACAAAAAAAAAAAATATGGTTGATAATAAGAGCAAATTCTAATTCACATATTTAGTATTATTGGGATCATTGGAGGAGATTTTGTTTTTATTGGATTTCCTATATTTATTTTTTTGTATTTTTTGCGCAATTTTTACATATAAAAAGAAAATTTCTATATTACTATTTTTGTATATAGAGGTTCTATTCTATATCTATGTGATATGCTTCCTATAATATCGATTACTATGCATTGATGATTGCATTTATAGTATTTCTAATAAATCTTCAAACTAAATATTACTTTGTCTTCTGGTTCTTTGGATTATATTCGAGTCGATAAAGGGATTTTTAGCAAATGTGAATAATCAGCATCTTTTGCTATAGAATAAAACGATAAAATTGGAAAATTATGTTCTGGGCAATGAAAATGAATTAAATGAAAATTTTTAATATAGTTTGTATAGAAATTGCATAATATTATTTTATGTTAAATAATATTTGAAGATTAATATTTATAAAATGAAGAAAAGAAGGTTAATTTTATCAACAAGGACTGAAAGCATTGAGCTAAATTATTCTTTTACAAGTAACAAAAAAACTCACTAAAGTTTGTTTAAGACAACAAAAGTTACTAAAATTTCATTTTTAAAGAAAATTTAGTGAGTTTTGTTGTGCGAACCATTCTGATTCATTATTTACGTCCTTTCGTAAACAAATATCAACGATGAAAGATAAATGTAAACAAATTTTATGGTGAAGAACTAACAGCAAATGAATAGACGATATGTTCCAACAATCGTATAAAGTTATCAGATTAATAACCATCTTTGGGAGAGCGAGATTCGTAGTAGGTTCTTAAATGGTGTCAGTATTTTTCAGTAAAGAATAAGGTTACATTAGCAAATAACTTATAAAACACATATATATACTTTTAAATAGACATCATACTCACGATATATGCCCAACAATCGTTTAGAATCATACAGGACAAATAATGTACAAACAGACAGAAGTCACCGATTTTTCTAGCAACCGCATACAAGACTGTTTTATTGAGAAATTATGATACCTACAACAAGGACACATGATCCAAAAAATATAATATTTATCATTTTGTCAGTTTACCAACATAATAGCTTTTCAGAGTTTCTATTTGGCTAAAGCTAATTAAATGGTACATTTAAGTATAACGATAAAATGAATTTGATATACCAAAAGAATATATTAAAGATACCAAAATATTTCTAGGAAATTGCTTCCTAGCAGGAAAGTCTTCAATTTCCTTAATATAATTTTCCTAAAAAAGTAAAATCAGTGTCTACTAATTGATATTCACAGTATAAAAACATTTAAACTCAAATTTTCTGACCATTAGCTAAAAAATATTACCGTCGCCCTTACCAAAAAAAAATTTATATACTAAATATATACAAAATTATTATTATTAGTTTTGATTAATGATTTTGTATGTTAAGTATATAAAAAAATGTCGTTTCTAATCGAGTGGATGGACACTGATTGTTTAGATTTTTATTTACTATCACTTATATGCCACGTGTTTTATTAAACAATTTTTCGTATTTATATATAAAAAGTATATAAGACAATCATTTTTTATATATAAAAAAAACTTTATCAATTTAAAAGCAAACACAATTCAAATTAAATAGAAAAAATAAAAATCAATTTATATTTATATAAAAATTATCTTTTTAGGTAAATAATTTTTATATATTTTATTATTTAATTTTATATAAATTATTTATTGCTTAGAGACAAAGAAAATTTGATTTAATTTATTTATTTTATTACAAAATTAAATAAATAAAATTATTTTTAAATTAATGTTGTAAATTAAATTTAATTAAATTTTTAATCAAAATTCCAAAGTAAAAATTACGAAATTATAAAGTTTTGTAAATATTTAAAAATGGAAAAAAAAGGAAAATTGTTTTTTTTATCTAAAATTACAATTTTTTTTTGTTTAAATTAAAAAATTTCCAATATTTATTGAATTTAATAACGAAATAGTTTCAATTTGTTTTTGTTTATAAAATTAATTTTCTAAATTCCTCCTTTTTTTTGCAATGATATTTGTAGACTGGGAGCTGTAGAAGTAATTTTACATTTAATTTGGATTTTCGTATGACACTAATTACCTACTACTAATACTAGGTAAGTAATTCGTGACATTTTATCATTTACCCATTTTCTAATTAACTGATTACTTATTACTATTGTTTGGTTTTGGTTGGTATGAGAGGGGGGGGGGTTTGGAGCGGCCATTCTTCGTACCTAGACTATAGGGTCCGTTGTACCTCATTACCAAACGTATTTTTCCCTCCTTACCACGAATCGTATCATCGCACTTCATACATAAAAGTATCCTATATAGCTGAAACAAAATTTTGATATCAAATAAACTGCAATTTGACCACTAATTTCGTCCTTGACATAGATTGGTTGTGACATATGAAAAAAATTTCCCTATTAAACTATTTAGATTTTCAATTTTACCCAAAATTACTCAAAATCACCTAAAATTTACAATTCTAAACCACAACATTTCTTAATTTAGGAAAAAAAGTAAATAAACCACAACATTTCTTAATTTAGGAAAAAAAGTAATCGCAAATTTTCAAAAGAAGATTTGTTGTTCAAATCATTACAAGGCTCTGAAGCCTATAACAAACTATTATCGATGAAATTTAAAAGACGTACATACATTTGTCCAAACATGAGTATCATTTTTTTGAGTTCAATTAGATAACAAGCACTTGAATTGATTATATCACAACAACAAAAATCGAAATACTTCACCTGTGATAATGTAATCTATATGTATAAAAAAATTTGATTTAATAAAAATATACAACAATTTTATTATTATTTTATATAATATTTAATTACCTTATAGAAGCTTAATGATATAAAAAAAAAATCCGAGCTTCATGTTGTCATTTTATATTTATTTGTTCCCAAAAGTATGATAACACGTCAAGAAAAAAAAAATCTATGTTTGCTATAGGCTTTTTTTTATACATATATTGCTAAATATATAAATAAAATAATTGAAGGTATAATAAACATATTATATTTTATTAAAAATATCAAATTTTATTAATAATAACAAAAAAAAACTGAGGGTTTTATTGCCATATAATAATTTTCTTGTAGGTCTATGTTTTATGTTTTGTTTATTTTTCTCATTGTTTGTTTTTATTTTGTTACACTCTGCTTTTTTTTATGATTATAAAAATTATGTTGTTATATATTTAACTTTTACTGGTATACAAACAAAAAAAAAATTATCAGAAATTTTTGGCGCAACTACACCAAAGCGCCATGACATATAAATTTATATTTATAGTATAAAATTAAATGTAATAAAAAAAATGTTGAACTGAGACGATGTTTATATATCACGGTTATATACCTGACCTAATTTATATATTATATTATTTACTATGGTCACAATCTTATACAATTCAATTAAATATATGACTTGGACTTGGACTAAGTTTAATTGTTAATACGATCTTGTGCATTAATATAGGCCAAAAGAATATAATTTACTTATCTGAAAGGATATATATAACTATATTGTCTATCTCAATTTTATAATTTCTAATCTCTTCTTATTTAATGTAGAACCTAAACTTAAGTGCAGAATTTATCAATAGATTGTCTAAAATTTTTTACTACCCTACAATTTACTATATAACTTAAATTGATATCCTTATTTAAAGTTGAGTAAATTAAATTGATTATATAATGAAGCCTATAAGTTAATGAATCCTGATTGCTGCTCAAAAATTAATATAATTGTAAGTTTCCTAAGAATTTTCTTTAAAATTTATTCTAAATTGTCAAGAAATTGTTATGATTATTATAAATGAACTTAATAGTTGATTATAATCAAAACTATTTTCGCACACTAAAATTTTTCTATGTTTTCGATCAACTTCTTCTTAGCAACATTTATCTCTAAACTTATTAAATATGAATTTTACTATTTAAAATAATAAATTTCACTTTTTTTTTAGCAAATTCGAACACCCTAAAATTCTGTCAAAGTTTCTGAATTATAATAATTCCAAAAAATAATTTTGTTTATTTAATTTCTTTACTTTATTTAAGTAAATAAACTAATTGTAGAATTAGAATTATTTGCAATAAGTTTGATGATATAGTTTGCATCTAAATCTCTTCACCTTCTTACAAAATTCCTTTTGAATATTCTTTGAAATATCAAAAAATCTGTTTAGCATCTCAAAATTCTAATTTTTTTCGAAATAAAACCAAAAAATTAAATTTTAAATTTCAATTTAATCTTTATATTTTTTTCATAGTTTTCATTTACAACTATTTTTATATATATATATAATATTTATTTAAGTATATTAATTAATTAAAAATATAATTCTAAATAAATTAACTACAAAAAGATTTATTTGCATTTTACAAATGTGTTTTTTTTTTTTTTCAAAAAATTTAAAATATTTTATGTAGGAAAAGATAGAATTTTTCTAAAATAATTTTACAATAATTACAAATCTAAAGAAGAAAATGGTTTTAAAATCAATCACGAATAATTATAATTAATTATTAAAATTTTATAGTATTTTTCAAAATTTACAATCTTTTTTGTTTTTCTAAACTTTTTACATAATAAACATATTTATAATAATTTTTATCTCAGGTAGTAGTATATTGCCTAAACATCTTTCTTTTTTTTGGGAACATATTTACAAGAACATCAACAAAAATAATGAAAATATTTTTCAAAGGAAAAGATTTATTTGATAATGAAAATCAAAAATTATTAAAATTATTTGGAAGAATTTTCTTTGAAAATTGCACAAAATTTTAATTATTTAATTAATTTTCTTTCTTTTGATTTTTTTATATATATTCGAGTCTAAATTTTGAATATTTTCATTTGTGCTATAAAAAATCTGATCATAAAAAAATTTGACAGAATTTCCAAAATTATTTTTTTTGTTTTAACATAATTTTCTTCTCTTTGTTTTCACATTTCAAATTTATAATTTTCTATCAAATACTAATTTCATCATTTTCTACAAATAATATTAAGGCCACCATCGTCCTGTTGGCGGTGGTGGCAATAAACTTGAATGATATTGACTATTTGCAGCAGCTGCCATCATTAGATGTGCTGTTGTTGGTATTGAAGATGATGTTACCGAATCTTGATTATTTTTGGCATCACTTAAACATGGTTTACCATTACGTACTAATACTGGTACAGCTACACGTCTTGGTTGTGATGTTGTTGTCATACCAGATGGATGATGCATTGTTGAATGATGATGATGATGATGATGCATTGCAGCAGCTGCAGCAGCAGCATTATCATAAATACCTTTTTCACTTTGTGCCCGTTTCGTTTTATATCGATGATTTTGAAACCAGATTTTCACTTGGGTTGGTGTTAATCGTATTAGACTAGCCAAATGTTCACGTTCTGGTGCTGATAAATAACGTTGTTGCCGGAATCGTCTTTCTAATTCAAATGTTTGGGCTTTAGTAAATAGAACTCGTCTTTTACGTTTCTTATGTGTAACACCATCTTGTCCTTGACCATTTGAATTACCATTATGTTGGCCTGTACCACCATTTTCATCATCATGATCTTGTACATCATCATCATCTTCTTCAATTATCTCATCATCATCGACACCATTCAAACTATCATTATTATGACTTAAATCACCAGCACTTTGATTTGATGAAGTTTGATGATGATTACCATTTAGACTATCCTCACCGCCAGTACCACCACCAGTTGATGAACGATTTGTACCATTATGTAGACTAGTTGCTGATTTATAATCGGGTAGGGATGGTGATGTTTGTGGACAATTACCAATATGGGTATATGATACTTCGGAGGTAACAGGTGATGTACTATCAGGACTAGCAGACTGTGGAATACCTGTATAAATAAAAGAATGAAAAACTTATGAAAAAATGAATTTACTTTCTAGCTATAATAAATTGGCTTGTAACAATTGGTTGGTTATAATAATTTGTCCAGAGATCAATATTAAATGTCCTTAACTAGGAATATAATTTTCAATTATGTAATTACATCAAAAACCTCGTATAAGCTTCAATTTAATATCCTTCAAAATTCCACTTTCTATATTCTAAAAATGTCTAACTTAATGATTTTATTCTAGTACAAAAATCAATCCCCTTAAAATGAAGAACCTCAAAAACATTAAACTTAAACACACACACACACCAATACAATTTATATACTATTCTTTATGTGTATTAATAAATCACGCCTAGTTCCGCCCTTTTGTGTGAAAAAAAGGATATATAAAAATGATGTTAAGTTATTTCCAGTTTTGCGCACAGACCAGAAAAACACAATTACCTTTTCGTCCTTTTACAAATACACAAACCAATTTTTGTTTTTTCTCCAGCATTCGTGTACGGCAATGAATCATACACAAAATGGAATCATTTTTAAAGGTAAATAAAAAAATGAAGGATTTTTAAAAGGTACAAAATTATTTTTACAAAAAAGAAGAAAAAATCGTAAAGATGATAAAAAAATTGTTTTTGAGGTGTGAACGACTTAAGAATTCAAGTAAAAATTATTATCACTTTTTTAAATATTTATATACCATATATATGGTTCACATAAGTTGATAATTTATTGGTGATTATAATATAAAAATCTTGACTTGGAGATAAAAAAAAACCGGAAATATTAAAGGCGATTTATTGTGTAATGCCATGATTGAACTAGGTACTTCCGTCGTAAGAAAAATCGAAATAAATATTAATATTTAATCTACCACGGAAATTGGAATTCTTCTCCAATAAAATCTCCAATAAAATTTGGACACAAGTCAGAAAATTATTATAATTTTAAGTAAAAGTGTAAAGTTATATTTTAAAGGATTTAATGTGAACTTAATTTGATTTAAGTATCTATTAACCAATAAATTTTTTTGGTAGGAACAAATTAGTTCAAAATTTATAGAATAATTTTGCCTCACTAATTTCATTTAACAAAAATATCCTTTTTTATTCAAAATAGTATCACAAAAACGAATTACTAAAAGGATTACTATATGAACTTAATTAGGATTAATTTAAACTTGAAATATACTAAAGTACTATTTTAATATATAATTTTAAAGCCAAAAACTGTGACAATAATTTAATTTCCCAAATTTTCCCAAAAATGACAATCACTCCAAAATAATACAAACAATTCTCTGAATGAAAGTAAACCAAAAAAAAAAAGAAAAACAAACCGCACACACCCAAAAATCACACCTCTATTTATTATTTGACCAAAAAATATATACAATTAAAAGGACCCTTTATTCAGTTTTGTTTAATTCAATCCTTAAAATTTACAAATAAATACAAAAATTTTCCCCTCATCAAATTTTAACCAATATAATTTATACAACAAAAAAAAAAGTTCAATTACAAATTGTCATTTTTATAAAACGATATATATTTTTCAAAAGGACACAAAAAAAAGGATAATCATTTATTGGATGAATATTGTATGTATACAGCTTTAGTCAATCTATTGAACAATAAAAGGTGAAAAAAATTACATTTATTTGGCAACAATTATACAAATTTTTGTTTTATAGATTTTTTTCTTTTAAAAGAGGGAATTGGAAAAAGGACGATTTCGGGGTGTTGGGAATTTTTTTTTTTGTTTTCTTTAAATGAATTCCTAATGGTAAAAGCATATATATACATATTATGATATGTACATAGTAGGGCTTGTTAGAGGGCTTAAATAAATCTTGATAAATGTTTGTGAATGTCCTTCAATATACAAAATAGAAAGAAGAGGATTTTACAACTATAAAAAAATCTCGTACTCTAATGAAACATGAATTATATTTCAATCGATTTATTATTATTATACATCATGTCCTTTTAACATATTAGATATACATATATATATAAAATGAGAATAGGCAGATGTCCTTATGTATAAAGAGTATAATACAAATATATTTATGAGTATGTACTAATATCCTTTTTGAAATATAACAGTTATATTTTTTAAGTACTTAAAAAATGGATTTTTTTTATATAGTAAATTTAAGTTTTTTTCGGTTCACGTATATGTAAAAAAGTATGGTAAAACATCTGCCTAAAAAAATTTACAAATACATAAACGAAAATTTCCAGGGGTTAAAATTATTGGCTTCAATTTTCCGGTTGCAATTTCACAAATTATAAATTTTTTTTTATTGCTTATGAAAATATAGAGAGGAAATAAAAAAGGATATACATATATGAAATTTGACGGGCAGACATTCTTAATAAGTTATTAATTTGTTAAAATTTGATTTAAAAAATTATAATTACGTCATAGAAAAATTTGACAAATTGATAAAATGAAATTTTTTGGAAAAATTATAATATAATTATTTACCATAATGATTACTATCTCTTATCCATGCTGCTGATCTAGATGCTGAATGATGTAACATTGCCTGCTGGAAATGATGATGATGATATGGTGCTTCATCACCAAATGCTGAACTATTTAAATTTGGTGGTAAATATGTACCAGTATTTGGTGTTAAACCAATTTCATTTGAACCTATTATTGATGAATGATGATGATGATGATGATTTGTATTTATTGTTGTACCTCCTGGTGTTGATGTTGTTGTTGTTGAACCATTTTCAGATGATAAATTATTATTATTATGTAAATGATTATTATTATTATTATTATTGTGGGCAGTTGTTGTATGATGTTCTGTTGGTACTGTTGTTGATTGTAAACCTTTTAAATCCGAATTTTCTAAATTTAATATATCTGATATATGAAAACCGGATCTTTGTGATGGAACTTTAGTATCAAAAAGGCTAAAAATTATAGAAAATAAAAAGAGAAAAAATGTTAATTAAATTTAGTGAAGTGAAATTTTAAATATATTCAAGAATTCAGGGACAATTTTCAAATGAATTTATAAAAATCTAAAATTGTAATTAAAATTTTCTATTACAGAGTAAAATTTGAATACTAAAATTGATGAATTTAATCTTATAAAGACTTAAATTAAATTAATACTAAAAACTTAAATAAATTTATTAATTTTACTATATAAATTAAATATTTGTCATAATAAAATTTAAAAAGTTCAATATTTCCATCCTCTTCCTGTTTAATAATCTTAACACACACACACACACACCAAAAATTCTATTTAAATAATTAATTGCATCTCTTTTTTTAATGTACCATTATATTTCCGAACATAAAAGAAAAATCAATCCGAACCAATATACTTATTATTCTCTAAAAAAATTCAATTACCCACCTTTAAATTACCTACCCAAAAAATATGAAATAAAATCTCATACACACAAAAAAATGTGTTTTTTTTTCTATTGTATAAATTTTTGAAAAAAAAATTTATGACCGGAAATTCCGAAAACGATTTTTACCTTTTATACAATAAATTTTCTAACTATATAATTTTCATAAAAGGAATAAATAGTAAAAACCGCATTTAACTATTTCCTTTTTTTTTACAAAAAAAAGAACAACAAATAAAAAAAAATTTTTTGTGTCATTTATATAGTGTTTAAATGTCCATCGTTTTGTGGACTGGTCCAAAAAGACCTACCAAGTTTTCTAATACATATATATCAAGGAATTTTACTAAAAAATCATTTTTGTTAATCGGATTATAATTTAACATTTTAATAACAAGAAGAAGAAGAGGAAAATAATATTTTATTAAATATCGACCGAAAGTAATTAAATTTAATGAATCACTGAACATCGGCTTTAAAAAAGAAAACAATGTAGAAAAAGGATAAGAAAAAAAAAATATGTTAAATCTTTATCTTGTTTATGTAAATCAATAAAGATTATCATCACCTTTTCATTGGATTCAAAATTTTCTTACCGCAACATGTAAAAGATTAAAAGAGTCTCAGAAATAATTTTTTTTTTTTAATATTTTCCACATTTTTCATCTTATTATGATTTTTCGTTTTTGGTCCGATGATCCTTGTTTTGACAAAAAAAAAACGAGGATCAAACTAATCAAATTTTGAGCAGAAACTAAAAAAAAAACTTGTTGGGAAAAACACAATATTTAAAGTAACATATAATTTTTTCGTTATTGTTTAATTAGTTAAAATTATCCTTATAGATATCCTTTAAGATATAATTTTAAATCTATATACATATATAGTAGAAAATAATTGTATATTCTGGTATTTAATTTATAACGATACGTTTATATATGTAAAATTGTTAGTTTTACCTGCGAGATGGTAATTACAAAATGAAAAGAAATCACAACATATGTTTCCGATTTACCAAAACTATTTATAAAAAATTTATTTACACTCTTGGGTTTTTACACCAAACCAAAAATATATAAGCAAAAATATTATCAATGTTTTCAAGAAATTTTTGGTGTACATAATATATAAGTAAAAAGGATCTTTTAAATGCGATAAATATGTGATCGTGTATTTGGAATATGTCTTTTTCTTTGGCTTTTATGTTTTAAAAGGCAGGCACCATTATGTCTAGCAGGTCTCTTTAAATTTTTGATTGTTGTTGTTGTTGAACATATCCTATTTGTTGTTATTGTTTTCAAGAATATCCTTACGTGTTATTTTTTTTTGTAATAAATCTTAACAGGTTTTTAGTCCTTTAAAAATTATTACTACCGGCATTTATATATGTATAAACAATTATCACTCGTACAAAACAATTATAAAAGGATCTCCTTGAAAAAACAAAATTTGATATATTTATTGAGTAGAAATTCTGTTTTTCAATATTTTTGTTATGAAATTTTCTGAGAAGAAACTAAAAATATTGTGCACAGGTTATAAAAATGATTTTAATTTTGAAAATAAAATGATGTGGGAATTTCCATCAACATCTGGACAAGAAAATATATATGTATAATAAAAATATAATTTTTTTTAGATATTTTTCATAAGAGGATGAGCAATTTAATTTTATAGTTTGAAGATTTTTGTGTTGGGTCAAATTTGACGCGTGGTTAAAAGGTATGAAATTTGGAACACTTATAAAGATTATAAAAACTAAAAATATATTTCAAGTAGCTATAAATAAAATATTGTTGAGATTTAAGAGTTTTAAAAGAATAATAAATATTTTTGTTTTATTAATTTTGAATTTTAAGTGGAAATTTCAGTTTTATATAATATGTTAATTTTAATGTGAAATTGAAAATAATTCATATCACATTTTTCAAATTTATTTAATTTCAATAATATATAATTAAAAGCTATTTTTTTAGTTTCAGTTTATTTAATAAATTCTTTGTAATGTTGTAATCGCTTACAGGATGAAAGTATTTCACCTTAATTTTTCCTGAATTGCGAGAGCTTACGAATACCATACAATATTTAATTTATTTACAAAAATATTGACCAAAACATCAGGTTAACATAAATCTCAGAATTCAGAAAGTAATTCCCAAAATTCAAAATTCAATTTCCATAAGTTCTCAATTTTACAAATTTTGCGTACGGAATTCCAAAAAATTTATTAGCATTGCTAAAGATTTAAGAAAATTGAATTCGAAAAAGCTCCAATTTAGTGACATTTGGTATTTTAATTATAACCACATCAGATACTATAGAAAAGTAAAACACAAATCTTAATTTGCAAAATCTGAGATAAAAATCTGAATCTATTCTACAGTCAAAACCATTTTCCTACTATACAATTTTGTAATTAATTCTGTAATTTGATAATATTTATATTATAAGGATTTTTACATAACAGCACGCATCAATATTGACAATATTCAACATTTTTTCAGTAATTTAACTTTACTTTTACACTATTATAATTTTCACAATAATTTTTCCTAAATTCCGACTAATTTGATAAATATTTTAAATTCAAATTAAAATTAATTAAAATTGAATATCAGAGAAACATAATATTCCTTTTATTCTGTGACTTGCATGAATCTACCCTATAATTTTATTTAGCGTATATAAAAATGTTTAATTTCCAAAAATAAATACATTAATAAATCAATATTTATGATATCAAAACAATAAAATGTTAAAAAAATCCCCATAAAATTTGCTTTTTTTTTATATCATAATAATAATAATAAAATCATTTATGAAAATCACAAAAACGAACAAGAAATGAACATCATAAAAGCATAACATATAGAAATCATAAATCTAAAAATATCAGTTTACTCAATTAACTCACCCTTTTATGTTTCAAGGACTTTTCGATCATAAACACTCATCACACAACAGCCAAAAAATAAAAGGAATATATCGAACCAACCATTTAATAATATATTTATTTATTATTTATCATATTTAAAAAAAAAACCACCCCCAACTCATTTACTTCAAATTGCAATATGTTTTATATAAAATTCACCCTCTGAAAAAATTTTTTGCTGCACGCATTTTTTTTTTGTTTTTTTAAATTTTGAACATTTTTTTTTATTCGGTTCAGAATTATTTTACACCCGCAATAGAAACGCTTCACAACACCAGCAAAAATTATAGCAGTATGAAATTATATAAACAAAAAAGGATGATGATCAAAAACATTTCCATAAATAATAATATTTTAATCGAAAACTGGGTAATAATGTGTAAAAGATACCCAGAAGCACAACTGCGGCAAGGAGCATATAGAAAAAATATATAGGAATAACTAACACTGGGAAAGATAAGTTCAGCCCCAATTTTCATAATTTTCATTATTATTATTATGCACGCTTAAAATACCCGGAAATTCGCGCCATTAATAATATAAAAGCTAATTACTTAATCGTTTAAATCGGATATAAACAAAAAATTGATGAAGTAGAAAATATTATTTATATTATAATAAATCGTTTACCATAATTGTTGATATATCAATAATTTTAGTATTTTAGTTTGGATATCAAAAATTTTAATAATTTATCTTAATTTTAGATTGAGGAATAAAAAAGGTGCGCGCTTTTGTATGGTAATAAAAGGTAATCATGATTTAGAGCTTTTTGTATAATATTTTGATGGGTTTATAAAGTGGCTGAAGTTATTTGTATAAGAAAATTATTTATAGATAAATTATGGGTAAGGCTTTGATTTTTTTTGATAAATTTAATTTGGAAATATATTTTTGTAAAAGAATAAGAGTTAATATAATTTATTGAAACTTATAATGTAAAATTAATTGCTTTTAGATATTAAAGGCCTATTAGACATTTGATGGAGTGAATTATGCTTCTATGTCCTTAATGTTGAAATTTCTTAGTAATCAGATTTCGAAATTAACAACTTAACATTAAATATTTGAAAATAAGTATTATTTAAAATTACAAAATGGTTTTTAAATGTCAATGTAGTGAATTTCGTTATAGTCAAAATCACATTCCTACAAAAATTGAAAAAAATATTGTATCGGCACAGTCATCGGAGCTGCTGTTCTCACCACTGTCGCTCAGTTAAAGTATACAAACTATTTTTTAATAAATGAAAGATTGTTTAATTTTGAAAATTAATTGACATATATCACAAATAAATTTAAATTTACTCAGAGCTATTTTAATTTTAGTATTAAGCAAGTTGTTCCTTAATTGATTTAATATTCAGAGTGTCCTTTAATATAGAAATACTCTTCAACTTTCTAGCTACTATATTATGCAATTATAGAAAGTTGCACTACTTTATTTACCCAGGTAATGCATTTCGTAATGCAGCTGGATAAAATGCTGCTGGTAATAATGCTGGTCCCCATGGTGGTAATAATATTGGTGACCATGTTAAAAATGGTGCTGTTGTTGATGCCATCAAACTACCCATTGTATGTCCAACAGATTGAAATGTTGGTGGTAAATCATCAGCAATTGATGGCGATGATGATGCCGATGAGCAACGTTTTCTTTTCTCAGCCACACTTAATTTTTTCATTAAATATAAATTAATTATATAATTTTTTTTCTATATATGGTTTTTTTACTATACACAATTTTTTTTTTAAATGATTTTAACTTTATTAAAATTACACTTTTAAAATTTTAAATTTCAAAAAAAATAAAATTTCATTTTAAGTTTTTCTGATTTAATTTTTTTTTTTTAAAAAAAATCTAATTAATTTACACTTTTTTTATGATAATCACTTGAATTACTATCTTAAATAATTCTTATAAAAAATTCAAAATTAGATAGATTTTTATTTAACCGGAATATCCTTATTATTATTTAACTCTTATTTATAATTGATTCCAAAACAAAAAAAATATGTCAAACATAAAAATTCATAATAAAAAAATATTTATACATTTAATTCCGTTAATATCCTATTACACATATAAACATATATATCGCTCTCCAAAAGAAAATAAAGGATATGGCTTTCAAACGACTTGAAGTACCATCATCAACTAAAACTGCCATTCGATAAGTGGCCTTCTTTAACTTCCTAGCCTTTTTGCCCGCAAGCCGAGAAGCGCATGTATAAATTTCAACAATATATTTTATTTTTGGTGCTGTAAGAGTGTTACAGATTGTCATAAGAACCCTTATCCTTATAGCACCAACAACAATATATAAAAATAATAATAGAAAAAAAAAACAATATTTGTGTGTGTCCTCTTTTTAGTCAAGAATCCTCATCGTTCCATCCTTCATTTTCACTTTAAATGTATATGTGTTTTCTAGTGCTATCCAGGTACTTGTGCATTTATATTCTCGAAAATATGAATAAATATAAAAAATGAAAACGTACCGTGTATTGTATATACATAAAACATAATCTATTTAACCAACCCCTTGAATTGTACAAGAGGATAAGGACACCACTTTTCATTTGACTATTTAATTTCTATATAAAGATAGAGCATATAAACATATACTTCTTTTTTATGTATACAAAGAATGACATTGTTGTTATATTTGATGGTGGGTAATAAGGATTATAGAAAAATATGTATATGATACAAATTTTTTAAAGAACCAATGAGAACACTTTGTTATACACAAACACTTATATGTATAATGAAAAATGTATATATATTTGGTATATAAAAACTGAAATAAGTGATAAGAAAAATTTCGATTTTCATAATTTGTTGGAAATTTTTTTTTCGTTTTGGTGCAAGCGTACAAAAACACCATTCAAAATATATACATATATATATATTATCAGGGATAACAAGAAGTCCTTGCATTTTTGTAGTGAAGTATATAATATGATATTGTTAGAATTGAATAAAAATATATATATTTATATATACAAATATATAAAAATTGTTGAGAGTTACACTGAGAGAAAGTAAATTTGGGTTTTTGTAGGATTGTTATAGAAATTATTAAATGTTGGTAGTCATATTGAATCATAAAAGTCAATAATCCTTCACGAAATTTATTAGAATTTACTTTTAATTTTGATAAAAAATGATATAATGCTATATTTTAGCTTTAGTTAATTACCTATTGTAATGTAAGTGAGTATAAATGATAAATCAAATAATTGAAAAGTAGAAAATTATTTCATTTAAATGTAAATTTGTCTTCGCAATCATTTTGATCCACTTCAAATAATTTGTTTGTCAATAATTTTGCGTTAAGAGTTTTGGCTATTAACGATATCTAGTTCCAAGTTAAAAAGCTATATTTTTTTGAAGTTTCTCTCTGGTAAGATTTTAAAAATTGATATATTTATATATTCATTATAATTAACAATTTGATTGATAAAATTTTTGATTTTAATTGGTTAATAATTATATTATTGCTAAAATAATAAAATAATAAATAATGAAAAGCTTTTTTTTTACACTAATAATAAATTCAATATTAAATATTATCAAGTACCCAACCCCCTTAACATTTTTCTTTACTACACCATACCAATGTATAATTAAATTGTAGTTCAGTCAAGTACCCACACAACCCCTTAATAGTATTAAATTTCTTTCAGTGTATATAATAGTTTCAATTTGTTGTATACATTTATATAAATTTCCAATTGAATTATAATCATAGATATAACATAACACAAAACAAAACATTAAAAACCTTGTGTATAAATGTAGGATTGGTTTTCCAAAAATTCTCAACAACAAAAGATAGAAGTAGTACTAGATTTTTTTTTTTAATATTATTATTATTTTTTTAAGTATATACTACAAAGATAACAACAAAGAATAATTTTACTATACCACTATTACTATGTATATATACATTTTATTTTGAAGTAGACTATCATGATTTTTAAAGCTTTTTGAGAGTTTTTCTTGTTAACGCCCACTTTTCTAACCCTCAAAAAAGAAAATATGTAGAACATAAAAATTCTCTACACCTTCTATACCTACTTTTGAAAAACAACGAAAAAAAATTATCATGATTTTTAGGACCTAAAACATAAAAAAAATTTGATTAAAAAATTCGTGCGCGGCGGCAAATACAACATAGATTTTATGTATTTTTTTTTCATATAATGTAATTAAATTGTAGTACATAAACTATACAATTTCTATATACATACATATGTTTATATAGGATTAAAAATGACTATTAGACCTAATAGAATATAAAAAAATCTATTTAGCAATATTATTTATGTTTTATGTAATCATTTATATTATTCGATTTATTATGTCTATCTAATAATCATTTTTTAGATAAATTTTATTATAGAAATTCTATATAACAAGTTATATATTATATTTTTGGTATAATATAGAATGATAAATATTATATATTTGTTAGATATAAAATTTGATTAATTCGAAATTATATACTAACCAAAAAAAATTAATTGATTTATTATAGACTCTGAGCGACCAAAAAAAAATAATTATTATTATTATTAAGCTTAATTCTTATGTTGGAGTGAATTAGATTGATTGTTTTATAGATTAGATTTTTGATTTGTATAATACTGAAAATAAGTTATTAAATTTTTTTATACATGTAGAATTTTTTTTTTATTTAATTAATTACATTTAATTTTTTTTCGTTAGTTTCGTTATCTTTAATGAAAGTTGAATAAATAATTTGTTAAAATACTATTTCTATATAATAATTTAATCTAATATAAAATGGATAATTATCATTATTGTAAAGATCTTTAATGTTTTTATGGAAAAAAATTATGTATACCATTAAAATTGAAATTTATTTAATAGTTTTACTTATATTGGTATATGATAATTTTTGTAGTTTTACTAAAGAATTTCTTTAATTTAAGTTAAAAGATTTTTCAATTCAGTTTGCATAATTTCTGTTATTAATGAAATTTTTCCGTCGATAGACACCAAATTCACATATATTGGAGAATGTCGATGTTTTACGACAAAAAAATGGCAAGGGACCTTGTTTTTGGTGTCTATGGACGCGGAATTTTAATTATAATAAGAATATCAAAACCAATTACAAATATCTTTAAATTTATAGCAAAAAAACTTTTATAGCAAAAAAACTTTGAAAAAAAAGTCTGCAAAGAGAAAGCTGCCTTCTGAGTGCTCCAATGTACAAGAATACAATAAAAAACCATATAGTTTCTGAAAAAAAAGGTTTCAATATTTAATTTCGTATATATAATACATAAATATCGGACAAAGATTTCTATATTTTTGACCAACCTGAATAAAGAGTTCTTGGGAAAAACTGTTGATTCTTGGTTTTTTACCTATAACTTGGGCAAATTAAAAGATTTCTCAATTCTATTTGCATAATTAAAATGGTAAAATGTTGAGAAATTATTTAGTTTTTAGTTTATTTAGCATTCAGTCATAATTTCATTCGGAAGTGCTTAGTATTTTTATTGATTATTATACAAAACCATAATTTGACCAGAGATCCCAGGCCAAAAATTTCTGAGTTTTCTACGATATAGATTAGTTTTAGTAATTCCACTTTTATGCATTATAAAGTAATTTTTCACTTCATTAAATTCTATATTTACAAAAAATTTTCAGTAAATTAAAAATGGGTAATTACAAATTATATGTTAGTCCTTACGAATAATCTTAAGAAGTAAATAATTCACACCTTTGTGAATTCAGCTGACAACAAATTGAAAACATGGCTTAAAGAAAATAAATAAAACAATTTTTTTTTAAAGAAAATCCGAAATCTTCTATCAAAATATTTTTGTTGTTTATTTCTTAAGAAAAATAAATTTTCTTTCATTTTTTTTTCCTAATTTTTATCCTAAGATTAATTTAGATAGAAAAAAAAGCATAAACTTAAAGGACATTTCTATTGTCATTACCACACACACATTAAAAAATCATGTCCTTTGATTCAATTAAAATTAAATAATAAAAAAATTAACACACAATAATATACTAAAAAAAAATATCCTTAAATTTCTATATCATTCATAAACCAATTTCATTTTTGTTTGTTAGAATTTTGATCTGACATTATTAACAGTACACAACATAAAAAAATAAACGATATTTTCATCACCTACGCATTTAAACAAAATAAAATAAATAACACAAAACCGACATAATCCTGAATTAAATACGTTGTGATCCTTGATCCCTCCTTTTTTATCGTTATCCATTTAATTTTTTAGTCCCTTTTTTTTTGGCAAGAAAAAAAAATATATAGAAAAATTAATTATTTCATAAAAGATAAATTTTCGTCCTTTTTTTTACAAAAAAGAAAGAAAAGAAAATAATAACAACAAACAAAATTTTTATATAAGCTAACCGGATAAAAAAAATGGAAGATATTAATTGGTTTTTTAATTTACAAAGTTATTAAGATTATTATCCTTCTTTAAATCTGTTTGGATGGATATTTTTTATGATATAGAAAGGAAAATGGTTTCCAAAAAATTTTTATTGTTAAAAAAGAATATGTGCAAAATTTAAGTAAAATGAAAAATATTTCTAAAATTTAATTTCGCTAATAATATTAATTTGTACCAAATATTTGAAAATTACACTATCGGGGAAAAAGGATATTTTTAATAAATGGTATGTAAAGAGTTTTTTTTGTAAGCTTTTAATGGTATTATTACTTTGTTGTCCGTGACCATTAAATAAGCACGATTACATATTAGTATAAAGTATAATAATATTTTTTTATAACCTAGAGAACAGAGAAGGAAACCAATTTAAGTATAATTAAAATTAAAATTTGTATAATAAAATACAAAAATTATTAATTCAGGATACAAAAATTAGAGTAATTTTCAAATATTACAATAAAATTATATTCATTTTACTAATTTATTAAGTGAAAATAAATTACAGTCCCATATCTGATACATTAGTAAGTATAATATAGCTACAATATCCTATATTTTATGATGTGTCTTTGTCCTGGAAAACTTATATGCTTTTTATTGTAGAACACTTCGTTAAACAAATAAAATTTTATTTAAATTGACCTCATTCTATCATTCATAATCAAGTTGAATCAGAAAGTTGAAGAAAATTTGCGCCAATTACATTAAATTAAGAAATATATTTTCTTAATTTAATTTCATCATATTACGATTTCTATATCTATGGTTTATGCGTTTATCTTCGCCGGATTAGAGTTTAGTTAAATTTGAATATAATAACAAATTCATCGAACTAAAATCAACAATCAATCATTATTTAGCATTTTTCAATCCAATTTTTTTCTAAAGTTAAATATGTATAAAACTTTCGAAGAAAAAGCAAAAATTTTGATTTTGAGAAAAGACCAATTTGAATTGTAAAACGAAAAATTCAATATAATATAATTCGTAAATAAAATTAGTACAACAAATTCAAGGACTATATATTCTTTCATTATCCATGGGTGAAATCTGAAATCATTATCTTAAAATATAAATGAAAGTACGTACTTGTTACCCTTTAAGAGTATTTATTATTATATTTTTATTCGTACAATTCTGTAATTGGTACGATAGAAAATTCAGAAACATGATTATTAATATTAGTTATGTATTTTTTTTTGCCTCTTTTTTTATTACTCCTTTTCTTATACGAAAAATAAAAACAATTTCATTAATTCCTTTTTTTTTATATGTAGCTCAAAAAAAAAAACAAAAAAAATTCAAAACCCAATTAGTAACTAATTTCCAGGGGAGAAATATACAAAAAATATAGTAAATTTTTTTTTTTGTATTTTCGTGATGTGCTATTTTATGCTGCACTTGAATTTGTGGGAATTTCTCCAAATGTTTATGGCATTAAAAAAATAAGTTTTTGTTGTGTACTAAACGTCGAAATAGTTGACGAAGAACAAAGTCACCATAAAAAAAATGTTTCTAAAATATAATAATAAAAAAAAACAAAATTATTTTTGATCCTTTTTTTATTAAAAAACAAGAAACTGTTGTCAAACTAAAAAAAATCCTTTTTTCTTTAGGTTTTTTTTTAAAGGAGCTCACAAAGCTTTAATGGGCTCAAGTGGATTTCGCGTGTCTTTCAAAAGAAACAAAAACGAAATTGTAATTGATACTCGGCTCAGTGGGAAACTTTAATATTAAAAAAAAATTGAAAACTAAGGAAAATGATTTTTTTTTTTTAATTTTTAATATTTGGTAAACAATTTTGTCTTTTAGTATATCAAAAATAAAGAAATTATTTTTATGTATACACAATTTCTTTTTTTTCTTAGGCAGGCAAAAATGATGAAAAATCAATTTTCGTAAACTGACAACTTTTTAATGGATTTCGTTTCTTCTTTCTTTCTTTATTTTTTTTTCCTTTTTTAGATTTTTATTAAAGTAAAATAAAAAAATGGAAAAGAAAAACTATAGAAATTTATTTAATTTATGTACGTGTGCAAGGATATATGATGATAATGATAACATTATTATTTAATAAAATTTTCTTTCTAAAAAGTTTAGGATTTTCTTTACTTTACTAAAAAAAAAGTTTCTTTTTCCTTTAAAAAACTTTTTATTTTTACTTAAGAAAATTAAAAAGGATATTCGTTTTGTTTATTAATTTATTTTGTTAATAATTTTATTTATTATGGGAATAATGATATCAGTTAATTTATATGCATTCTCAGAAATAATGATTCAAGAAATTGTGCAGATTAAAATGCAAAATTATATGCAAATTCATTTAAATTAATTATTATTTTCATATTTTCTGTAAATTTTATTAAAAGTCATTCTAAATCTAAACAGAAAATGTATAGTAATTTTACGGTAGAATCAGAATAATAATTAATATCTCACTAATAGTTAGATTCCTTTTTGCTAAATTTCTTACAAATTGATTTTTTTTTTGTAAATGTTTAAATATAATTTGAATTTTAAATTAATTCCAAAAAGTTAATTACCAAAAAAATAAATAATTAGGAAAAAAATTTATTATTTAATTTTAAAATCAAAATTAAATTAATGTATCAAATATTTTACAATAAAATCTGGACTATTGAAAGTCCAGAACTCATTAACAAATATACCAAACACCTGGTTTAAATTTTTAAGTATAAAATTATTAAAAGTATATTCTTTTAAACCCTCATCTCTCTCTAAGATTCATCCTTTACAAAAATGACAATAAATACTATCTATTATATGGTATCATCAAAAAATTTATTTTACACTATAAACGCCCCTAAAAGGCCCAACAACAAGAAAGAAATCAAATAATTTAATGCTTAATGGTAATATCCTTCCGCATTTATTATATAATATTTCTTCAATATAAAATATGTAATACAAAATACCGAAAAGTCATTTTATTCAATTATAAATTGATATTTTCAAAAAGAATCATTATTGTATATACATAAAATCATTCAATTTTCCATATTAAGGTAAGAAGAAAAAAAATGTCCTTTTTAATGATTTTTTGCCGCAAAAAAAAAACATTGTAAACTCCTTTTAAACACGCATATCGAAAATTTTATACACACAAAGAAACAAAAACTCTCCAACAAAATTATAATTGAATGAAATTTTAATGTACATCCTTAAATTATTATTTTTTTTTTACCTTTTTCGAATTTATTGTTATTGCAATTTTATGTGTAATTACATAAAATTTGTTTTCAATGAAAATTTAATTTCATTTTTATTTTATATTTTGCAAAAATATGCGGATATGATCTACAGATCTTATATATACCTAATTTTGTTACGCTCATTTTAAACATGACCAGAGGAACAATTGACGGATAGTTGACAAGAAAAAAAAAAATATTACTTATTATGATAAAAATTGATTATCCTTAAAAGAAAATATTGTAAGGAAAGCACGTAAGTAAATATTTTCATTTTTTTAAATATATATTGCAATATATTTTTCTTGGGTATAGTGGACTAATATCGAATTTTGTAAGACCGAATTAATATAATTTTTGGGATTATATTACTACTTTATGAAATTTTTAATTTCGGATATTATCATTATCATTTTAAATTATATAAGATATTCAATTATTAGTTAATTTTTCTACTAACTATGAATTTAATTCATATTTATTTAAATAACTAATGAAATATTTTGATTAAAATATAATTATTATGGTAGTCCTTTTCTAATTCCAATATTATCCGTCAAAATTGCCAAAATTGTCATAATGATCTTAAATATTTTCAGAAATCTGTCCCATAAATTTACCAGAATTCATATTTAAAATTCGAAATTTTGATATGTATTCAAAATTTAACAAAATTATCATAATGGTCTTTATATACCTTAAAATATTTTGCAGAGTTTTACCTAAAAGTCAGATGTTTAGAATTAAAGAAAATACCAAATATTATTTTAAATCATATTAATTTCTTACACCTTTACCTGACTACCCGGGGACTGTCTACATAGTTTTAGAATTTTCAATAAGGCGACATACAGTCTGGCCAAAAAAAGGTTTATATAAGTGTGAAGAGAAGACTCTTTTATGTCATAGAAGAGAATTCCTTACAAAGCCCAAAAAAATAAATAAAAGAAACATGAAAATTTCTTAAAGAGGTCATAGACTTAAAAGTACCCTACATATACACAAACTCTAGAATATAATAAAGAGTCCCTTTTTTTTATATATTTTTGAGAATCTTTTAAGTCCATTTTAGAAGAGGTTTCTTTTCAAATCAATTTTACACGGAGCTTGCTTTTATGACAACCCGAACCGACCATTGATTCAATTTATATATATTTTTTTTTTTTTCAATTTTATTTCCTGTAAACCGTCCGACCGGATGTAACTTCCTAACCATATAGAGCCCTAAGTACATTTTATATAACAATGATTTTGTAGGTTTTTTTTTTATTGGAATGAAAAGTAATTTTTGTTTCTAGGTTGTTTATTATTGGAGTATTTGTCCCAAAGGACAATTATTGATAAATTGACAAATGGCTCTTTTGTCACACCTTTATTTTTTTTTATTTATTTGCTTGTTGTATATCGATTGAATTTATGATCCTTTCATGTTTTTTTTTGTTAGTTTGAAATTTTAAGTTTCTTCAAAAATAGAGTTAAATATTTTTGGTATAGAATTGATATAATACATAATAATTTTTATATATGTTTCTAAGGAAGAATGAGTTTTCATATTAGTTATATCGAATTTTTTACATATTATACTAAAAAAACACCAAGGATTGAAATGTATAAATTTAAATTAATTTCTTCAAATTTCCGCCTAAATTTTGTAATTTACAAATTTTAAAAACTTTCTGATTAAAAACTAAATATTATTTTCGAACTATAATATTGACAATATTTCATTTTGCAATTATTATAAAAAAAATCACCTGAAATTTTTCTAATTAATTTATTTTCCAGGAAATATAATATTGATAAAAAAAAATATTATAGTGTGTAAATATTTAATTTTAATCTAATTCAAATATGTGAAATGTTTCAGATAATTAATAATCAAGGGGACACCCAACAAAAAATTGATTATAGTAGATATATACAACATTTTTAAATTAATACAAAGTTTACGGGCTCCAATTAATTTTTGTTTTCACAAAAATTAAATATTACCGTCGGTAAGAAAAATTTATTTAGGTAATAGGTCGATTGTTTCAGCACAATTTTTGACAAATAAATGCCACAAAATTTACTTCTATAATTAATTTTATTAAAAATAAATTTAGTGGACAACTTGTTACGGAGCTTGCTTTTATGACAACCCAAATTTTATTGTCATTCGTTAATGGAAAATGATAATTTAAGGGTATATGCTTATTACGATTTTTCACAATTTATCCTTGATCTCATCAGAAAAGGAAATATAACTAGGTTGTTAATTTAGAAAAAGTAATTTTTTTAAATTTAAAAATCACTTCTTGAAAAGAACCTTTAAAATTACTTCGTGAAAATTTAAAATTTAAATTATATTCCAGTCAATAAATATTTGAAATATGATTGGAAAATATAAATTTATGGTATAGAAAAATTATAGAAAATTAATTCGACGATTTTCGTAATCAATTTTCATTCAAAAGATTTTTCTATAATATAATACTTACTCATTATAATCATGTTGTATATACTCCTGTGTATATGGATAATAACAATTATTATAATTTATATGATCTCCATAATATCCATTATTATTTGGATTATAATTAGCTGTCATTATTTTTATTTTTAAATTCTTATAAATTTAATTATTAACAAAAACTTTGATTTAGTAAAAAAGAAAACTCAATAATTATTTTTATCATAAATTAATAAAAAAAACAAAAATTCTAATCGCCTTCTAAACAGTAAGTAAATTTCTCATTAAAACTTTAAATAATCACCAAAAATAAAATTATTTTCTATGAAATTTTCACCAACAATAAATATGTAAGAACTTTTAATTTTCATTTAATTTATTAACAATATTTCAAATTAATATATGATATCAAATTTATTTTTATTTAAATATATATTAAATTAAAAATTAAATTATATTAATTACTATTAAAATATTAAATTAAAAATTAAAAAAAAAAAAATTAATATAAATAATTAATACCAAATCGTTTAGTATTATGGCCAACGTAAAACTGATCCTACATTTGTTTAAATTGGTAGTCATAAGGTATTAAATTCGATTAATATCAATACACTACTATTTAGAATTTTTTGTTGGTGATAATGGTAAAGGACGGGGTATCACAATATCATTTTAATTTTTTTTTTATTATTATTATTTGACAGCTAATTTCTTATCAATGATAATATTTTTTTTTTATATAAATATTCGTATGTACAGTGATATCTTTTTACCTATATAACAATTAATAAAATATGTATATATGTATATATAAAAAAAAAATATTGTCGTTATCAAGAGCAGAGGTTTTTTATCTGACAACAAAAAAAAAATAATAATAATATATAATAAATAATTGTGTACATATTTTTATATAATAATATTGTATATAGAAAAAAATTGATTTTATTTTTCTAAATTTTAACTATACACTATCGCTAAACTATACAAACTTTATGCATTTTACTAAATCAAACAACAACAAAAAAAAAATTAGATTGCATTTAAAAATAAATAATGATAATTTCTAAGCTGGGAAATAATTAATTGGAAAATTGTTACGCAAAATTTATTTATTTAAGGATAAGAAAATTACATAATTTATTTTTATTTTTTCATTTTTTTTTAACAATATTTAAGTTGGTTCATAAATATATACAATTATAATTTATTAAGGAAGGCCTAAATATATATTATACGTGATTAAGAATTATCTGACTTAAGTAAATTACTAATGACTACCTAAATATACCCTAGATTCTAGAATAATAATGAAATTGATCCTGACTTACTAATGGTGATTTGTGTCAGTAAGGATCTTCACTTACTTAAATCTGATTGTCAACAGTTTCGGTGCAAATTTCGGTTATTTAAATCTGTGTCATCAGATTTCGGTGCAATATATTAATTATGATATGGTAATGAAAGATATTAAATTAGGAATTGGTAATAAGTGTGATTTAATTTTGGTGCAGCTGAGTAATAATGAAAAACTAAACATTTATGTAATTTGTATAATCAAAAGAATTCGTTTGATATATTTAGTAGAGAAATATATCGTTACTTTTTGATCATTTCGAATTTTCTCTGAATAAATGATATTTCCAAACATATTCAAGAATTTTTTATAAATGATTATTGGTATTTAATTCTATACGAAGTCTTTTGTCATATAGCAAAAAGAATATACATATTAGTAATTGATTGTAAAGTTAATACTAACTATAATATACTCGAATAGTACCATAATAAAAGGTAAAAATAATTGTAACCAGATAGAGAAAATTTAAAAATTGAATCCTTTAAATTGACTACGAAAATTAAATGAGTTTTATAATATTAGTTCAAAGAATGAAATTAAAATATAATATTGCAAAAAATATCGACAAATTTGATTATATTTCAATATCTTAATACAATTTAAATAAATATTTCATATTTTAAATTACATTTTATTTGCCTTTTATTTACAAATTACATAATAATTATATTAATTTAATTTGAAAAAAAAAGCAAAAATCATGAAATATTTAATCGAGACAAATGAACTGATTTTTTTTTGTATTTAACTCAAATTCATTTTATTTTTTTAAAATATAATCAATTAAAATTTTTTAAAAAACTTTTTATTTTCTTATAAAAAAAAATTATATTAATTACGATAAACTTAATTTATTATTTGATTTTGATAAGAAATTCTATATAATATTTCCAACGATATTATTATTTTTTTATATATGTATATATAAATATCGAAGTGATTGTCATTTTGTTATCATTTCATTTGCTTTCTTAAATATTAAATTTATATAAAAATAATAATAATATAAAATTGCGATAAAGTTTATAATAATCATAATAATAACATGTAGTTTTTGATTTTTCAAAATTTTGCACTGTCTTCATAAAGTATAATATGTATTAGATAATTATATTAAACATTGTTTGACCTGTTTTAAGATTATAAAAAAATTATTGTTGTCTTGAAAATTTTAATATCAATTAAATTTTTATTAAATAGATAATTTTACAAAATTACTAATTAACATTAATTAATTATACTTTTAATATAATTAATTACTATTCTACTCAAACTAGTACTATTCAAACTTTAATAATTACAATTTTTAGGTCAAAATTACAATTTTTAGAAAGTATGAAAAATATTTTCTAGATATTTTTCATATTTCTTGTTTTTTACATCAAATTAGATCAAAAAATTCTAATTATTAAATTGTTTGAATACCAACGACGATTTGAGGATAGATTTTATAACCAACAAACGTATAAAAAATTGTCTTTGTGGTTGATATCGTAAGTTTTCTCAAAATACTTTTTTAATAATATACATAATCATAATCATAATTATTATTTATTAAGTTTGTACTCTGTACTATTATTTATATAATAGAAATTTCTTATAGGGAATCGTAATTATCCTTTAAATTTATTTACCATTAAATCAGTATTAAATATACATTTATTTAATATGAAAATTTCAATCATTTATTTTAATTTTCTTTTCCAATTTCCAAAATTCAAAATAACTGAGAAAGGGAACAGGAAATAGAAGTGGTGTATTTTTTAGAATATAATTTTGCTAAAAGAATTTGCTTTGACATAAAAAAAATGTGGATTGCGTCTTTGAAAAACAAAATTCACTATTTCACCACAAATTCATTTGTTCACCAAATCAGCTGATTCATTCTGGATTTGACATTTTGCACAAATCTGTGGTTTTTTTGTTGATTTGGTTGAGTAAAAATTATCAAATTGAAGAAAAGGAATTTTTTTTTAATTTAAATTTAAATTTAATTATAATTTTGAAAAAAATGCATGAAGCTTACACAGTTCATGCACTTTCGAAACTTTCTGTTTCTATTGAATCAATTGCTGCATATGGTAAGCAAAAAACAAGTAAATATATAATTTAAAATTGTAATTCAATCCCAAAATTATTATTACAGATAACAATGTTATTCTTGGTACCAGAACTGGACAATTATTAATGTATTCAGTTAATAAAAATGATATTGATAATAAAATGGAATTACAATTATTAAAATTTGATAAAAATTTTAGTAAAAAATCAATAATACAAATTGAAATTGTACCAGAAGAATCATTATTATTTAGTTTATCTGATAATATTATAAATGTTAGTGATATGAATCGTATGAATTTTTCATTAATTTACAGTGCTATACAAACAAAAGGTGCTAGTATTTTTTGTATGGATGTTAAGGTATATAAAATTCATATAAAATATTTAAAAATATTACATATAAATACGAGATATATATTACAGAGTTCACAATCAATGACTGGTGAGATTATAACAGTTATAAGAATTTGTGTTGCAATTAAACGTAAATTACAATTTTGGTATTGGAAACATGATAAATTATTAGAATTAAAAGTAAGCATTGAATTAAAGGATATACCAAAAGCTTTATCATGGGTAGATGATGTTATTTGTGTTGGATTTAAAGATGAATATGTTTTATATGATGTAAATATTTAGTTTACGTTCAAATAACCACAATTATTATAAATTATAAATTATTTTTATTAAATGTTTAGATTTCTGATGAACCAAAAAAACATGATTTAGTTGTTACATCATCATCTCATAGCCAAGATCCATGTATTTGTATATTAAGAAATCATATATTTGGTTTAGCTAAAGATGAATATGTTGTTGCAATTGATTCAAAAGATTTAATTAAAAAAGATTTAAAAGATTTGAAAACATCATCAAAACAAACACCAGAAAAATTATCTGTATTAGGTAATCCAGATGGTCAAAAACAATTAAAACCGTTAACATGGACACAATCTGTATTAGATTTAGGTATATAAAATAATAAAATTTTAGTTGTAAATTTGAAAAATTTGTAATTATTATAATTTTTTAGTATGGGATGATCCTTATGCAATTGGTCGAACTGCTAATTGTGTTGAAATTCGTTGTTTAGACACAAATGGTATAAATAAAGATACATTAGTTCAAACAATACCTGAATTAGGTAAAGCACGTTATATTGTACGATCATCAAAAGGTTCATTATTTGCTGCTGCATTTTCTGAATTATGGTATATTCAAGCTGTTGATATTCAAAAACAACGTTCAAGTTTATTACAACAAAAACGTTTTCAACTGGCAATTGAATTAACTGTACTGGAAATAATTTTTTGCAATTTTAAAATATTTATTTTTTTGTATTAAATTTTTCTTCTTTTTTAGAATATTTCCGAAGAACCAGCAGAAGAAAAAAAGAATATAATACGAAAAATACAAACACATTTTGCACAACAATTATTTGCTAATAAACAATTTCCAGAATCTATGCATGAATTTACAAAATTACAAACAGATGCATATGATGTAATACGTTTATTTCCTGGTTTATTGCCACAAGATCATCAAAAATCAACATCAAATGTTGAATTATTTACAGCTGCAATGCCAATATTAGAAGATAAAGAACTTGAAAATGCTTTATTAGCATTACAAGATTTTTTAGCTGAAGCACGTCAAAGAGAAATGAAAAAATCAAAAGAATCAAATAAATCAACAAAATCAAGTGGTTTATTATCAATAATAGATACAACATTATTGAAATGTTATTTACAGGTAAAATCAACAATTAAAATTGATGGAAATTTAATATTTGTTTTTTTTTTTATACATATAAGACAAATGATTCTCTAGTAGCACCATTATTACGATTAAATCATTGTCATCTTGAAGAATCTGAATTAACATTGAAAAAACATAAAAAATATAGTGAATTGATAATATTATATCAAACAAATGGTAAACATAAACGTGCATTAGAATTATTACAAAAACAAGCAACAATGGCTGGTTCAAGTTTACAAGGACATGAACGTACTATACAATATTTACAAAATTTGGGCAAAGAACATAAACATTTAATATTTGAATTTTCTGATTGGGTATTAAAAAAGTATCCTGATGATGGTTTAAAAATTTTCACAGATGATTTTATTGAAGTAGAAAATTTACCAAGAGCTGAAGTTTTAGATTATTTATTAAAAAGTCATAAAAATATGGTTATACCATATTTAGAACATATTATACATGAATGGAAAGAACCAAAACCAATGTTTCATAATATATTAATACAACAGTACAGAGAAATTGTACAGAATTTAAAATCGGAAATGAAATTATTACCAATTGGTGATATAGAACCTGAAAATATGTAAGATAGTCATAATTTCATTTAACTACTTCTAATTACTTCTAATAAATTTCTTTCTTTTAGAGAAAAAAATAAAACTTTTAACGAATCACGTCAAAAGTTAATTGAATTATTAAAAAATTCTGAACGTTATGCACCTGAAGTTGTACTTCAAGATTTCCCAACATCCGATTTATTTGAAGAACGTGCTATTATTTTAGGTAAATTGAAAAAACATGAAAAAGTTTTAGCTATTTATATACAAATATTGGGTGATATTAATAAAGCTACAGAATATTGTGAAAATTTATATAAAGAAGATTCAAATATATTTGCAATTTTAATTCAAACAATATTAACACCACCAAAATCACCACCATATACTGGTGTTAAATTACATGAAAATTGTTTAAAACCAAATATAGATATAATATTAAATTTACTTGATAAATATGCTAAACAAATTGATCCAGCATTGGTATTACAATATTTACCAGATGATATACCATTAGTAAGATTAAAGAAATTTTTAGAAACAGCATTACGTACACAAATGGAACGTCGTCGTAAAAATCAAGTACTTAAAGGATTATTATATGCTGAAGATTTACAATTACAAGAACAACGTATGCGACTTGAATCAAAGAATTTTCTAATTACAGAATATACAGTTTGTCCAGTTTGTAAAAAACGTTTTACTAATCAATCGGCATTTGTACGATATCCAAATGGTGAAATTGTACATTATTCATGTCAGGAAAGGAAGTAAATATAAAAATATTATATAATTTAATTTTAAATAATTTTTTATTGATTATTCTGTCATTAAGACTCTAAGATTATAATTGTATTTCATATTATTATTATATAAATATTTACCAACATATTATTAATAAATTGTTTATTATTCATTCAATAAAAGGATTGTTTTGCAGTTGTGATTCAGCCAATGACAATGACGGAACAAATAAAGTTTCTGGGTCTTCCGGGATATTTTGTAAATTTACTTGATTTTCCACAAGGTTTAGAAATTTGTCTCAAACTAAAACCATTATTATTAGCAAGCGCCTAAATGTATGCAATGCAATATGTTTATTTTGGAATTTATATTGTTTTTGTATAGTATAAAATCTTTTATGAAATTGAAGATCAAATACAATTTTAAATTTAATCATTCTGAAATTTAAAATTTTTCTGTTTGTAAAAATAATATAATTTTGATAGATTTCTTAAAAATTAATATACCATTAATTATTAATTTACTTTATTATACTTTTATCTAAATTAAATAACAATTTTTTTATATATATGTACATGATTCGTTAAAAATAGCCTTACAACTAAATATAAATGTCCTTATTTACAATTCTATTATTATTATAGCTTTCATTTCTTAAAAATACGTACATAACTTTGACGAAAACCAAATCGATGAAATGCCAAAAATGGAAACCAATATATTAAAAATAATGATAAATAAATTTGTGAATCAAAATACCACTTAAATATTTTATATTTATATAATGTTTGTAATGTATGTACTAATATATAAAGTACACTACGATTATATAATTTCATATTTTTATATAATTTTAAACCATTTTCTTCATTTACATTATTTTTATAATCTGATTTGAAATATTCATAACCATTACAACCAGCTAAACGTTTTGTTAAATACAAATATGTATCGACAGTTAAAAATGGATTAAAACTCCATAATCCATCAATTAATGCTGTTGTCATTTCTATAAATTCATTATTAACAGAAGTTAATGCTGGCCGATAAACAGTATCCATTACAGATTCTAATCTTTGTTTTGTTGTTAACCAATTTTCTGTACATAAATTATATTCATCATGTATACCTAACATATAACCAATAACACGCCAAAAATGTATTGTTGCTTCTAAATATTCATCATTATTATTACTTGTATTAAGTCCAAGTAAATTGCCTCTTAATGTTACAAATCCCATAAAACCAAATTGTGTTAATGCCATATCTCTTTGTGATATTATTATATTTTTAGAACCTGTACAAAATTTTGATGATGTTAAATGTATTTTACGTACAGAAATTAAACTTTTAAATGCTTTTGATTCAGATAATTTCGTATTTGAATCAAAACTAAACCAATGCCATGTAAATATATGGAATATTGTACGTATATAACGACGATATGCTGTAGCTGGTGTTGATGATTTACGTGTACAAATTAATACATTTAAAATAGATGGTATTGCTAAAACTGCTATTAGACCGCACAGCATACCAACAAACATTGAAAAAATGTTACGAGTGTAAAATTTTTGACCTCTAGAAATGAAAATAAATAAAATTTTTACAAAAATATTTAATTATGGTAAAGAAAAATTTAATTTACTTTTTGAAAAGTTTCTCATCGTACCAAGGTGGAAAAGTAATTTTATCTGGATCAATTTCTGTATCAACTGGTACATCTTTTCCTTCATTTAAAAGGACTTTTACATAATCATTACCTTAGAAGAAAAAACATTTAATTAAAATTTCATCTATCGATATGGAAATGTAAACGAAATGAAAATGTATATAAAAACAAAATTTGTATAGTACACACTTTAAAAAAAAAGTATATTTTTAAATTTTAACATGCTATGTCAATCAAAAATGTACCGACAAGCAATTACTTTATAAAATTACTTGTAATATTAAAAAAATATTATATAAAATTACAAACAATTTCATAATTAGTTAAAACAAATAATTGTAATTATAAATCATTTAAATTAAATTTAAATCATCGTCATTATTTTTATTATTTTATAATTAAGATGATTTGAAAATTAAATCAAATTTTTTTTACTTTGAAATGAAATTTTCGAGATTACTTAATTAATGTTCATTAAAAATAATCAATCTTTCTATGATTAATTATTAATAATTCAATTTTATTTATTTTAAATGTTTATCTGACTTAAGTGATTAACAAACACAAAGTATTCCTTAAGGCAAAAAATCATATAAAAAAAATAATTTGCTAAACAAAGGTGTGTCTAATTAATTAACCACACCGCAGATAGGTACATATTTATGTTTGATTTTAAAGTCTTCATAATAAAATAACCCAAAAAAGATTTTGGTAATCGTAAGTATAAAAGGTAAATATATTTCCTAGCATTAAAATTGTTTTCTTAGCATAATTTGATTTATCTATTTTGGAAGCTCATAAAGAGCTTTGGAATTTAAATTTCAAATATTTAATTTATTATATTTTGTTTTATTAGTAAATTTATTTCAATTCTGGTTAATTGCACTGACAAAGTATAGACATTATTTCACATATTTTTCGCAATTGAATTTAAATAAAATTGAATTCACTTTATAATTAAATGATTTTAACAAACTTTTACATAAGTATTAATATTTCTACATTTTAAGATAGAAAAATTATATTTACCAATTTCAACACACATTTTTTATATACTACAAAAATTTTAACGAACAAAAAATTTACTAAACTTGTAAATGTACAAATTCAATAAATAAAAATTAAAAATTTTTTCAATATTAAATAATTTTTTTATTTTGAAAATTTCACACATTACTTAATCATTTAGCACTCCACTAAATTATAAATTAAAAATTATGCCCAAAATAAAATATATCTGACATAATTTTTGTATATAGTTTCTTTTCTATAACAGAAATTGAGGTTGCTGCAGCTATAACTTATAAGCTAATTTACTTTCAGTTTCAAATATTATGTTTTTAACTCTTTTTCTTTTCGATTACAACATAAATATTTTGTTTTATGCATGGATAAAGTGAAAGTGTTTATTTTAGTTTTATGTTATTATTATTGTCTTTCTTTCAAGTCACGTCGTATAGTTTTTTATTATATATATGTACAATAATTATTTTAGATATGACAATATGATGAGATTTTTCAGTCTTTACAGCATAAAATACATAAAATAACTGAAAAAAATATGAATATTTTTTAAAACGACAAAAATAAAAAAAGAAGTAATATAATCTGTAAATTAAACAACTTTGTAGAAAATGGAAATTATTCATTGTACCCATACCATAAATTAGATATAGAATTTACTCACAGTATTTGGGATATTACTTACATTTCTGTATCGCATTGAGATTTGGTGGGGTTTGTAATTATTTTTTTGTTTTTGGTATTATTTCCAAAATGTTGCAATCTCCATGAATGAAATGGTCTGTTGATTTTGTGATGAAAATTAAGTGGGGTGGAAAAAATATATAACGTATAAGTAGAGTTAAATGTGGATATACAAGTTAGATTCGACAAATATATCAAGTTAAAGTTATAAGTAAAAGAAAATATTTGATATTTAAATTGTAGTAGCTGATATTATTCTACAGTGCCGCTGTGTAGTTAATCTGTGCAGTTAAAACCCTGTACTAAAATTTTCATTTAAAAAAATTATAAATAATTAAATTATAATCAAATTATTTTTTGACTTATTAATTTTATGTAAACATGATTTTACTCATCCGTAACAATTAAATATGCTATTCTGATTTTGTATATAAAAATTGTATAAATAGATTTTAAATAAAAAGCTAAACTATTAAAAATTATTCTCAGATTGAATACTAAAATCGAAATTTGTTATAATATTTTCGTGACATGAATAATTTATTTAAAAAGTATAAAATTTCAAAACATTGCAGTAAAATCAGAATTCAATTATGTATGTATGTATAAATAAAATATGAGAATTTTAGGAAGGTTTCTTAATTAATTTATAAATAGAATAAGTTAAAATATTGTTGTTGTTAATCAATGATATATGTAGTCAATTAATCAATGATATATGTAGTCTATTAATCAATGATATATGCAGTCATCTTCAGTCAAATTAGATTCCACAATCTTTATTTAACAAATTAAATATTAAAATTAGAAAGTGCTATGATCTTTAATCTGATTAAAGACATACCTTACTCTGCTAAACTATTCCAGTTTCAGTGTGGTCATTCTGACCATTTCCAACTTGTATACTTATTTTATATTATAGCTATATAATATAACAATGATTATGTATATACCAGGTACATGTAGGACATACTTACTATATAAGTATACTCTGCTAAACTATTTTCTAATTTAAAATTTCTCATTTGTTCTACATGCGACTTTTTTATTCTTTGATAGTATTTATGCAGCTATGCTGAAAGCAAAAATATTGATAAAAAAAATAAATAAATTTGATTGAAAACTTAACTGAAAAATGTGGGTTGGGGTCGTTTGCGTGCATTTCAAAATCTTGCTTTCAAAATCTTGTTTCCAAAATTTTGCTTTTCGCGCGCGAATTAATAACATTATCAATATTTTTTAAAAAAAAACAAGATTACAGAATGAAAGTTTTTTTTGTATTCTTCATTTTCTAAAACTGCATTTTTACTTTTTAAACGGGGAATAGAATTTCTTTGTTATTTAGTATATTCATTTTTTTTGCATAGTTTGAGTAGTAAAGTAAAGTTATTGATAGTAAATATAGTGAACATAATGGAAATTTCAATTGTAAAATCTAATAAAGGAAATGATAAGTTAGTTGTAATTTAATTAATCTAATTAAAACAGAAAAAAGTAGAAATATGAGCAATATCGTTAAATCTTGAAGTTATGGATTCCTTTAGAAAAAAATCTTGTTTTAACAAGATTTTAGTAAGATTTTGTGAGCAAGATTTTCAAAGTCAAGATTTTGAAAACAAGATTTTGTAAAATAGGATTTTGAAAAGGATAATGCTCCCAGCCCAGGCATAAAATGGTTTTATTGCTATAGAATTTCGATCACAAGGATAAGATATTTTCAAAATTTAAGGGAACAGGAAAGAAATAGTTGTTAGTTCCACAATTTGTAATACTAGAGCAGTTGCCCAGTAGCATTTCGTTTAAGGACTACGAAAAAGTCCTTAAATAAGTTGATACTAAGCAACTACTATTTTACTAGAATTTGACTAGAATGAGATTGACATTTTTACAATTTACGAGAAGAGAAGAGAATGAGAAGATTTAGCTTGTAAGCTTGTAACAGTTTGCCCATCCGGATCATTTAATTTAAAAGACTACAAAAAAATTATAAAGTAATTTCAAAATTGAAGTATCGTGCCAGCAATATTTAAGATTTCTTATCTTTATTTTTCAAAAAAAAAAAAATATGTTTTAAATAACATCATTACATAGATTTTTCTTTTGTTTTTCACCATTTTTTTTTATATATAGTTTCTCATTTATGTTTTTTGTTCCTTTTTCTTTATCTTTTTTTGTAAATTATATATAATTTTTTTTTTAGCTTAATCATATTTTTCATTTATTTGCATTTTCTTTTAAATTTAATGGACAAAAAACAAAAATAATATAAATTTTTTGTTTTAATGCAGTTTTTTTTGTTTACCTTAATATCTTTTTTTTATTTAATATATAAATTATTTTTACTGTTCTTGTAGTAAGCACAGATTTTTAATTTTTTTTTTTTACTTTTTAAATTTTTTATATTTTTATTTGCCTTAATTTTCTTTTTGCTGTATAATATTTTTTTTTTTATTGATTTTTTTTTCAATTTTTTTATATGAAAAGCAATGCGCTTAAAACATAAGAAAAATACAAATAAATAAATTTTTATATTTTTTATAAGTATTTTTAATATTTAATAAAAAAAAATAAAAATATTAAAATAATTTAAATATTTTTACGTTACATATTAATTTTTAATTACATACATTTATAAAAAAAATTTATTTGTGAACATTTTTTTTCTTTTGGATAAAAATGTTTTTTATTGTAGACGAAAAATTGGGAAAAAGATTTAAAATTATTAAGATATTATTTAAAAGCAAATAACATTTTAGGAATATGCTTAACGAGCAATCTCGAATGTAGGCATCGGCGCAAAACTTCGGCGGCAAAAAAAGTTCATCAAAAGTTCAATATTAAAATTTATTTGGAAGTTTTGAATTGCCGCAACGCTCACTCACATTATAGATTGTTTGGCTTTTCTGCTGGCGTTCAACTTCTTTTGCCGCCGAAGTTTTGCGCCAATGCCTACATTGGAGATTGCTCTTAGGAATTCATGCTCTCTGGTGGTAACTAATTTTGTTAGTCATCTTAAGTAGATAGTCACAGGGATCATGAACAAATATTAATAGGTTGATATATTTTATAGTTAGAAAGTCCTTAAATTTTACAGCTTGTTTATCATATTTTAAAATAACTTTTCAATGTTGTATATCTTAGACCCTTTGCACGAGCTGTTTTGCAAGCCTCTTTCGTGATCTTGAGAACCATTTGACACTAGAAGTTGGGAAATATATTTGTAATTTTTCAAATTTATAGGAATTTTAGGCCAATTTCTTTTGAGGTACACTTTTTACACTTTGTACACCTTTTATATGGAAGGTGTAGAAAAGTGTAGGAAAGTGTTACTGAAAAGAAATTGATGTTAGTGTCAAAAATATGTCAAAATCACGTAAGAGGCTTGAAAAAAGGCTCGTGAAAAAACGGTCGAATGCAAATAAATAACAATAATACAATAATTTATTTATAAAATACAATAATATTTTAACTACACTGTAAATAGCTAAATTTAGTGATCATACTTTCCTGAAAAAGGATTTTCCTATACAAATTATTTATTTGCTCTCGGAAATATTTTAATTAAACAAATATTTCCCAACTTTTCGTCCTGGTATATAAATATAAATAAATACACAAAAATCAATAAAATAATTAATTACTATTAATAAATTTTTAATAAATTTACTTTCTTTTTTAAGGACTACATTTAAATATTTAATTTTATATTTTTTTATTATTTATTTTTTATTAATTTAATTATAATCATAAAAAATTTTAACTTTTAAATATATTTTTTACACTTTAGTCGAACATAAAAATTTAAATTAAAAATTGTGCTCAAAAAAATTATAAAAACTAAAAAATTAATTAAAATTCTTGCTATTTTTTATTCATTTTAATAAATTAAAAAATATAAATTTTTTTTAAATATTTAAAGGACGAATTTTTATAATTTTTTTTTTACTTATTATAATTTTTTAATTTCAATTTTCAAAGTAATTAATAATTTATTTATTTAATTTTTTTTTTGTTATAAATGAAATTTTTCTTAATTTCACGATTTTTAAATTCAAAAAAATGTATTTTTAATTTTTTAAATCTTTCTTCTTCTTGTTGTTTGTGTTTTGTTTTAATGATTTTACTTAATAAATTTCTAAATTAATTTTTTATCTTAATTTTTTTTGTTTTAGTACTAAAAAATTTTTATTTTCTTAATCTTTTTTTTTTATCCTTTTAAATTTTTACCATTTAAATTTGAAATTATCTTAAGAAGTTTTTTTTCATTAAATTATTTATATTCTTCTCTTTTTATAATTCTTCGTATAAAAATGAAGAGAGTGAGAAATATTTTATTATTCTTAGATAGATAGAGATCAATAATATTTGTTATGATTATTTAGAGAGAGATGCATATATACTTTCATTTTGTTGTAGGACTAGAGGTAATTTACTAAAGTTAAAAAGAGATATATATATATATATATATATATATTATTTGTGTATAAAAAAGCTAGCAAGAAGCAATTTATGTTTTTGGTTTTTAATTTTTTATGTTTGAATTTCTCTCAATTATAAAATAAAATTAAATTTAATAATTAATTAACTTTGGTTTTGTTTGATTAAATGGAAAATAAATAAATAAAAACAAAAAGGATATTTATCCTTTCAAAAAGGATAAATGAACTCTCTGTTCCTATATCCGTTTCTCATATAACTTATTTGTTCTTCTTTTCAGTGATTCAGTGACGGTCCATTTTCGCAAGATACTGCCTGGCTATTTCAGTAATTTCCAGTAAATTTAGTTAACGATGCCTTGTGAAATTTTAAATTCACAAATAATTAATTTGATTTTGTGATTTATTCCTTTTCCTTCGCAAAATCAATTTCAACTATCATTTTACCAGTGTTGCCTTTATAATTATGGAAAATATAATTAAAAACGGAGAACACACAATTTACTTAATTAAGTGTGGGACTTAAATAAGGATTGTAATGAGTTCATTCTTCATTGTAGAAGTAGACTTGGATTTTAAGTTTTTCGTTATTGATTAACACTTTGATATTTGATGAAATTTAAGTGTTGAAAATAAGTATAACCTTATCTAAATTTCCTTATCTAAATCAATATAGTGAACGCAAAGATATCTAATCCTTTTTTCCTTGGATATTTTAATCTAATTCTAGAATGTTTAAATGATATATGAAATTATTAAGAAGTCCTTACGACAAGATTTTTCTGAATTGATTTTTTTCTTCTAAAATACCATTAAACATTTCCTAAAAAAAAATTCCGCTTATTCTTCACATAATTGAACATTTAAAAAAAAATGAATAATATTAATTTGTTTTAATGTTTTTCATATTTAATAATTCTTTACAATTTACAAAAATGCAAATGAAATTAAATTATAGAAAAAAATTTCCAAAAAAATGTTTGATGACAAGTTTTCCTTAATATCCTTTTTTTTTACAATTATAATTTTCTAGAATTTTCATAATTTTAATTTGATTTTTTTGTAGTTTTTCATTTTTATTGAATTTTTATTAGCAAACAAAAATTAAACTAAATTTTTTTTATATAAGAAAAATTAAACTTTTCCAAAAAAAAAAAGAAGCAAAATTAAAATTTATTTAAAAAGCGCACGCATTCAAGCAAAAATTTTCATATTTTTTATTTGGTTTTTGTTATTTTCATATTTTTATTTATATTTAATTTATTTATTTTTACGACAAGTGACAAAAAACTACAAATAAAATTTCAAAAAAAAATTTATATAATATAAATTTTCCACTTTTAAAAAAAACTGTTCCAATTTTTTTAATATAAAATTTTTAATTTTATGTTTTATGTTGATGTTGTTATAATTTTTTAGTTAATTTATACTTTTTGAAAATAAAGGATCGAAAAATGTTTTTCTTGTTGTTTTTTTTAAAAATATTTTGGAGGGCAGCATTGTAAAATTTCTAGTTAAATTTTTGTTATAATTATTTTTTTTTAACTACACTTTGATTTTTATTTAATTTTTATTTATTTATGTTTATAATTTAAATTTGTTTTATTTTATTTTTATATAAAAATAATGAATAATACATTTTTTTTTATTTTAATATTATTATTTTTTAATGTTAATTTTGTGTATTTTGTTTTTATAAATATATTTTTTTGCTTGTGGGGTTGACAAATGGCAAAACAAAATTGTCATTAGGTCATTTTCGTTAACGTCAAATGCTCGCAGTACTGCAATGTTTTCATTCGTTTTTATGTTTCTTTAATCAGCGAGACAGCAACCAGTCGAAAATAGCAGCATTGCTTTAGCTAATTTTGTCAATTTGTTGCTATCACGATAGTCAAAATACCAGTAAAACGACTAAATACTTCGCATTACTGCGATCATTTGATGTTAATGAAAACCGCCTTAGTGGTTTGGAATATGGGAGCAAAATGATTGTGTTTCAAATTTTAGTTTAAAATTTGAAATTTAGGAAAAAAAATGAGTGCTTTAAAATACAATTTGACCCATTCATCAAATAAGTTAAAATTTTTAGAAGTTAAGAAAAAGATTGATATTAATTTTCTTTTGCAATGGACGAAATTTGTCCACTTGTCCTATTGGAATTTGTCCTACTTTAAAAAAAACTTTGTTCTGTACCTACTACCTAATTATTTTCCTATTTTCGAGTCTTGGTTGTCAACGATCGCTTTTGCTGATCTATCAACGATCACTTTTACGTGTACCACGGCATGGATGTTCTAATATAAATTACTGTCGTGCGATGCTGTGATACTATAGTTAAAATTTTAAATTTGTTTGTTCTTAAATATATTATTTTTAATCTATTTACTAATAATTCCAAATCTGGTTTAATTAAAAATTAAAGGAAAAAAAATAGGACACGAAAATGTGAAGAATTTTAATTACTAAAATGGGAAAGAGAATTTAACTCTGGTGACAAATTACAGCTATTTTCTTTTATATTGGAAACATTAAAAATATCTCAGAGTCATAAAAAGTTCATCAATTGTTGTCAGCTTCTAGCCGTGATATTTTACCAGCATAGCTAAAGAAACATTTTAGTAAATTAAAATACTTAGTCTGATGAATAGGACAAATTGTATTTCTGGCATAAAAATTTCATAATTTCATTTAAGGATAATTAAATTTTGGGATTTGGGATTTTTTTGATTGTTATGATGTTTGTTATGAATAACATTATTGAAATCAATTTAATTAATTTTATATTGATTGATTATTAATTATTAAATCAAAAGCATGCATAAAAGTTGTTTGTTTGTTCAAAAATTATAAATTTTAGCTAAATTTATTTTATTAAAAAGGAAAATGATTTTTGGTTACACATTTAAATAAAATTAATAATAAATATTTTTTTATATTATTGATTATTATATTTTTGCGTATCTACATGTACATTTATTTAATTTTTATATACTTAAATAATTATATTAAAACATAAAATCTTCACTTTTTATATATAATTTATTTTTTTCGAGTTTTTCTTGTATGGAAAAATTATTTTTATATTTTTGAAATTATTCTATTTTCATGGGAACAAATCGAAATATTTTTAAAGTCCTTTTTGAGTAAAAAATATGTACCTAACTTTTTGTCTAATTTTTTGGTTTCTCTGCTAATTAAAAATCTATCGTTTTGTTAGCAGCTCTGTTTGTCTTTTCATCTGCACAAAATTTGGTTATAAAATTCAGGAATTTGTAAATACTCAAAGGATAAAAATATATAAATATTTTTAAAGAAATTGTTTCTATGCTTAAAAATTGTGCAACTTCTAAATGAACTCTGTTCCTATATCAATGCCTCGTGAAATTTTAAATTCACAAATAATTAATTTGATTTTCTGATTTATTCCTTTTCCATCGCAAAATCAATTTCAACTATCATTTTACCAGTGATGCCTTTATAATTATGGACTTAAATAAGGATTGTTGTAATGAGTTCATTGTAGAAGTAGACTTGGTAGTTAAGGTTTTCTTTATTGATTAACACTTTGATGTGTGATGAAATTTAAGTGAAAATAACTATTAATGTATTTAGAAATCGCTTCGCAAATGTCCTTTTTTAAAATCAAAAGTAGCAAATGATAAGTTACCAATATGGACGTTTCATTGGATACTATACTATTTTGACAGCTATTACGAAAATATATGTCAAATTAAACTGATAAAACTGTCATTCTTCCTATTCTTTTCGTTTAACATTGAAAAATGTGATCAAAATGTTTTAAAATTGAATAATTATATTTCGAAATGTTGCAAGGAAAATTGATTTGATGTTTAATGGATCTCAACATTTAGATATTTTTTTTTAGATTATATTTTTTTTGTCACATTTAGATTTAATATTTTTATTTTTAATATATAAAAAAATCGAACTAAAAATAAAGCAAATTTGCAAGAGAATTATACAAAAAATATCATATTTTTCTTATATGTTTTACATTTATTTATTTATATATAGATTTTTTTTTTATATATTTGAATTTTATTATTTATATTTTATATTATATTTAATAAATTATTAAATATTATTTTTATTATCTGACTTGCTACTATTTTTTTATATATATATATAAATTTTTTTTTTAGTAAATTTTGTATTTCTCATCATTGTTTTTGCAGCATTTTAATATCTAAAAAAGTTATATTAATTATTATTATTGTGTGTCACTGTGGAAAATGGAAACTATTAGTGGAACCTTTTTAAGAAAATCAAAAAATATTATGTTTATTTATTAAAATGGAAAATTCAATAACAAAAACAATTTTTAAAAAAAATAAAACAAATTTTGTGCAATTTTTTTATAAATAGCATTTTCAGGACAAATTAATATTTTTACAATTCAAATTAGTCCTTTTTCAATTCAAATTTAACTGTTTCACAATTTAAATTTAAATTTTTACAATTACAATTAAACCTTTTGCAATACAAATTGATCCTTTTGCAATACAAATTGATCATTTTGAAATTCAGATTGATCAAACATTCAAATATTTTGTTGGCCACAAAAATTAAATATGATTTTTTTTAAATATTCAATTTTGGGCTGATTGGCCAAATAAAACTATTATTATTTTTTCATCAAAAATACAAAAGTTTGTTTATTTGCGATGTTTCCTCTAATTACTTAGACATCTTCAAGGAAAAACTAAGAAATATATAGACAAGATGTCTAGATGTCTTTTCCTTGAAGATATGTCTAAGTAAATAAACGAAACATCGCAAATAAACTTTTTTATTTTTAATGAAAAATAATAATAGGTTTATTTGGCCAATTAGCCCAAAATTTAATATTTAAAAAAAATTAATAAAATTAAAAGGCCGTATAAATCAAAAATATGAAATGAATTTGTTAAAGGATATGAATTTGATTTCGGGAATTGAGAAAATTTTACCAAATCGAATTGTGAAAAAAAGACTTTTTTCGACCTGAAAATGTTTTATAAAATTAAGTTTTTTTTAAAGGAAATTTCAGTTTAATTATAATTTTTTATTCTCTGTGTGAGTGTGTGAATTGTGTGTATACAAATATTAAAAATGTGTCCTTTTTGTTTTTTTTTTTTGAATATTTTTATATAAATAGAGAAGTGTTCTTTACAGTGAAAATGGTTTTTTTTATTATTATTTTGTGTTATTGTATATAATAAATATAAATTATATATATAAGAAATTTGATTGAAATTTTTTTTGTTGTTATTCATCTTAATAAGCTATAAAATATAATTTTTTATTATTTTTTTATATTTTATTATAAATTTTATATTTTAAATTTTTTTTCATTTTACAAATTTATGCAATTTTTTTTTTTATTTATTTATATAAATTGAAGGTTTTTTTTAATAGCTATACACATTTAATTAATATCAACTAAAATAATCAACACAATTTTTTCTACTACCCAAATATATCTTTTAACTATCATAATTTTGTTAATTTATTTTTTTTTATATATATGTAGCTTATTTTTGTTTAGCAGTAACAGGCTGTTATTTTTTTTTGTCATTTTAAAAGTGAGGTTTAAGTTATTTTTCTTTTATTTATATATATATCTAGAATAATATTTAGTATTATTTGTCCAGAGATGAAAAATAATTAAGGAAAATTAAAAGAGATTATTTAGAAATCAAAATAGTAATATAAATTTCCATATTTTTAGAAAGCTTTTATTTAATTTGAATATATAAGTTACTTAAATTACATACTAGCAATTTTGCTTTCCAATCGTTCCAGTATAGAATTTTTTTTTGAATTTTGTCAAACTCTAAAAATCAGCTTTTGGTTATAGGTCAAAGAATATGGTCCATAAAAACTTTTTAGCAAAATTCAAGAAATAATGGACATTTGAATTGTGTTATTGAATGAAAATCGGTCTAAGCTAAAAAGTTAAATTATGATTTATGCAGATCTTTTTTTGCAGATCTTTTAGACTGGTAGCCTGGTTTTTGACAGTTTAGTAAAAAAATTTTTTGACAGTTTCTAGCATATGTTTGACAACAATTTAGAAGTCTTAATTGATGAAAATTGATATACAAAATGTTCCTAATGCATTTGACACAATTTATTGATTATTTTAAACCGAAATTTAAAAATTATACAAATGGACGATAGGTTTTTATAAATTAATAATAATTGAAATTAATATTAAATAATTTCCTTTTTTTTTTTTGGTTTTGTTAAATTCTTTCACAGCAAGGATATTTAATTCCTATTCTATTTTTTTTCCTAATCATTATTTATTGTTTTGGGTATATAAATATTTATTATATTTTAATTTTTCAAAAAATATTACATATAACATATTTTTTTATAAATATTAATTTGAAATTATCACCTCTCCCTAATTCAGGATGTATATGGTACGCCAGCTTCTCCCGAAATTAAACGCCACGTTTTAATATACATTAAAATTTTGTTGATCGATGTTTCTTTTTGTTAAATGTCAAAAATCTTCTTAAAAATTTTTATACGCCCGTCAAAATTGGTAATTCGAATTATCGGCGTTTCATACAAAATGTATGTGCATGAACCGATTTTGACAGACGCTATATACGGCATACGCTCTGATTTAGAGAGATGTGTATAGTTTACATTAATATTGTTTATTTGGTTAATGCATCAAATACAAAAATCGACAAACAACACGACAATTACAAAATGCAATAGCACATTCTGCAAAAAAAAAGGTTATACCTTTAATTGTGTTTAGTTTTTAACATGGAATGATAATAGTATAGTTAGTCTTCAGAGAGCTGAATACATGAGTTTTGAAATATCTTAGTCCAAATAATTTTAATCGCTAGATAAACCGTTCATAATTACAAGGAATTAAGGGGTAAGTTACAATTACTAAATTAAATTTAATTTATTTCCTTCCGTTCCTGTACCATCTCTGTTTAGTTGATTTTATTTTGCAATTCTAGTTGTTGTTTTTTATTTACTTAATTATTTTAAACATAAAACATTAAAAAAACAAATAATTTTAGAAAATATTCTAATTATTAAAAAATATGAGAAACTTCTAATTATGAACTAATTATTTTTAAAATATCATTTTAAATTATTAAAATTTGTTTTTTTACATAATTCTATTTTTAAATTAACTTAAGTTTTATAAATAAATAAAAAATAGATTTGTCTTTCATATTTGTGGAAAAATTGAAGTAAACAAACATAAATTAATTTATGATTTTATTTCTATAATTTTTTGACTTAATTTTTTTTGGTTTATGTTAGCCTTTAATTTTGTTTATTATTTTATTTTATGTTTTTCTTTCTTTTCTTCCCATTTTTGTTTTTTAAGAATTTTTTTATTATTATTTAATTTTTATGCAAAAAAAAAAAAAGAATTTTGTTTGTTTTTCTTACGCAATTTTTAATTTTTTTTTAAAAAAAAATTTTGGTTGAAATTTTTTTGATTTATAAATTATTTTATAAATAATTTGTTTATCGTTAATTTTTAATTTTTATTAAATTTTCTTGATAGTTTCAGTTTTTTTATCTAATACATTTCTTCAATTTATTTTATAGTTTCATTTTTTTTTTTTGGATTTTATTTTATATTTTTTATTAATAAAAAATAATAAGAAATTAATTGGTTTTTTTTTATTTATTGTTATTAGTTTTTTTTATATAAATACGTTTTTTTTTATAAATTAATCTCTGTTAAAGATTTTGTTTTATTTTTAATTTTAAATTTTGTTTTTTAAGTTTACTCCTTGACTTCGAAATATTTATATGTTGGATTTTCGTAGCCATTTATTTGCATATTCGCTACATGCCGTTCTTCTGGTGTAACTGGCATACCAGCAGCAGTCTAAAAAAAATAATGGTATTGATTAATTAATTTGTCTAAAACTTAGATGCAATATCAGATATTTTAATTTTTGATTTTTGACACACTAACAAAGGAAATGGAAAGTTGGGCATCCACCCCAAAGAGGAAGAATGGTAGAAAATTTATGTTTTTTTTTACAACAAAATTGGAAGGAATAATTCGAAAATTATCAATTACACAAAAATTTATTTATTATACCTGATCAACTTCAATAAATCCTTGCGAATGTGGTGAACGTGCTGTTCTCCATTTAGCTACAGCAACACCAACAAATACAGCTGCCATTAATGCAATACCAGCAAATGCTAATGTGAAATATACATTACGTCCTTCTCGGGTTGAAGGACCATACATTTCTCGGCGTACAGAGAAACTCTAAATAAATTAAAATGAAAAACATAATTTCAATTTTCATAGAAAAAAAAACAAAATAAACAACTTACAGCTTCTCCATGACCTAAATCATGCGCCATTGCATGTTGCATTTTAGGTTCAGCTTCTTGATGTGCAATAGCAACTGCAGCAGCTACTTCTTCAACAGCACGCTGTACAGCTTCATCGTCAACAGTTGGTAAAATTGTTTGTGTTGGTTTTGGACTATTTAACAAACAAATTTATACATATAACAATTTTGGAAATATTAAAACACTTTAATTACCTAGTTGTTACTTCACTAAATTGTTGATCTTTAGATGATGATTCAGTTTCAACATTTTTAGCAATTACAGCTGATTCGGCATCTTTTTCTTTTTGTTCCTTTTCTTTATCTTGTTCTTCTTTAACCAATATATCAATTTTTTTAGCTTCCATTCGTAATTTATCTTCACGTAATTTTTCACGTTCAGCAGCACGTTGTTCTTTACGTTGTTTTTCAGCTAAACGTAATCGTTCTTTTTCACTTACCTTACGTTCAATTTCAATACGATATTTATCCAATATTTGTGATTCAGCTTCTTCACTCATACCTAACATTGAACCAGGAATATCATCTTTACTACGTAATGCTTGAATATAATCATCCATTAATTGAGAAATTTTAGAAGAAAGTTCAGGATAACGTTTTAACATGGTCATAGATTGATTAACGGCACGATCAATATCAATAAGACGTTCTAAAGTTCGAGGACGTTCAGATGCAGCAGCATCTAAACCACCTGAACCACCAGAATTAAGGAGATGACGATAATGGGCCAAAGCGTGAGCACGATCTTTATGGAGAGCTCGCAACAATTTCTGAAGACATTTTTCGACACGATGAGCCTGATTATGGACATTTATTATACATATTTTGAATTTTCAGCATTGAAATCATAGACATTTTAACTACGATTTTGTATTTATACTTACATTTGGTGGTTGTTCAGTTAATGCTTGTGTATAACAAGTCATTGCTTCACGTTTCCTTTGATTGATGTGTGCCAAAACTCTTTGTTGATGCATAGCAGCCAATTGATGTTTCTCAGCGTTACCTTCCTCTTCGAGTGCCTGAACAGAAATCTAAAATTACGATTATGATATATAGCACATAAAACGTCAAAATATCAGAGACTACAAAATTTCACATGCACAACCTACAGAGTCCTTGTGTTCACTCGTATTGTTCTATTTCTTTTTTCATCTCTCATTTTTTTATTAACATACCTGGAAACGGGCTGTCATCCTTTGTTTAAATGTTGATGCTGCTTTTGGATCTGCTAATCTCATATCCTGATATTTCTCTTCCAAATCAGACCAGTCCTTCATTACACGGGTGACCTTTTCCCGATGAGTTTCTTCGATGCGCTGTTGGGCTTCCTTTTTAGAATACTTTTTCTTTTTAATTTTACAAAAACACAAATAACACTTACTTTGCGACTTACTTTGTAGCTCTGATGTTCTATACGTGGATCGAAATGTGTAAAATATGGATCAACAGTTGGTTGGCTAGTAGATGTTATTGGTGCAACACCTGCAGCTGAACTACTACCACTATCCGTTGATTTCAATGAACTGGTAGCAATTTGATTTATTGTAGATGATGTGGATGTTGTTGTTGGTGTTATAGTTGATGATGAACCTGTTAATAATGAAGCAGGTCCACTCTTTTGATTACCGACCGTATCCCAACTCTCTGGATCATCACTATCTGTATCTTCATTTGATTCATAATCATTTTCATCATCTGTCTCATCATCTGTTTCATCAGCAATCATATCATCATCACTATCTGCAGCTTCTTCATCAGCCATCATATCATCATCTTCATCATCTTGTGAATCATCAGATTCATCATCATCTAACGATGGTAAAATTTCTTCGGGTACAACAGGTAAATCAGTTTTCTTTACTCGAACACCTTCTGTTTAATTATAAATCATTATAGTGTTGATATATTCGATCACTATGTTATAAATTAAAATTTTTTATACCTTTAAAATGTTTTGGACAACAAACAAATTCAACACCAGAAAATAATGATATACCACATGGTAAAAGCATTGCAAAACTTCTCATTTGCATACCACGTTCTTGACAAGCAGCTGCACCAGTTTGATTCCATCTAACAAATGGCCAACATCGAGAAGCATTATGAATATGATCAAATAGACATCCTTCTGGTACAAGTAAAGCATCTGATTGGAAAGGTCCTTCTGTTGGGAAGACATTAATATTTAATATAAATTAATTAATATTTCATTAAATTTATATTTTAAAATTATACCTAAACAACGGAATGGTTTAATCCATCTATGAGCACCTTTACATTTAGCTGAATTTAATGCTCCTTGCCGGCACCAACCACCAATTTTTTGGTAATGAGATGATTCTACAATATTTGTAATATCACGACTTGGATATACCTAAAATAATTTTTGAAAAAAAAAATTTGTTTGATTAAAATTGTAAAAACTTTAATTAAAAAATTTTTCTTCAAAATAATTTTTAGCTTAATCATGTACTCTAACATATATTTAATCCTGATATTAATTTTTTTTTTTCGTGTAAACATTATTTATCCTTATACAATATTGAATCAAAGGTAAAAATATTTGAACTATAAATGTAAAAAAAAATTAAAATAGTTTTGGTAATCCGTAAAAGTTTTATCAAAATAGTTTTCAAAAGTTTGGGTGTTTCCACTATTTTTTTGGGAAGGTTGACTTTGACCCTAAAGCTAATTTATATAACTTTGACCGGGTAAAATATCTGAAACCTAATAAAAATAATTATTCTTTGATCCACTAAAAAAAGTGTTATACATTTTTATGTTGTATATTTTAATTACATTTACATTTTAGAGTAAAATTTAGTTATAAAATTATTTTCTAATTAAGTAAAAATTATACGAAAATACTTTTTAATTAGTGTTAATATATATTTTAAAATTTAAATAATTTATTTCTGATTTACTTTATTTTATGTTTTGTAGTCTCAAATTTGGTTAATCAAAAGTTTTATTTGATTTTTGATTGTAGCCATATGACTGCAATTAGGTAGCCACCTTCTAAATTCTGTAATTTACTCAATTTTTAAGATAAAATAAAAAACCAAATAGATTCTGATAATAGAGATTTCAATCTTTAATTTCGTATGTAGAACATAAATATTGGACAAAGATTTCTATATATTTTTGTCCAACATTAAAAAAAGAGTCCTTGTGAAAATTTATTCTTGTTTTTTTTTTGCTATAACTTGGGCAAATTAAAAGATTTTTCAATGATATTTGCAGTATTTTGTTAATAATAAAATTCCCCGTCGATGGACACCAAATTCACCTATATTGGAAAATATCGATGTTTTACGCCAAAAAAATGGCAAGGGAACCAAAACATCGACATTCTCCAATATACACTTTGGTGTCTATGAACGGGGAATTTTAATTTTAATAAGAATATTTAAACCAATTCCAAATATCTTTAAATTTGCCCAATTTAGCAAAAAACTTGGAAAAAAGTCTGCAAAGAGAGAGCTATCTTCTGGTTCTGAGTACTCCAATGTATTATAATACAATAAAAAGCCATATAGATTCTGAAAATAGAGATATCAATCTTTAATTTCGTATATAGAACATAAACATCTGGCAGACTACATCACAAAGTTGTAAAGATGTTTTGAAAAATTATAATTTTTATATAGAGACTATATAAATATTATGAAGATTCTATCTCTGGATCATGTCCTATTCATAATTCATATCATCTCCATCGAATGAAGAAAATTGACCATCAAAAATTGTTTTTTATAAATTACAAGAAACGCCTTTCAGAAATCGTACTATTAAAATTGGTGTTTGTTTCTTTCATTATTGTTTGAAAGGGATATCATTAGATAATCTACTACAATATATACTCTCCTGTAAAAATTCTTTCATAAATCGATTTGGCAAAATTAACTACCAAAAATTAAGTACCTGATAATACAGAAACAGAAATACCTAAAATAATTCTATATACCAAAAATAAATATATTTAACAATTTTTTTGCTAAATGTCAAAAAAAGGTTAATTATTTATTAATGCTTTTTTACATGTCAATGTTTCTAATTACTTATTATAAAATCAAAATTAAATTATTAACAATAAATTTTGTATTATTTATATTTCAAATATACTAATTACGATATTTAATCATCAGCAAAATTTATAGAAAATATGAAAATTATAATAACAGAAAAAAAATTTAAATTGAAAATTATGCAATTATATACATAATATTTAAACTTCATTTTTAAATAAATATTTTTCTATAAAATTTTATCTCAAATTTTATATTTATTTGGTACAAAAAGGATTTAATTACACATATATATTTATAAAAATTAAAATTATTCTGTTTTGAGCATAATTTGCCTTTTAATAATCATATATATTTAATATTATTAATTTTTTTTTAAATAATTATTATTTGATGCAGAAATTTACAGAAAATTAAACAATTTGTTCATTTTGTATCATTATTAAATGTACATACATTATACATAATAATAAAAAAATATCCTTTAAGGTCAAGATGTCAAGGATTTTTCTATTTTATATAATTACGATATACAAAAATGTACAAAAATAAAAATAAAAATAGTCCTTAACATTTTTAAGTATATTTAGTAGCTGCAATTTTCCCAAAAAAAAAACGATTAAGCAAAATTTGTTAAATTCAAAACATAAAATTACATATATAAAAAAAATTACTCCTATTTTTTTTTTGCTGATATTTTATAAAGTACAAAAAAAATTGTTTTTTAAAAGTTAATAAATTATATAAGTAATAAAATAATGAGCTCTGTTTATGGCATTTTCAAGAGGAAAAATAAAATTTATATTACTTATATGTTGAATTTATATATCTTTTCATAATATACATATTTTGCATATATGTATTTTGCATATGTTGTACATATTTATTTATATTTTTTAGAATGGACAAAGGATTGTTGAAAATAAATTTTAATGTTTTATAACAAATTTAGCAGATATAGTACGAGTAAGTAGAATTACATACAAATAATTTTAAGTGTAATTTACAAATAAAATTTATTTAAAAAAAATTCTGTTTATGATGTATACGCAATAACAATAAATAAGTCAAATTCAAAATTTTGTAAATTATAATTTGAAGAGTATACTACCAGTCATACTTGAAAGATTTCATTTAATAAATTACTGAATCTTCAAATACATTCATTCTATCGATACTGGAATTTTATAAAAAAAAAAATTTTTAAATAATGAAAATTTACAAAAACCCCTAAAATTATGCAAAATATACTTTAAAACATTAAATTTAATTTGAAAACATTAAATTTAAAACTAAAAGACAATAAACAAATTAAATAAATATAAACTTTAATTATACAACTTTCATTTTATTATCCCCATTAGTCTCCCCTTTTTTTTCTAATATTTAAAGTTGATAATTTAATTTCCTATTTAAATGAAAATATAAAAAGGCGTATTATTTAACCGTTTTTTTTTTAATTCTCCCCTTTTATTATATTTTCTATTTAAAAACATATTTTCTACAACATAATAAAACATATGAATGTACGTACATACGTTTATATATTTTTTTCTCCCCAAAATATCCTCGGGACCTTTTTCACCTCTATAAACTCCAACTCCCCCCTAAATTTAAATGAAAATTTCTAAAATGCAATCAAGTGGCACACAATAATAAATATACCTACAAATAAATAGTATAAAAAAAAAGGTAAATTAAATTGTCCACAGATAAAATAACATAAAAAACCATAAATTCAAAATTTAAATTTATTTATTCTACTGTACATCGACGTAGTTTTGGCGTCTCCTATCGAAATATTTTTTTTCTACCCCAACAATTTTGTATTATACTTACAATTGAATGTGGTGTCATTAATAAATAAATAAATACAACAAAAATAAAATTGTATTTTGCTTAAGGGTTTTAAATGTTAATCGACTAACAAATGCGGAATATTTCATAAAAAATAAAAAAACATATTTTTTTCTTCACCTTTTCATATTTGACTCTATCCTTTTGGGAAAAAAAACAAAACAAAACAAAAATGTGAGGCATACAAAAAAAACGTAATAGTATTTTTTTTCTAGAAAGGAAACTACAAAAAAAAACTACCCTTAAATTTTGTATCTGATAAAGAAATAATATTGTACATAATATACATATATTGTATAATATAATATTTTATTAAGGTAACTACCACGACCGCCAAATCAACCCCAACTATTATTTTTTTAGTCCTAGTAAATGACTATGACTCATAAACGACATTTTTTTCTCTGTGTATTTACTGGGGGTTGAGTTAAGATAAAGGTATGGCGGTGTGACTATATTAAAGGACAAAAAAAATATGTATGTATATACTAAAAAAAAGTTTTGTCGCTATTTGAATTTCCTTTTGGTAAGGGAACGAGAAAATTACTATGATATTTTTATCGATTACAAAAACAGAATTGACCTCTGCCGACTGAATATTATCAAGAGTATGAGTTTGGTTTTATTTATTTATCATAGTCATAGCATTTTGTCATGAATTCAAGGGTTAAATAATTTTAAATATTAATAATAAAAAAATATGTACATATAAGATTAAACTCTGTGATTATTATTACATATTTGAGCTTAATATTTGAATTAATAGTTTTTTGTAAGTTTGAGTTTAAGAAACGGAATTTTCCAAAAAAAAAAAATTATGATATTTATATAATTTTTTGTGGAAAAATGTAATAATTATAAAATATTAATTTGATATTTTTAAATATTTCATTTTACTACGAAGTTAGTTTTGGTTTGATAGGCGGTAACCACGATTTAACACGTTAACTGTCCCAGACAAAATATGACTAATTCCCCAGAAGTCCATGCAATTTTTTTTGTTACTTTTATCGTAGGAATACGATATGTATATGATAATTCTTTTTTAGAAGTCTCATGAATCATAAGACTCATAAATTGATACATAATTGATACATTAGCATTAGACCATTAGAAATCCAGTGCGAAACAAAACAATTTCACTCACAAGTTCAGAAATTATATTCATATTTGTAATATACATATAATAGCAAATGAACCATATATGTGTCTCATGGGCGTGACGTGAATCTATACCATTGTATCATTAGTCATATGTAACTCATGGACAGTGAACATATTAATAATGGTATACAATATTTTCAATTTAAAGTATGTGTAATTCCATCCAAGGATTCAATATAGACTTTAATCAATATATTTATACTTCATAGCCTTGACCTTATAATGTCAATAATTTTTCATCAATTTGTATATGACAGTTTAATTATTTGTAATAATAATTACACTGTCATAAGGATCCCCAATTATTACAAATTAATTTATTACAATGATTTATTAGTTTAATATTTATGTCATAACATTATTAACTGCAAATAAAAACATAATCTCTTGTATTATTACATTGTAATTGGCTTGTGGCTCGTGAATTACAAAATTTTAAATTTTAACAGCAAAAAAATAAAGAAATATCCTCCTGTTTGTTTGTTTGCATAAAAAAAAAAAGGGACACAACAAAAAAAATAAAACACGAAAATAAAATCAATTTCGAATTAACAACGTGTTGTGTATTAAAATAATAATAATAATAAAAAAAATATATCTATAATAAAATTGAATTTTTTCCAATCATATTTTCAATCTAAGAGATATAAAAAAACAAAAATTGGCAAAAAAAAAAGAAAATCATTTTTTCTGTCTCTTCATTTAAAAATTGGAAATTATTTTCCTTCTATATTAAATGTATACACACAGATATTCAATAGGAAATTCGATAAAATTGGAAAATTGTAATATCGTATCTCTCTCCATTTTTTTATAGATATCAAAATTGTATATATACATATACATATATGTATGTACACAAAGACTATGTATGTTTGTTTGTTTGTTTTTTATGTTGCAGAATATAAATAAGACACGTGTACACACGTACATTATAAAGTGGGAGGTGTGGAGAATATAATATAGTATATAAAAAGGAATTAAAACTTGTTATACAGATACAAGTTTCCACAGTTACGTGGTGTAGGGAAGACAAGCTATCTTACAATTTTTTGTTCCAACTTTTTCTAGGTTTCGTATTTTTTTTTTGTACATACATAAAAAACTTCAACTAATACAAAATTTCCACAAAAACTTTTATTTTTGTTTCAAAAAAAAATTTTGCGATAGTTTTCAAGCGAAAACTTAAAGATGAAAAAAAATATAATTAAATTGTAAATGCACGTAAAAGTTTTAACATTTTTATAGAAGAAGCAAAAAAAAAAAATAATAATAGATTGTTGGTCTTTGGGGAACTTGAAACTTTAGCAATCCTTTTTGGAAGCTTTTTTGTTGTTGTTGCTGCTTATATTTCAAAAGTTGTGATTCAACAAAAATTATATACTGGGAAATTAAATGAATCACATTCTGTGTTCATACCAAAATTTCATAAAAAAAATTGTAGATGAAAATTAGTAAAATTGATTGAACTTTTATTTGAAAGTTTAAATTAGAAAAATAGTGTCAGATTACAAAAAAAAATTTAATCTTTTACAAGTGAAAGTCCTTTTTTACTGAATCCAAAAAACTTTTTTCTAAATCTGAATGCTGTTTCTTAATAACTTAATAACTAATATCCTCTGGTTGAATAATTAGATAGATTCCAGGACAATTAAGAAAAAGTAACTTCCAGGACAATTAAGAAATTGTTATAGTCCTATAGATATTTAGACTAATCAACATGAAAATTAAATTGACTGGTTAGTAAGAAGTGATTCTTCAATTTTTTGGCAAATTTTCCAAATATTTTGTAAATTTTTGATGCAATCTCTCTCTGCATTAATTTATATAACAAAAGTCAATGCCTTATTATAATTTCTTTTATATATATTAATGCTTTTAAATCCTTGACAAAAATTTTTATTAATGTATGGTCTAACTAAATTCTCTCTTCTTCCTCTTTTATATTTGCAATATCATCAAATCAATTTTTAATAAATCATTTTAGTGGTGATTTTTCTTTATCAGTGTTCAATGCCCCCAAAAAATTATACACACCCTAAAAACAGAGATTAATACAATTTTTTTTTATACATAAAAATCTCAGCATTACATAAATACTTTAGCCAGCCTTTAATCTATTTTTATATTACCAATAAACATAAAGAAACTAAATAAGCATGGTAAACTAAAATCACAAAATAAAATAAAAAGAAAAAGAAATGTAATAAAATTATAAAGAAAAAAAACAACCCCTAATTCGAATATGGTTTGTCGTTTGTTGTTTAAAAAAAAGGGTGGCTGCTGATGTTCCCTCCATATAAATAACCAATTCATATAATATAGAGAGAGTACATTCTACTAAAGTACTTGCTCCATTATCTTCAACAACAAAATATCTCCACTATATATATTTTATATCTACGTAGTACAAATTTATATTGGTACGTTTTTTTTTTGGTATATGAACATACAAATTACATAAATAACAGAACAATGTTAAATGTATATACATACAACAACAAAAACCGAACCAAATTATATTTTAAAAGGGTTTCCAAAGTCAAAAAACGGATTGAAAAATTACCTACCACACATCTCCTCCCAAGGATCTACCATCTAAATTTTATATATAGTAAAACAAAAAAGAGGATCGAATTTATAAATTGTTTGGAGAAAGGTTTTTTTTTAGAAAATTTTATAGATGAACTGCTGTTTATAGGGGGAGGAATGATGATTATAAGGCATTAAGTTAAATTGAGGAGTTTGATTTTATTTAAAAAAAAATAATAATGGACACAAATACATATAAATAAATTTGAATAAAGTTTTTTCCATTTTATTTATACATTAATTCATTTATGGTATAAATACAAAATTTGAATGCCTGGTGAATATAAATTTTATGTGTAGAAGTTTTCTCCATATTTCACCCTCTCTCCCTATTGTACGTAAATATAATGTTAAGTTTAAAAAAAGCTTTTTTTTTTGTCTTCATTTTGTAGTACACAAAAATATTTTTAAAAGATTTTTGAGATTGGCATAGTATTTTTTTTCCCTTTACGTTCATACAACAAAAATGAATTCAATATATTGAAGGAACTACAAATTTCTCGTCCTTTTACTAATTTTATAAACCAAAAAAATAAAGAAACTACTATTATAAAACTATAGAAAAACCAGCAAAAAAAAAGGATAATGAAAGGACTACTATATTTTGAATATTAATTTTCATGTTTTGTTCAAATTACCCCTTACAAATGTATAGTCACACAACACAAACACACACACACATTGAATAACTTTAATTTGAAACCAGAAAAAAAATTATCAATAAAAAGGATATTTTTCATTTGAATGTATTAAAATTTTTCTCTGTACGTCACTGGATTTTCCATTGTGTGTCACAAAAAAGGGAACTTTTTTCTATATATGTTCACACAATTATATGCAAATAAAACCCACCCATCCTCAAAGTCACCCCATTTATAATGACTATGTAGTTGTGTGAAATAAAATTCGAAAAAGTTTTTTTTTGTTAATTTTGATTCAAAGAAATTCGAAAATTGAAAATTTTTTCGATATACAAAAAAAAAACATTTTCTCTCACATGAATAGAAAATTTTTCAATTGAGGGTGTAGTGCCTAAAAAATTATTTTACATATGTGTTAGTTTATGTGGAAATTATTATACAACGACGACAATATAAATATATTGATTTTCTTACGTTTTTTTTTCCTTCAACAAAATTTCGTAGTATGTATATGAAATTTTTTGAGCTTAATGGGTTCAAAAAAAAAAGGAAAAAGGAAAGGAACGTTTTTTTTTTGAAAATGGTTTTTCTAGAATATAAATTGTCATCGTGTTAATACACAAAAACACAAAAATAATGTTTTTTTTTCTACGATATTATAACTTTGATATTTTATAGACCCTGTGGAAAATTTCATATCCTTTAGAGAGAAGAATATATTTTTTGGTAGAAAAATATAATGTAAAATTTATAATTTGTAAGGATTCGTTTGTTGTTTGTTATATTATACTTAATAAAAAAATATATATAAACTTGAACAAAAATTTTATGATAAATGACTTATGTTTATTAATGAGTTTACTTTTTTTTAAACTACAAAATTTTGTAAATATTTGTTAGAAAAGTTCTAAACGAAAAACGAGTTTATTTAAACTTTTAGTTTTTTTCCAAAATATAAAAAAAAGGATACAACTAATTTGAACATTTATATATTTAATGTATAAATATTATTTTCAGTTTATAATTTGATTTAAGATAAATTATTTATATTTATTTTTTCTATGTTTTTAATAAGAAAATTATAATCTTATATACTTACTAGAAAGATAGAGGAGAATGGAATTTAATTAAATAATTTGAAATTCAAAATATTGTATGTATAAACATATTTTCTTACAAATTATTTGTTTATTCTTCCTTGTAAATTAATATCCTTTTTTTTTGTTTTGATGTAAAATTCTTTGAATTTTTATATAGAGAATTAAATGATATATTTCAAATCAGACTTTAATCAGAGTTTATTTTAATTTATATTAGAATTTTGTAAATTTGAAACCTTAATAATTTTAATTTTAAGATACCTAAACAAGCCAGTTTTAAACTATTTGCTCATTTTGTAATTGAAATTAAAAGTCTTTAATAGAAGAAATGATTAATTATTAAACTAAATTTTAATTGGACATAAATAATAGACAGTAAGTAAATGATCGATCCGTATTAAATTTTCGATTATAAATTTTCTTTAAATTTTAAAGCTCAATTAACTTTTTGAATTATATATATGTATCCTTATACATAGTAGACTTTTAGGTTATTTAATAATGTCATCTTAATGTTAAATTCAGATCAAGATTAAAATGGTATCAAAAATAAAGTATATAAGTACAATATATTCTTGTATGTATAAAAATAGTTAACTGAGAATATTTACCTTATTTAAATAATTTTCTGATATATTTCTGATATATATATAATAAAAGTTGTTAATGGACTAATTTACATATACAATTTTATAATTTAAAAACCTTTCTAACACAAATATGTACTTTTTATCCCTATACAAGATTTTGGTTATTTGATAAAGTAAATATTATCTTTTTAATTAAGAACTATAAAAATATTACAATATTATTACCATCATATAATTTATAAAAAAAATTTTGAAAATTTTCATAATAAAAGCATTTTTTCTGTGAAAAAATACCAAAATTTATAAAATCTAAAAAAAAAATTCATTTAATTTATTTAAGAAATTCCTCTAATATATTAAATTCTTTTAACAAATAAATTTTCCCCCTTTTTTTAACCACAGAAATTCTATTCGCTTTATGAACTAATAAAACAAAACGAAGAAAAAAAATTAAATCTAAAAAGGACGGAATTTCCACTTATGAAAAACTTTCTGAGTCATCGACTTTAATATTTTTCTTTAACAATTATTATATTATATTTCATTTTTCTTAAGTAGTTTTTTTAAACCTTTGAAAAAAGTTGTTAAATTTAATTTCAACAAAAGTCGTCGTGTTAGTAAGAAGGAAAATGTTGTAAACTTTAAGGAATTTAGTTTCGATTTTAAATAAACACAATTTATATACTTTGAAATTGTAATTAAAAGTAGACAAGATTTTTATGAAACAATACAATTTTTTATACAAGGCAATGAAAGCTTTAAATTCCCTATATCCTTTTGTATGATTACTTTTTAAATGATGTATCTTACAGCACTTACATTTCGTTTCTCACAAGATTGCCTAGGTATAGTAGAAAAAAATTTACTTCAAACATAAATTTAAATATATTAATTTTAAAATATTCAAAAAAAAATTTTGAAATAATTTCTTGTATATTTTCCATTTATGTATAAGTATACCGACAACATAAAATATGTTAAATCTTTTTTGTATACATATATAAAATATAATAATTTTCCTCCATTAAATGCAAAAAAAATGTAAAATAATTTTAAATCTCTTACAAAAATACTTTTAAAAAATTAGAAAGACTAAAAAGTTGAAAATGTCAGCCCATGCAAGGATAATTTTCTTCTTAAGAATATTTTATGAAAATTTGTCCATCAAAATTTTTTTTTGTGTTTTCTATCTTTTCGTTGAAGAGAAAAAATTATTATTTAAATCTCTTAAGTATATTTTTTTTAAAGTTGAAATAATAAAGTAAGAAAATTATTTGTAAATTCATTTTGTGTTGCATTCTTCCATTTTATTTCATATCCTTAAACAGGAATTTTAATATTTTTTTCAACAAAAGTTTTTTTTTCCTTATATGAAAAGTGTTTTTTAAGTTTCCCATGGATTTACACATTTTATGTCATATAAAAAAAATATGTGTGTAAGGATCTAAACATAATTGAATAATATGTTTTAACACTCACTGGGTTATATTTATAAATAGCATTTTCGGATCGATTGAAATTAGTCTTTTTACACGTAAAGATATAGTCTTTTAAAAAGTGAAACTAGTCTTTTCATATTTCAAATTAGTCCTTCCCATAAAGTAATTCCTCTAAGTATTTTAAATCTTTTATATTAGTAGAAACAACGAAAAAAGAGACAAATGAAAAAAGATACAGTAGTTAACTTCATATGCAAGTACCCATCGCTCTCTGGGTCAGATACTGCTATCTGGGTCACCACCACGAAGGACTCGCCACTCCTATCAACCAACCAACCAACATAAAATATTTAAAATATTTAGAGGAATTACTTTTGTGAAGGACTAATTTGAAATATAAAAAGACTATTTTTACGTGTAAAGACTAATTTTACCCGAATATGCATATGAATAAAATAGCCATTTACTAAAAGACATTATCGTTAAGCTTTAGAATACAATTTTCAATGAAATAAACTTATTTTTTGTATTGTAAATGAAAAGAACTTTAACATTTTAATGTGCGAGATGATTTTTTTTATTACATATATTTAAATTCTAATGTATAATAAAATATATTTTTATGTAAAAAAAAAAGATTTTTAAAGAAATTATAATTTTTTATCTCTTCATTTATCAAACATAATAAAAAGAATAAAGAAATTATTTCAATCTTTTGTAGAAAATTTCAATTTGCATATATATAAAGAATTTGAATTTTTTCATACATTATATGTAATTCTGGATTCCTGACATTCAGATGTCTATGCTAAAAAACTGAAGATCTCTGAATTCTTATAAAACATAATAATAATCAACAATTTTTTTTTAATATCTACTATACATAAATTTGAACAGATAAAATTATTTCTTGTATAATATTTTTTTTTTACAAATTTTTGTATATGATTTCAGTTTATCATATATGAATTTTCTTTTTGGAAAATCGCCTTCAGTCAGTTTTATGTAGTATAAAAATACTTTGAAATTCCCATTATTATTATGTATATTATGATTTGTATATTAAATTTTTGTTGTTATTTTTTGTATGCTGAGATAGTAAATAACGAAAGACGACAACATTTTTCAAATTTATATAATTTGAATTTTCTTATTTTTTTAAATATATTCACAAGGATAAATTTTATATTTATTTTCATTTTGTACCAAGGACGATAAGATAAAATGAAATTCATTGTTATATATCGGAGACAAGATAATAAAAAAAATAAAACTTAAATATCATCCCCCCCACTAGTGAATTTTGATTTTTGTTGGCTATATAAATGAAAGGATTATTATAAATTTTTATATTAATATGATTTATATTTGTAAATAGAAAAAAAATTAAAGAGTTTGTTTAAAGTTTGATGCGGATTTAAAAAATAATTAATAAATCAACATTTATAATATAATAAATCAGTTAATTGAATGGTTGGTTCATTAATTACAAGAATTAATCAATTTTAAAAATACATTTAATTTAAATTAGTAATTTTTTTATGAAGAACCAGGACTCTTTCTAAAAGATTTGAGGAATTTTGAAGTTCTGACCATCAAAATCAATTGAAATTTCTTTGAAAAGTTATGTGACTATATCTTTATTACATCCTTTTTTATTCTTATCCTAACTGAAATTTAATGTTTTATAATAAGTTTTCGATATTAATTAAATGAAAAAAATCAATTTGAAAATTCTCATCAATAAATAATTTTATACTAAAATAATACTCCTTGTCGATCTTATTTTTTCCGATTTTATAATAATTTTATTCAACAACATACTAGGACACAATGCTGCTCGCACAGGGTACAAAAAAAATATGTCAGTTAATATTTGAATGATTAAAGTTTTTGTTATCAATTCCTGAAAATTATTATTAAAAATTATCATTTTACATCAAATTGTAAAATAATGAAAATCATTCTATTTAGGTATGTAAATGTAAACTAGAAAATTTTCATAAAATACCAAAGTGTCCTTTTAAAACAACCTAAAAAAAATTCATATTTTTATATACCAACTCGAAAAAAGCGTTTACTAATCTTTGCCAATAAAAATTAAAAATTTTCTCTTAAATAATAAAATTCTAAAGGCATTTTTATGAAAATTATAATTGAGCTCATTTCTCAACAAACAATTTCATAAAAACTATATTACTAGAATAAATTAAATTGAAATATGTATGAACTCAATTGTCAATATGCCTGGACCTGTGATGATAATAATAATTGGTTTTTAATTAAATTTATTCTAACGTTATTGTATGTAGAAAAAAAAATGTCCTTTAAGGTATAATGTCAAAAACGAAAATAAATTTATATAAACTAAAACTAGATGTGACGTAAGTTTTCAATGACTGATTTTATTTTTTTTAGCTATCCTATATATACAGATACATTAAAAAGCTTTATATAACCATAATACGAGTATACATTATACATAGAATTAATCTATCATCATTTTTATATTATGTATATGTACATAAAGGATGAATCAATTTCTCATCTTCTTTAATGCTTTTATAACAAGGTTGAGTACTAAACAAATTGATGTCATTGTTCTAAATCCTTTTTAAATGCAACTTATTTCTCTATGGCAAACAATGATTTAAGAAGAAAATTCCATCATTTTTTTTGTTTCTATTCTTCTTCTCTTTTTTTTATAGTAGATTTTCATCAACTATAAAATTTTTATAGTAAAGGAAAAGAATTAAGATGATAATTTTTTTTTTGCTATACTATCCATAATCTTTTCATATTGTTTAAAATGAATTTAAATAATAATTAGGATATCCCATCTATGTTTATGTATATAGAAAATGGAGAACAATCTTACAATTATGTATTATTATAATAAATATATATTTTTTTTCTGCTCTTATTATGTTTTTTATGCACCCCATTATCTGTTTAAATTGTACTTTAAAATCCATTTAAAACAATCTCTCTCTATAGGATAAGAAGAATAGCCCAATAATAGAAAAAAAAAATAGTATTGTATTATTATAATCTAAATTCTTCTAAAGAGTCCTGGGTTATTAGTTGTATATGTATATATATATATAGTTACGTAGTATAATCATGATTATTATTCTTCTAATGATATTTTTTTAATAAGAATTTATTTTTCTTTGCATTTTACTATCATCTTGTTAAATAACGAAAATTTTCGTGATGATATTTTTTCTTATTTTTCCCTATCTCTATACTGGAGAGAGAGGAGCAAATTAGTTGCTTTCTTGGGCTCGTTATTTATTTTCCCTTTAAATAGGATTTCAACATTTTTCTTATCCTTCTATAGAAATGAATAGAAAATCTATATCCTATTCTGCTGTATACTATTTGTTCGTAAATTAAACTACTCTTGGCTTATGGTACTATATAAAACCGTCAGGACAATATTAAATATTATAGTCATAGTGTAGTGTATATAATTCAATAAAATGGCGTAAAAGAATTTATGTAAAAGAAAAACTAAAAAAGGAAAAAATTTAATGGATAAGAATAATATAATTAATTTTACATTAAAATTATATTCTGGTTTAATAAACGGATGGAATTTAATTTTAAAAAGTTAACAATATGGAACAATTTTTTTGCTCCAGGATCTTTCAACATTTTAAATAAATTTAATTTTTCAAATATTTTTTGATATATCTTCCAAATAGAAAGGATATATTAGAATTAGATGAAGCAGAGATCATTTATTTTGTTATAAAATCAATATTTTGATCAATATTTTTATTTGAAATTGAAATTTTTAGTCTAACTTACATATAACTAATGATTAACTGAATTCAATTTTTTTTTCGACATATTCGACATATTTATAGTAGAAGTAGACTAGACTGATAGTAAGTTAATGATTCGGATTAAATTTTCTATTATATATAAATTTTATCAAGATTGAAAACGTCAATTAAATTTAAAATTTTTTTTTATATATTCTTAAGTTTATTTCCTGGATAAATTTAGGTAATTTTATTTTAAATTCAGATTAATTTTGAAATAGTATTTGTATTTCTATTACTGTGATTAAGTTGCTATTTCTATTACTGTGCCAATGTTTATGTGATTAAGTCCATTTTGAAATTTCGCTTTTTTAAATAAAAATATATATAGTGTATATCATTTTGAATCTTGTTCAGTTGTATAATCATAACACTTTCTAAAATACTTCAAATCCTTTTTAATCAAATAATTCATACAAAGAAATTCTTAAAATTCATATTTTAAAAATCATTGATTTTATCCGACTTTCGTTTTATGGACTTAATACACATTTGCTTCTGATCGGCTCAACTAATAGTAACATATTACGTATATAGTTAGTAGAATTTCTGTACTTTTAATAACACCAAAATTTCAAAATATTTTCTAATATATATAATAAAACTTTTTTTAATTTAATTGAATAATTTTCATTTCGTATAATATTTTAATTCTATTATAAAATACAAAATCCTATTTTTACATTAAAAAATAATTCTATCCTTTTCTATATCACTATTTTTTTATTTCCAGGATAATACAAATATTATGTTTTTAATTAAGAGCATAAAAAAAACTATCTTTTAGATATTATATTATTAAACATTATATCAGATTAAAATATAGAAGAAAAAGGATAAAAAAAAATATTACTCCTATATATGCAATCTATTATGTTTCACATCTCGTTTTATATAAAGTTTAGTAAATGTAGAGAAAAAAAAAATGTAACTTTAATAGAGGGAAAAACTCGACCTTTAATAAAGAAACGATAATGTTAAAATATAAAGAATATACCGTATATATGTATTATCTATTAAAAGGGTTCTTCAAATAAGGATAATCCGATATACAATGTATATATGTATATACTTAAAAATGATATTTTAAGATTTTTACATACACATATACATATTAATATTTATTTTATATAGTTTATATTCTCTCATTTTACGCTTCGATAAGACCGCATTGCAGGATATATAATAAATGTATACATTAATGCATTTAACACAACATATACATCATATTATTATAATATGTACCATAAAATTTATATGTGTAAAAAAAATTTAAAAAAAATGTTAAGTACTAAAGATGAAGGACTTTTTTATATATGTGTATAGATATATTATAATAAATTCATTCATAGGATTCAGGATCTATATATATTATATGTGTTATATATCCCAGAAAAAACGGATATAGTAACTTTCATCGACATCATAATCATCCATAAGGGATTACAAGGATAATTTAATATTATAATATTATTTAGAGGAGATGAAGTGTATTTGAGCGGAATATATATATGTATATCTATATTTTCATTTTCAAGATATTTTATATTATAATAATCTTTTAAGCATATTTTATTAATTTAAATTATTATTTTTTTCAAATTTATATCAAAATTCTTTGTCTGTCAATTTAAAGTTAAAGAAAGGTTTAAGATTTGCTTTTAGTTGGAAGAAATACTAAATTTTACACAGAATTTTCATTTCTAATTTAATTTAATTTTCTACAATAGCAAACATCCTTTTTACCCAGCCTCTTTAGCGGCCTGGATAGTACTGGTAAATTATCTAAACAAATAAACATTTAATCCAAGGACTCTAACTGAAATATATAATTAACTTGAATAAGCTATCAAAATATGAAGAATATAAACGTTATCGTCGATAAAAACTCTTTGTTTAGAAATATCTAAGAACCGTGTCTAGTCCTTTAAAAACAACTAAAAAGCTTACATCATATTTTCAACAAACTCTTTATACGAAAAATATTTGTCTAAAAGCTAAATTTTAAATAACTTAGCTTTTATGAGTTATATAAAAGTAATGATTTTCAATTAGCATAAAATTTTATTTTTTTTTTTTAATTTTTGTAGCACTTTACACAAGTCCAACGCATATAATAAAATTATGATAATATTTAGTCGCCAAACAAGACTAGACAGAAAGAAAAAATTCTGATGATAATTCCAAATTTTTAAATATATAAGAGAAGAAATATTTAACCAACGCATATATAAAATGGACTCCTTGTATTATGTCCTTCGGCATATATCAACATTAAAAGGATTTATAAAAAAAAAATATCATAAATTAAATTTAAAAAAAAAAAACTTTTCAAATAAAAAAAAACTTATATATTAAAAATTTATTAAATTTGTCAATTATTTAAAAATTTATATAAATAAACAACACGATAAAAATAATTTGGTTACAATTTTAATTTTTTATATATATTTTCGTCCCCAAATTATTTATTAATAAAGCTTTATTAAATTAAGTTAAAAAATCCACACACAAAAAATATATAAATTTTCATATAATTAAAAAGGATAAATTTTCCATTTAAAACGCCTAGGCGAATAAAAACAAAAATTGAAAATTTTTATATAAATTTTTCGTCCTTCGTCAATTTAATGGCCGTTCCTTTATTTATTTTTTTAATATTGTAATCTTATATATGTGTATGTGTAGATGTATTGAATATGGATAAAATTTTCATTGAACCCATTTTTTGTGTTTGGGTGTTAATTATAATATTATTTTGATTTTTCATCGATGTGATTTTTTTTTAATTTTCTACCTTAATTAAAAAAGGATATTTTATTTATATAACGATTATGACTTTTTTCTATTTTATAAAATGTAATAAATCATTTTGAAAATATATATTGTAAAATATTTATTGTCGAATGGTTTGCATACCTACATGTTGTATAATAAAAAAAAATAGTCTCGAACATTTGAAATTAGAATTCCATTTAAAAAAAAAAATATAAAAGACAATAAATAAATTTGATTTAAATTCAATAAAGAATTTTAGTTTAGTTTGAGTAGAAAATTAACAATTAATATTAAGCCTGAAGGTATGCAATAAAACGTTTAATAATTAATTATGATATTCATTCTACATAATATGATAGTAATATGTATTTCATTTAAATTTTCATATTCGAGTTAATTTGAACATTTTAGATAAAATATTTATCGGCGAATTAAGTCATAATTTTAAATGTGAATTAGGTTTGTAATAAGAAAATCTTAGACTCACATCGGACATTGCTTCATAACTTACTAGGCAATTAAAATAATTATGGTCCAAAAAAAGGAAATAATCGCATAAATGTTGATAAATTATAAAGGTAAAAAATCTTAACTACATTATGCATCAACATTGTCTACCTACACACCACAGAGAACGAGTTTATCATATCATATTATTTTCCATCCTCGGTTTATCCTTTTCGGTTCATTATCAAACGATTTTTGTTTGTTTTTTGATTCAATAAACGGAATTATAGATTAATGAAGCTACTGCACAACGATTAATCTTCCATAAATACATGCAAAACTCTATTATAGTCTTGACGATTTCCAATCAAACCCATAATTTCGCGTATATCCTTATACCAAATGGATATATCAACAACAACAAAAAATTAATTTACGTATTTATGTTCTTTTCTATTTGGTTAACAAATTTATTTACCCATGGGTTAAATAAATATTTGTCTTTTTTTTACATATAATATTATGTAAGCTACATAATAAAATGTATTTTAATAATGAAATTTATTGGCTTAAATGGTATAATCGTGAATGAATTTTTATAATACAAAAAAAAAATCATTCTGTTTTTACATATCGTATTTAATAGTCCAACGTTATTAGTCCAACGTTAAGCATTAAGTCATTAAATAAAACTTATAGAGTGCGTTGTGTGCTCTGTGTAATATGTACATAAATTTATCGATAAAAAATTTAATTATAATATTTTTTGTTATACATACATTACATATATTGCGAATGGTTTAACTACCATCAGTAATTACAACAATACAAAAGTTAAATAAATCTATTTTAAATTATTATTACATAAATTTTGTGAATGTATACAAACAGAAATTTTCATGAATAATTTATGGAACGGAGAAGCTTATAACTTGTATTGTTTATTTACTTTGGAGAGATTCTTTCACATGGCGTTGTTAAACCAAATAAAAAAAAAATCTATACGAAAAATAATTTTAAAAAAAATAAAATTAATAATTTTCAATCATTAATCAAGAACAATAATATTTATTTATTTTTAATTCCTGGGCAATATGTAATTAGTCTTTAGGGTATAAACGATAAATATAATAAATTTAAATTTCGATTTAATAGTATATTTAAATTGTCACAATTATTTATTATTTGGGACAAAAAAATGGTAAAATTTATGAAAGAATTTATTACTATTATTGAATCTTTTGCTATATTGCATAAATTTTGGCGTATTTTTTGATTTAAATATGAAAATATATACAATATAAATGGATTAATATTTTCTCATTTAATTTCAATCATTTAAAATTGAAAATAAATTATTCAAATTATAATTATATTAATTTAATGTAATTAGTCACAATAAAATAATTAAAAAATATATAAATTGTTGGTTATTTTGAAAAGGAAACGTTTATAATTTAATTAAGGAAGAACACTGTTGTATGTATGTGGTGGAGGGTCAGTAGGTTGGGTATTGTACTGTAGTAGCAAAGCCGTATATAATATTAGCACAGCCGTATATAATATTATATACGGCTTTGGTAGTAGCTTTAATTTTATTAATGTCGTTCTAATTTGACACAGCTATAAAATGACTACCAAAACTATTAAATCTATAAATGAGTATATGTAATATAGTAAGATAGTAAGATTTGGAAAATTTATAGTAAGATTTGATTTCAATCATTTTTGGAAAAAAGATTTGGAAAAAATTTTAACAGTCGAGTTCAACATTGTTTACAACTACTAGTGACTCCACATAGTTACAATTAGCTTGTTGTAATTAAGTTTCTCCACTGCATTGGTAATAGTTCCCTAATTCTAACAGAATATCGGGGAAACTCTTATACGTAGAGGATTAGACTAACATTGACTAACAAAAGAAGGCGAAATTGAAAAAACTAAGTTTACATTTCGTTTCACAATTACACAGCAAAATTTCAGACAGAAGACTATTTTTATTTTACTTTTAATTATTCTATACTTTAACCAATTTGCAAAGTTCTTTTCAAACCTCAAAAAAAAAGAAGAAAATCCTAACTTAATATTTTATTTAAATTTTATAAAATTTTATTCATTTCACCAAAAGACATTAAATTAAAAACTAATAATATATACAGCAAAAATATTGTACATAAATATATTAATCAAACAACAGCATAAAAAATTTTACTTATTTATTATTTTTCCGTTTTTTCTATATATAAGTATATATACAATTTTAACGATATTGCCTCAAGTACATTTTTACCTCGTAACCTACAATCCTATGTACCTACAACAAAAAAAAAAATTTTTTGTAACTCTACAAAAAATTGTACTGGAAAAATGTTTAACGAAATGGAAGGAAAAATCATTTGAACCGTAAAATAATATAAATGTTTATTCAAGATTTTTCGCCTTGAATTTTTATGTTCTTAAACATAAAACAACAACAACAAAATACGAAAAGCATAAAACCAATTTTTTTTTTTCAAAAACAAAATAAAATATAAAAATAACCGGAAAAGGTAAACAATTTTACAAAAAATTTTCACGAATATTATGTTCATTATATAAACGAAAAAAAAAATATGTATATATAAAAACAAAATCATAACATAAAATAATATGTAAATATAAATTTAAATATAACAAGAGAAGAGAAAACAGAAGAACAAAAAATTAAGCTTTGATATTCATTTGAATTAGCAAATGGCATAAAAATTCTAAAAATAAAAATTTATGTATTTTATATTTTTTTGCATCTTATTTAACAAATAAAGAATTTAATTTTTCAAAAATGTCCTTTTTCCTACTTTTAATTAGGAATTTTCTTCAGGACTTTAACGAAAAATAAATAATTGAATTTAAAATTGCAATATAAATTTTTTTTAAACGAAATACAAAAAGTCAAAAATTTCCTTTTTTTGTAATGGAAATTAAAAGCACACATAATGGAAAGGCAATTAATTCAACAGAATTTTTTTTCCCATTTTTTACTGGAAAATTATCCAAAAAAATTATCAAAAAAAAAATTGCCAAAAATAAACTACTTAAATATGATTAAATTTTTAAAACTTCGAGTGAATTAAATTTTAAAAAAATACTAACAGAATAATGAAAATTCCTAAACTTTCAAAACTCCTACCTGAAAATTAATATTTCATTACTGAATATCAAAAGAAAATCTTTAGTTACTCTAACTAAAAAAATATCGAAAATCAAATAAAATTTAATTAAAAATTCACCACAAAAATATGAATTTTTCTTTTGAAATCAATAAGAAGACCTTTTAATATTCATTTACCGAAACAAATTGTTTTAAAAAATAAATATTAATTTAGGTCAAAAAGCTGAAAAATTAATATTGTACATATATAAAATGTTTGGTTAACCATTAACCGAACTACATTAGATTTTAGAAGAGGAAACTATTTTATATCAATAGAACAAAAAATTTCGAAAATTTCATAAACGCAAAATCTAAATTATTGTATGTATGTATATATATAAAAGTTTTAATTGTTTTTTATCTCTTTGAAATTTTGACCTGATAGAAGAACCAATAGAAAATTAATTAATATCTTTAAAATCCTTTTTGTTTTGCTATAAATTTATAGTAAATGGATTGATAGTCAATAAATCTGATAAAAATAATTGAAATTTGATATTTTTATATAGTCGTATTTCGAAATTATTTATTCCTATTATTTATAATAAATTTATACCCAATAAATTTCTGTGGGTAAACTAATTTAAATCTTTGGTAAAGTATATGCTATTAAAAGGATTGAATAATATTCTATGATAGTTTTTAATATTTTCCAGATTCCAAAGAATTTTAAATCTATATGTCCAAAGTTATGAATGAATTGAACCACTCAGGACTCAGACTATCAATACCATTACAGCAGTCACACATATATCATTATATCTACTCACTATACGAGTATTTTATGTTAATATCTTGATCAATTTAATCATTTCTGTTAAATTTTTATTAACTACATAAATAAATTTTTGTTAATTTTTCTTTCGAATATCAAAATTATTTCTACTATATACTAACTTGTTGTTAAATATATAAATGATAACTTGTTGTTAAATATATAATGTCATGCTGTGATATCATCAATCACATTTTCTTGTTTTTATTTGCAATTTAAGAATATATATCTATAAAACAAATCTTTTTTCTTAATTTCTTTTAAGACTTTTTTCTCTTGTTTCATTTCATTTTTATCCTAGAATAAAGAATCATGTAATTAGAAAAGACACAATACAAAAAAAAGTCAAAACCATTATTATTATTTTTTTCATAAATTAACCATATTTATTTTTTAATACTATTTATATAACTATACTTATACCAATATCGAAATTTATGGTTGATGTCAAGTCAGCAACAACAAAAATATATGTATAAATACTTTAAGAGTGAAAAACTAATTAATAAACCAACTAAAACTGAACTACTATAAATAAATATAAAATGAAATACAATAATGATGGTATTATAATATAGTGTATATATAGGCTATTAATATAGTATAATATCCATTTCTCGGATACTTGAGTACTTGAGAAGAGGGAAAAACTAAACTAAATTTCAACCACAATGTTAATAAATTGCTATTAAAAGAGTTTATATAATATTTTCAAATGAACTTCCATTTCTGTATTATTTCAAGAACTGCACAGTTTAAAAAATGTGTTAATAAAATTTAAAAAAAAAATTAAGAGGATTAGGATAATTGAAGAAGAAACTTTGAAGGTAGTAATAAATCGTCCTTTTAAATTGAAACAACACTGAAACGTGATTATTAAAAATAGAAATTATATACATAAGTTTACACTTTACTGAAGAATTGAATATTAATTTACATTTAGATAACAGTTAATAGTGAGATAACTGACTTAACATTTCTATAGTAGTTACTTAACAGACAATTAACAGTTTTCAAAGTATTTTTTCTAGATTTCGTTAAATTCAAATTAATAGACAAATAAATATTAATCAATTTTTACAGTGTATAAAAAATCATTTGACCGCACTTTAATTTTTGTAAATCACTTAAATATGACTTTAAAACCACATGCAGAATATAGTAACAAAATATATAAAATGAGATTAATGCATTATGAAAAAATTATTTACATTTTATTTCTATGAATTCGATTTACTCAATTTTTCTGCTTATCAATTGTATTTATTTTAGAATTTTTCCTCTTATTGATTTTTATCTTTAATTTTTGTAAGAATTTAAATGAAATTCCACATGCCAGCACATAATTTCGTCATTAAAAGTTGTGTTTGTTTGCATAATTGTAGTTTTCACATAATTTAGTATAAAAATAAAATCGATTGGGGTACAAAATGCACAAACAGAAATTATTTAAATTTTACGTAAATTATAGATTGTAATTATTATTTGGAACATACTGGACGGAAATTTTTTAGTATTTAGAGTACATGCTTCGTAAATATATCATAAAATGAAATTTAAATATTTTGTAATAAAATTATTATTATTAATATTTTACCTTCTTGCAATAATCCAATAAATCCATTTTATCACGTAAACATGATGATGATGGTGTTTTAATATTTAGATCTGTATTCCAACGTCCTTCTTCTGTTAAATATTGCGGCTGATAAATTTGACCTGCTTCGCATAAAACTGATATTTGTGGTTCCCATCGTGGTGATGCACACTATTAAAAATAAAATTAATTTAAAATTCACATTATATTATATACGTATACTAAAAATTTAATATTACAAGGATATATTTCTCTTTTAAATGGTATATATAATATTTATTTAATAATATTCGTAAAAGTCAAGTAAAATATAAATATATACATATTTATATTTCAAAAGTAAAATTAATAATTAAAAACTGAAATATAAATGATGTTACGTACGGCATTGAAGGATAGCAAATATTAGTAGTAAAACGTAATAATATAAACGTATATAACATTTTTTTTAATTGCTTTTGTATGAAATTTACACAAGTCAAAAAGTAGATTGTAAATATAGTAAATCTAAATTGTTGTTATACAAAAAAAATGTAATTTACTAATAAAGAAGGTCAAGCAGGAAAATTCTTATGAAAATATTAATAATTTAAAATATCATTTTTTAAAACTTTAGCCCAAATATAACTGAGCCATGATAAAGATTGTTTGGTTTAGAGAGTCAAAATTGTATAATTGTTTGCCAATTTGAATAACCACAGGATGATTGACTAATTCGTAAATTTGATATTATAAGTGGAATATTTACAAAAATAGCTTGAAATACTATTTTAGTCGCATAAATTTAAACTTCAAAGACGAATTTGTATTCTTTAACGAAAATGTCATATAAATTGAAAGCAAAGTAGCTTTAGTGGTCTAAAATCTAATAGTAGATTTAGATTTTAGATCTAGTATTAGTGGTGCCATACAGAATTGATTAGAATATTTTATTTCTACTTAAACATATTATTAATTATTTAACTTAAACCAGTTCAATCTGCTTGACAGTTAATGACTACTTCTCTCAGTTAAATATTGTCTGCCATTAGGAATATACTAGACTTTTTCAAAAGCCTAGATATTGTCTGACAAAATCAGTGTGGTATGCATAGTAGATCTTATAGGTCGCGATGCGGAAATTGCTAATAGTGACTGTGTAACCCCAGTATAATCTAAATATCGTCTTAGGTGTCTTCCATGACTTTTTCCTCAATTAAGGGACGTACGAATTTTATATAGTGATTCCGAATTAGAACCAGTTACTACCCGAAAATGTTATATAAATTATGTGGATTTTGATAAGCTTTTTTCCCATGTATAAAAAAGTGATCATTATAATGAAATAACTAAGCAATTTACAATATAATAATTTAGTAATTTTAATAAAAAATCAACTATATTATTAAAAGTCAAACTGAATTAATTTTATCCTTTTATAATCCTTTTTTTTTTAACAATTATTTTACAATTCCCATATTATACTATTTATCCTTTAAATTTCATAGCAATAAAAAATAAAAGCTTAATAACATTTATTAATCTAATATACATACTTATATAATAAATTAATATTAACATGGAATTATATATCAATTTTTGTTACAATTTATTTAAAATTTTACATAATTTTAATTACCAAAAAAAAAATTATATTATCGAAAAATCTAATTGACCATTAAGGATTTTAATTACCTCTCCCTCTACAGTTTAATTATATTTATATATAAAATAATTATACTTTAAATAAATATTAAACATATAATCCTAAATTATTATTTTTATTCCCAGAGTTTATAATTATTATTTAAATATTATGAAAATTTTATTTGAATTTTTTCTACAAAAAAAAATGACAAAAATTTCATCATTTTTAATTCACATTTGAGAATATTTTCTAGAATGAAAATCCAATTAAATGTTCTATATGGTTTTTTATACTGATGTGAAAACCTTTTATAGTTTAGTTAGATACCAAAAAGAGTATATATAGGATTGAATTGTACCAGTCGGTATGGGGGAGGTAGGCACACTAATATCACATTTATACAAAACAATGATACAAAAAAAAAATTTTTTTTATTATTGTTCTCATCAGAAATATAAAAGTGGGCGTAGATTGACCTAAATTTAATCTTTTGTTTTGCAGATCTATTATTCTTCTTCTTTTTTATACTATATTTATAGTATATCTAGAGAGAGAGTAGATAGTAGATACTTTGTTTGTTAGTATATTTTTGTTACGTGTTTGTTTCGGATTTATATTTGAGTTAATCATACGTAAAAAAAAAGTAAGTAGTAGTATTTTTATCTACTAATATAGATGAAAATAAACAACAACACATCAGTTACACCACATCAGCCACAGACATTTTTTTTAAAGAACTTTTTTAATGTTATAAGTAGAATCTATATTAATAAGGATGATGTGATGGAGCTTCAAGCGAGATAATAAAAAACCATTAATATAATTTTCTCTATGATAAAACAAAAAAAGTATATAAAATTTTTTTTGGAAAAACAATTTTCATTTCACAAAAGAAAAGAAGAAAAAATTTCTACTAATAAATTTTTCCTAATAAAAAATATAATTTATGGAAAATTGTTTTTCTTGGAATTTATTGGGTATATTTTTAATAATTCGAATTTTCATTTGTACTAGAAAATGTTATATAGAATTTCCAAAGTTAAAAAATAACGAATTTAATTTGAAAAAATTTAATTAATAAAGTAAATGCTTCCAAAATTTAAACTTTACCATAATTAAATTTTGGTAAAAAATTGCAATTTCTACAACAGATCAATTTATTAATAAAATTCTTGTTGATAACTTCATAGTCTCCAGTATGATTTATATTCCAACCTTTGTAAGATTAATGGAAAATGGAATGGAAAAATGAAATTAATTTTCAAAATTTTCGTATTCGACATTTTAAATATCGATCTATTCAACCTCACCCAAATAGAATAGTATACCAAAAAAACTATTTCCGTTCCAGACATAAGGATTATTATAGATAATTATTATTAAAACTAAATATTTGTTTATATAGAAGATTATAGAAAATCTTTATCCTTATAAGTGTATACACAAATTATAAAACTTATCATAAATATTTGGCAGGCGGTTTGGTTGTTGGGGTTGTCATTTGTATATATTACAAATGATTTATTCTACCATCGACCTTCAAACCACTCATACTTTGTTCCTGTAATTTATATAATCATAAATTTTTATAATTTTTATAGCTTTCAAAGTTAAACACTATTACAAACAAAAAAAGCAATCAGCAAAAATAAAACTTTGATAACCGAAAAAGATATGACATATAAAAAAAAAAGAAATTAATTAATTTTGTTTTAATAATTTGAAATTATTTGTCAATTTTTATACTATTTGAAGATTTTTATATTTTGTATTTCAAAGATATTTATTTTTGAAAAAAATTCAAAAATTCAATTAAATAATTTAAAAATGGATGGAAAAAAAATGTTTGACTAAATTCTTAGAAATTCTTTTTAATATAAAAAGTAATTTAAATTTTTATAAATATGGGCAAATGTGTAATTTTCTTTCGTTTTAACTTTAATTTTATATGGTGGAAAATTTTTGAACTTTAACTTTTGACTGTTGTCACTGTTGGATCTGTTTCGAGATTATAAATATTAGATGAAACAGATAATTTGGGAGGAACTTATAAGAAGTAGTTGAATGATTTAGACATTAAATGGATGAGATTAAAAAGCAAATCATTCTTAATTGGATTTGAGTAGATAAGTTATTTAAAATATTAATATTATGCTGAAGTTTATATAATAATATAAAATTTAGCTTCGATAAGAGAATAATTTAACTTGAATAAATTAAAAAGTTAAGCTATATTCATAAGAATTATGATTGGTATATTTAAACCCTTTAAAATAAACAAATAAATAATGATATTCAATTTGAAATAATTTTGTAAGAAAAACCATTTTCTTTCCTTCCATAACTGATTCCCGAAAACAAATTTCAAATTGCTTGCTAATCATAAAATAATTTACATAAATAAGAAATTTTGTTCCAAGAAAAAAATTAACGAAATTAGACTTTTTTTTGTAAACTTAATGGAATAATAATAATTACATAATTATAAATTTGATTATTTAAATATAAAATGCTTTTAAAGTCTATTAACTTTAATATATGTGTACAATATTTTTTAACATAACAAATCATATAAATTTAATTATTTAAATTATATAAAAAATTTAACCATAATTTATTTAATAACCTTTTAAACTCTTTTATTATTATATTATCTACATAATATAATTAATAGCTTATATACCATAATAAAATAATTTACTTAATATAAAAAATTCAACTGAAGAAATTTATTGTAATAATTTTTTGAAATTATACTAACTGAATATATGCTTTCTAATGAAAACAACATAATGTTTATTATTTGAAACCATTAAAACATATTTATATGTTCATTAAAAAATTTTTTTGAAAGAAATAAAATTTGCATTATCATTAAAAAAACATATATACATATTATGTAGTCAAAAAAAAATGGTGAATGAAAGAGAAAATTTTTTTAATGGCGTAAAAAAATTACAATTTTAATTTTTAAAAATCATATAAAAAAATTTTACAACACTAAAAATAAATTATTTGTTGTTTATATATATGTATATACCGTATTTAAAAAGTTTTGTTGCAAAATTCCATACATAAATATTTATTTAAAAAAGATAATAATAATAAATATTTATGCAAATAAAAACTTATAAATTTTATTTATTTAAAATCATTTTTTTTTATGGATGAAAAATAATATTCGTTTACATATGGTTGAACATTTCATATTCGATTAATTTACCCAAAAAAAAAAAATTAAACAAAAAACTTCTTTATGTTTTATAATAAGAACATAAATTTTTATGAATTTTGATATCTTTCCGTTATTATGGTTTATTAGGTAAATAAATATATGAATAAAATTTGAGATAATAATGAAGATAATTTAATTATTATATGGTGTATCGGTCAGATACTTGTTCAACCTTGTCCATTGATATAACGATATAGTATATACAAGTAAATTACCATAATATAATTTAAATATCGTCGAGTGTCTATCCTAAATTTGTTGAACGGTCTCTGAGACATACCAAAAATTTGTTAGTTATTATATGGGATAACTTGAGCCGTTCATCTGTTAATATTAATTCAAAATTTAATTTAGATTTTTGAAAAAGGTTACATAATTGTCTATTGAGAGCTTATAGATTAGATATTAAACGAGTATGAATTTAGTTCTACAGACCCTAAAATCTATATGGCCACAACAAACTAATTGTAATAGCAATAGCATAATTAACATAATATAACAAAACATACTATAGGTATATTTATATTAAAAATTTTACATTGTAGTGTTACTTTATACTTTGATTTAACCATAAATAAATTAACAATAATATGCAAAAAAAAATTAAAATTACATAATTATATGAATATCACGAAAATATTTACATGTAGATTTAAATTAATAAAATTCAATTAAAATTTAATACCACAAAATAAACGAATTCCTTATTTAAATTATTACTTTATCTGAAATCATATGTTTCCTATGTATATTTAATTTCTATTCTATTATATATTGAATATTTACATTAAAATCTTTATATGTATATACAAATATATAAAACGGATTCTATAATACCATAATATTTGAATTTACTTAAATACCATCGGACTGTTGAGCTAGTATATTAGATATACCAGGAACATTATACATGAATAAACCATATATACAATTCAATGGAAATTTAACCATATACATTCAAATAATAAAAATTTAAGACTAAATATTAATAAAATTGGGAAGCTTAAAAAGCAAACAAATATATTTATAAGAATCTTCATAGACTTTTATAATCTTATAAAAATAATTTTAAAAAATTTTATTATACAATTTTTTATCTCAATAAAATAGAAAAATTATAAAATATTAACAAAAAGAAAAATATTGGAAAAAATTCAATCAACCATAAAATTTTGATAAATAAATATTACTGACCTATCGGATATATATTAGAAATTGTTTATAGTTAAATTCACTATATAATTTTTATAATATCCATAAAGTCCATCATAATAATACATATTATTTTTAATAAATTTGATTTTAAGGATACTAAAATTTCTTAATTTTTTTCCATTTAGTCCATACAAACTAAAATTTCCTTTTTACATGATTTTCTATTGCCTAAAAAACTCATAAAATCCAATTATTATTATTAATAAAATGTAAAATTTATATAAATATGTGAAAAATAAGACAATTTTTTTTTTGTATAAACATAAATTTTATCCATAGCATAAATTTCTGTATATATGTGATATTTGATTCTAAGAATTATAAATATTTAAGATATCCACTCATTTTTGTTTAAGAAATTCTTTATCATTTTCATTTTCATGTTTTTTTTTTGAAGCTTTAATTACAATAAATTTCGTATGTCATCCATTGCTAAACCATATATATATGTAGCATATATATTTTATTAGTAGAATGACATTTTTATGGTATTTCTATATAAATATTTTATTTTGTTTAGTAGAGAGAAGAATTTTTTTTCATATACACGTTTTGATATTTATTCCTTTTGAAGGATATATTATACATAAATATATATACCTAAAAGTATTTTCAGAGAAAAATGTAATATACAATAAAGAATATGCCATTAATATAACTTATATCCAAAAAAGAAAGGAAAAAAAAAAAAGGAAAATTATATAAAGTACCAAAAAGCGCATACATAAAACATTAGAAGAAAAAAAAAATCATATATAATATACAATATTTTTCTATTTTCTTTTCCTTTCACCACAAGACATTTTCTATTAATATTAACAAAAAAAACAAGGATATACGTATGAAATTTTATAAAATAGAAATAAATAACATTTGTCGTATTATCAAAATGAGAAAGTATTATTATTTTTATTTTAAATTTATTCTATCCTTGTTGACTCCTCTTAAAGTGAAAGTATTATATGTATAAGTACAAAGTATTATAAAGCAAGGTCAATACGAAAACCCCTAGAGGTATAATAGTAAACTCTGGTATTTTTAATGTTCTTGAGTTTTTTAAAAAGCACGTAAGCAAACTTTAAAATATATTATGGTAACATTTTTTTTTTGTGGTAAATTATACGTAAATATGATATTATAGAGTACATATATGTATTATAATATTTTTGGTATCTACTACAGTTCATTTAGATTAAATAAATATCCTTTATTTATTGTTAAGCAGAGGTACAGTATTGAAACGATATACATACATACTTTTAATTTTTATTCACCAAATGTTATGAAATATTTCCACAAGAATTATTTTATTTATTATTTATTTATTACTTTAATAAAGTTTAATGGATTTAACATAATTTGACATAAACACTTATGTAAAAGGATCCAATAGAAATGGATTTATATCATTTTAAAGTCGAATTGATCATACCACAAACTTTTATCATTTTCTTTTTATTTTCGAAAAAGACAAATTTAAATTGTAAATATGAGAAAATGACCATCAGTATTTTATATAACATATTTTATTAAACAGAATTCTGTCTGTTCAATATTATTTCTTAAACAGTTGACATATAACATTTGAATATTGAAATATGGTAAATTAGATTATCATTCTTAAAATGTAATTGTTGAAATTTTTACATATGGACTGTCGTCACTTTGATTGCTAATTATAACGATGAAATCATTTATTTCTTAAATTGAAAAATTTATTTTAAAAATATTTAGTTTGCTCCTTTTATGAAAAGAAATGACCTAAATAAGGATGAATAAGGATGATTATATTTATATTTTTAATAATAATATTTTTATTCATTTAAATTTTCCACTTTTTTAACTTTTAGTATTTCAAAATTTTTATTAATAATCATACTTTATAAATGAAAATTTATTTATATTTTCCATAAGAAAAACATGAAGAAAAAAATTAATATTTTCCGATGATAAAAGTTTTTAATTTTCCCTTTTTTGGAAATATTTAATTTGATTTGAAAAACTTTATTAAAAACATTTTCATTAATAAAATTAAATTTTTGTTAAATTATATTTGAATGACAGAAAATATAGAGAAACTTTTTAGTTTTCAAAAAAATAAAAATCTTTATAATTAAATATAGAAAATTAATATAAATAAGAAAATTAATATAAATAAGAAAATAAATATAATTATGTTTATTATAGAAATAAATTATTAAACTAAATAAATAAATAAATCAAATTTTTGTAAATTAACTTAAATTTTTGTAAAAAAATAAATTTCAATTTTTGGTATATAAATTTTCAATTAAATTTTCCAGTCAAGAAAATATTGATGCACAAACAGAAACAATTACATAATAGTTTTATTTATATGGGCAGATTTATTCAGCTAGAAATACTCATCTATAATCATAATGTAATATGAGTTGAACTGGAAATTAAATTTAAGATGAATCCTTGAATGGATGGCCCATATAGTACCATCTCTGATTGAACTTTAAATGTTCATTAAACGTCCTCGTATATATTTCCAAATAATTTAAATTTTCTAATCATTTCGACCCCGCATAGTCTACTGGTATAGTATCTACTTTGGGAACTAATTATTATAATGATATGGTATCAACAAATTTCCATCATTATTACAATATACCATAAAACTATCATTAAAATAAGTTACCAAAAAAAACCACAGACAGACAGATTGACGAGAAAACCAATTTAAGAAAACTTCTATATTTCCATATCTACAAAAATGAAAAGAGATCCATCCCTAAGGAGAATCATATTTTTTGTAAATTTTTTTCCGTTTTCCTTAAACATCCTTCCTTACATTATTTTATTCATTTTTATCATATAGGAAGTAACAAAAAAAAATAGAAGACGAGAATATATAAAAGATAAAATTATTAATAAAATTTTATAGGTAAAAAAATATATATATTTTTTTTTCTTCAATCATGCGCTTCTGGTATACATACATATATATATGTATATTATATGATTTACTTATATACATAAACTAATGTTCATTTACCAAAAAAACAAAACTTATACGAATTTTTTTCTTTATCATCTCTGATGAACTATAAAATATCTATTTTCCGCTCCACAAATTATTCTCAATAGGAAAATCAAAAGTGCTAAAAATTTAACATTATACATAACATTATATCATATATATGTTTGTGCATAATACTCGTACATAGAAAGATATTTGAATATATTTATTATAAATCATATCCTGTTTGTTTTTTTGTAACTATACTCGTTATATATATAAGTAAAATATGTTATATCGTAAATTGTAATATAAATGTTGATCGTAAATTGCTTTTTAAATTAAATATCCTTTTGACTTAAAATCTTATTGATGGTCTTTGGTTTTAATATCCTTTTTCCAAAAAAAAAAGCATTTATATACAAAAAAAAACTATAGTATGTATCAATAAAGTATATGTACAGGGGTAAAAAATTCAACCTTATGGAAAAACTTATATATTTAATAAATGAGGTAAATAAAATATAAATGGTTTTCTTTATAACATTTTAAATTGGTCTTTTTACAATTCAAATTTGTCGTTTTCAACAATAAAAAAATTAAATTAATTAAATTTGCTTTTTCTGAAATTAAAATTTGTCCTTTTTTCACAAATTAAACTTTATTATTGGGAAAAAGTGCAAAATTAAATTTGCCTTTTACAATTTTTAGAATGTAAAAAGGCCAATTTGACCTGAAATAGTTATAAAACATATTTTAAAATTATAATAGATGTAATAAAAACATTGTGATTTTATTCAGCTTTTTCTTCATTATTTAATTGGTTTTTTATCATTACATTGTGCAAATAATATCCTTTCAGGTTTTTCATTGAGTTTTGAATTGATGAAATCATGAAATTCATCGTTTTGTAATAGAGATATTAATATTATATTTATGTATAGTTATAAAGCTTCTCGATAGGTTCAATTATATAAAAATCTACTATACTATAAATATAAATTTTATATAAAAGCAATAATACTAGTCAACTTAATAATACTCTTTTTCAAATATGTATACCAAAATTTTTAGTATATCTCCGTAGGACCTTTTTTCGATATATATACTTACTTAGGTATATTTATTTATAAACATTTTTGGGGTTTTGGTTTCACCTTTGTGTAATTTATTTCATATCATTTAAAATACAATATTTATGTGTATATAAGAGTATAAATATAGATTTTGTATTATTGTATCGTCCTTTATAAGGACTATAACAAATATACCAGATTCTTTGTCCCTCACCAGATAATTATTATTTTAGCAAAATTAATCAGATCTGCTTCTTATAACTAAATTTTTGTTCGATGACTTGTTCTAGATTATTCTATATACATTATAAAAGAGCATAGATTGGCGTTCAGACAGAGTTTCTTCATTTTAAGTCGCTCTAATCTAAATTTTAGTCATTCTAAATTCCTCTAATTTACGTTCATTTATCTCCTTTTGTAAATAAGATATAGTGTATACTCTAAGATCATTTTAGACCAACGATTTTCTATTCTACTAGATTGTTAAGTACATAAACTAAATCAAACTATATTTTTAAATTTGAAACTTGTTGAGTAAATATGAATTTGTTTCCGGACAGTGAAATGGAAATTATTTATAAATATAATTTTCAAATATTGATAATTTAATTTTTCTATTATACTCTATTAGAGTTTCATAAACTATTCTATATTCTGCTCCATTCTACTCTGTTTTTATACTAATTATTTAGCCATTAAACAACCCTATATTGTTTGATAAAATTTACCAGGATATTCTGTATAATACATATATAAAGTATATAATAAGATTATTAAAGTATATAAGCAAAATATGTGTATATATACAATACAACAAATTGACATATTCTAAACAGAAACCAATCAATGCTTAATAGAAATATGTAATATAGTTTTTTTATCCTTAACTCTTCTTTTTTTTTGGGAAACAAGATACTTTATTGTATCTATACCATAAAAAAAGGTAAAATTTACAATATCAATTTAATTTTATGTTTCACAAGAACAAGAACAACAAAAACTTCCCATCAGAAAATTAATTAATTTTAACTTCTCTTTTGAAAATATAATTTATTTATATACTACTTACATTATATTAAATATAATTTAAATAAGTTAATTAAAATAAGATTTATGTTTTTTTCGAAAATATATTTAAACTAATTTTTTTATGTTGTTTGAAAGAAAGTTATTTATTATACAAATTTTTTTTTGATTTTGCTAAAGAAAAATATATACCAATTTTTCTTTTAATCGAAAAATTTTCCAATAAAATTTTCACTTGAATAATTACCAAAAAAAAAAAAAACTGTGGTATAGTATAAAATTTAAGGTAGGTACAAAAAGTATTTTAAATTATATGCCTGGCAAAAATAAAATCATCTATCAAAAATATTGGAAAATTTGTCCTGAATCGTAAAAATTTTCTTTGACAATAATTATTTATAAAGTAGCAAAATTTTAATGTTCAAAGTAGTTTGGTAGTTTCTCTACAAAAAAAGTAGTGACACTGTGACAGTTTACAAAAGAAAATTTTACTATTTTTAAATTATTCAATTTTTCTTTTAAGTGTGTATACATAAAAATATTACTATGTTGACGAGGTAGAGGTACACCTCTAAGGACCACATCGAGTTGTTGAGCTAAGCAAATTAATAAGAACAAAATTTATTAATTCATATAATTATTTTAAAAGGAAAATAAAATTTTCCCTTTTATGTGGTTAATATAATTTATTATCCATTTTATATATTATAATAAATATATCAAATAAAAATTACTGCGATATTAAAAATATCATATAAAATCAATAATAATTTAGTATTATTTTTATTTTGATTCGAAATTTTTTATCCTTTTTATTATAAATTTGCCCGGGTAACAAAATAATCATTTTGATTTTTACAATAATATTTCTAATAAAGCCAAGAAAAAAGCCTCCACATAAGTATAACATCATCAGAAATTTTCCAGTAGAGAAAACTCATGAAAGACACAATCATCTATTTATAGATTGTATTTATTTGTTTTTGGACGAAATTCAAAATAAAATTTATTATTTATTATTTTTGTTAAAAATTTTATAAAGGAAAATTCTTATTAAAAATAAAATAAAATACGTTATAATTAAAAATTTATTATTTGCCAAGGTAAAATAAATAAAGGATAATTTTTGGAACAAGCGCATATAATGTAATCGGGTTACCAAAAGTTGTACACTACTCGTATACCTATACATAAATTTCAGTTTAAATATATTTGATACAATGTGAAAATTGAATAATATTCTAATTAAATAAGATTCAATTTTTGATTTTATATCATTAAAAACTTTATTTGACGTAGACTGATTTTGGTAGTGAATCGAGTCTACGTTAAATGAAGTTGTTGACTATATAAAATGAAAAATTGAACCTTATTTAATTAGAATATTTCACTTCTAAAAAAACCATTTAGCTAGTTTGTAGTTCGGATTTTTATATAAAAATCAGATAGAAACTTCTAAGAGATTAGTCCCGGGGCATACATAGGCCCTTTTCAGACTATTTCAGCCAAGAAAAAGAAAATGAATCAATTTATTTGACAAAAAATTACTTTGTAAATTAATAATACAAATACAAATGTTCTTATTCAGTTCGGAAATTAAGAAATATTTTAAAGAAAATATTCATCAAATAAAAAACACTTCTTCCACATCCATAAATTGGTATATACAATAAAGTGTATTATGGTATATAAGAAAATTATATTAATAGAAAAAATTATTTTATTTACAAAAAATCTTTGTTAAATTTTCATTGATTTTAATATTTCAGAAGTATAAAAACCACCTTCCTTCCTAACTTCACAAATTTCGAAACTAAAATTTTTATATTAACTCAAAAAGAAAAAAAAAACTGCTGGTATACTCGTATAAGATAATGGCGCAGCTATTAAAATATTATTTAATTAAAAATTCTTATGTTAAAAAGAAATTTTCTCAAATAGATTTTTAATTAACTCAATTTAATGTACAAGAAACACTTCCAAACATAATATTCATTTAACAAATAAATTTTTTTTTCCTTATTTTGGTGGTGGTGAAGGTGGTATACAGGAGAATTACAGGATATATGGAAAAAAGTTTTAATAATTTACGTTTATTTTAAATTACTATAAGTATGTGGGTTGTATATACATATATACTTTTAATATTGTCATGGAAACAGATTTTATCCATTTAAAAATTTTACAAAAAATTTTTAAAATGTTTTTCTTTTTTTTAAATATATTTTTTAATTAATTTTCTCAGGAGAGATTAAGCTTTAATAATATTAAACTATAAAATATTTATCATATAAATAATTTAAATTTTCAAACAAAAAAATCATTTACTTATACCTGTGTATATTAAGATTTTTCAAACAAGATTTAATATATATAATTAAAAATTTAATTATCAATTTAATTAATAAATTTAAATACATATAATTAAAAGTAAAAATAGTTTTAATGATCAATTATAGGTACTAATTTTTAGAATATTTAATATTTTACTTTTCATGGATTTTCAAAATCTTTTACTGATTTTTCTAAACTGAAAATTATTTTTTTTGAAAAATTTTAAAATTATTTATTTTGTATACCTTTTTAAATGCCTTGTAGGCATCGGATAAAAAAAATATTTTTTTTAGGTACAGATACATACATAAAATGTATCTTAACATCAAAAGAAATTTTATATACATACTAAAATGTATATACAATTTTCATTTAAAATATTTTTCTGGGAATTTTTCACCAAAAAAGAAAAAAGAAAAAGAACATAATTTTAATTTCAGTAAATGCTGAAAATGTCTAAAGCATAATTTTTATTTTTGGAAAATTCTCTAACGCCCACAAAATAAAGTATTTTAAGGATGAATTTTTTGTAAAAAAAAAATTGGACAGTTAATATACAAGTATGTATATATAATTTATGTAGCATTTTCATGTCAAATTAGTATTTAAATAAAAATAACTAATTTCCGAAATCAAGTTTTAAGCTTTCTCAAATTTAAATTCATATTTTTTTTATTCAATTCAAATTCGTCCTTTTACCCATGGTAACAGTTGGAAAAGCAAATATAGTAAATTCTTACGGAGACAATCTTAAAAAACTGGGAAATTACCCAGAAAAATTGTCTTAAGTATAACACCATGTATCATGAACATAGTAAATAGAAAAAGCATATGATGATGAATTCTGCAAAAAATGGGAAAAAGTCTTATTGAATTAAATTGATCTGAAAACTTTTTCGAAAGCCAAGGTTTCGGTATCGTTTAGGTAACAGTTTTTTATTTGGTATCATTTGGTATCATTTTTCATAATATATTTCCCAAAATTTTTCAGTGAGTATGATAAATTTAAAACTGATCCAAATGCAGCATTTTTTCTGAGGTCATTTAAAATATGCGTTTGTAAATAATTTAGAAAATTATAAAAGGACTTTATGTGTATGGATGTATATATATCCAAAAAACTGATTTCGTTCGTGCTAGAATTTAGTATATATGATTATAAATACGAAAAGAAAACGCCATAGATGGGAGTGGTGCAGAGAATGTATATAAATAGTTTAGGCCTCACACAGTTCAGTATACGCATAAACCAAAAAACCGCAAATTTTTATGTAATTTAACCATAATAACAATTAAAATTTCTATTTGTGAAATAATTAGAAAAAACGAAATGAAAATTATATATTTTTTTATTTTTTTGCGAAGTATTTAGAAAATTGCGATGTTATTTAATATTCAGAGAACATTTTCTTTTCATTCTATATTTAAAAATTCGTATTTTAATTTGACTGACTTATTTTGATATATATATACAATATAAATTAATTGCTATATACAGTTTTTTTTTCTCTTTTTCTTCTTCTCTTGGATCTCTAATTTCCACCACAACCAACAACAACCAAAACCCAGGCACAACAAAATTAATTATAAAATTTCTAAAAAAAAAGTAAAATTCGTAATCAAATTTCAAATTCTATTTAAAAAAAGAACTCTCCCTCCATTACACAATAAAAAAATATAATTTTCATCTTTTCAATTCATTTAAATATAATTCTAATTACTGACCTTATCCCCAAAAAATAAATCTAACCATATACATATATAAATATACCAACATAACATAAATGGTATATGTAAAAAAAACATAAATTTTATATCTAAATTTTAATGTTGCTATAGTAGAAAAAAAATATCAATTGTATATATTATGTTCTATTGACCATAAATAAACCAACAAAATTATGTATCTAATTTATGTATAGTATAGTAGTGTGTCCTCTATCTATATGTATAAATAAAAAAATATTGTCGTTACTGATTTTATAAAAAAAATTTAGATTTTTTTTAGATTTTTAGAAAAAAAATTGCGTCCCACAGGACAAATTTTTTAACGACACTATACACCCGCCCGAAAATACAAAAAAAAAGGAATACATTTTCCAGTAAATTTTAACATAATTTATTATTATATACATATGTATATATATGTATAATACATATATATTTCTAAGGATACTATTTTAAATCCCCACGAAAGGCAGAAGACCTTAAAATATATACAAATAAATTCTATACATTTTTAAATATATATACATACATATATATAAAATAGAGCAAAGGATATCAAATCGTGATCTTTTTTTTCTACATTTTTTTTTGTTGTTGTAAGGATTTTCTTATCCTTGTTATATTTATTATTGGAAAATAACCACAGATACAAAAAAAAATTATATATATTTAAAAACTGTTAAAAAGATTTCAAGATTATTTAAAAATATATTTTAAGTATATTGTAGAAAGTCCTTTGAGTTCGGAAAATATTATATATCTGAAATATGTTTTATCCTTTATATAATCATCTAAAAAAATATATTTATATATAATTATGTATGTTTGTGTATGTATAAATAACCTATTTAAATAATGATCAACAAAAAAAAAAGAAGCTGACAGGATACGAAAAAAAATTATATAAAAAAAAATCAAGCAAGCAAAAAAAATACCAAAATATTTTAACAATTTAACACACTCCAAATGTAATAATATCCTTTTTAATAATTATATATCTACCTACATATATTTATGTATATGTATTTGAAAAATTTATATCAATAATTTTCGAATAAGTTTTTCACTGTTTTAGATTTATACAAAAAAAATTTCATTAATTTGCGAAATATAATATTTTCTTTCCAACAATTTTTTTTGGGACTGTATTTAAAATTAAACTGCCTGCCCCCCTTTTATTTTAATATTTCTGAAAGAAATTGAGGGAAAGGAGACAGTGTATAAATTACTATAAAAGGAATTTTAAGGGCTATTTTTGTAATGTTTTGATGTATAACTAATATTAAATATAAAATTTCTTTAGATTTTTTTTTATAACGAATTTTCTATTCCGTTCTATAAACATTAAAAATATTATATATAAAAATAGGATTTTTGTTGTTTTTAAACTAACTACATATTAGCAACCAAACAATGTTTGTACAACACAATAAAGATATACACAAATAAACAAGAAAATATAAAGGTAGATTTCGTATTTGTACTTTTAAGGTAGTTATAGAAATTACGAGCTCCGAAATTTAGGAAAATGTTGTAAGAAGTGGCAAAAGTGAAATTTTGAGATGAATAAATTTTTATTTTTAAAAAATCAATTTTATATGAATAATTTTGAATTTGAATTAATCAGTACAAGGACACTCGAAAATTGAAACATATTTAATACAAGATAATTAGATAATTAGTAGAATTCTATATCTCCTTGTACAATTATGTAAGCGCTATTTCATACATATATATGTTAACATTTATGACATTTACAATATTTACTTATAAAACGTTTTTTGCTTATAATTCAATAAACTACGTAAATCAAGTTTTGGACGACACACCCAAGAAAAACCAATTATTTTTTTATAAATTCAAAATTCTTTCCACAGGATTAAAAAAAAATCGTATAAGTAGATAACGAAATTATTTTTCTATCTCTACTGTCCTTCAAAAAATTGTATACTTAATCAAAATCACCAAGCGTTCGAAAATTAATTGATTTGCTATTGCAAAAATATATTTTAAAAAAAATTGTCTATAATTTGAAAATTCTTACTGCAGGATTTCCTTATTTTCAGCAAACTAAAATTTAGGACATTTATCTATATAAATGCATTATATAATACAAAAATACTTGAAGCATAAACGACTGATGATAAATTATTTTGTGAGATTTTCGTAATGCAGCATTTTATTTAAGAGGTCAAAAAATCCATATTCTGTTTGAACAATTTCAATGAAATTCATATTTCAAATATAAGTAAATATTGAAAAACTACTAAAATATTTCTCAGAATTTCAGAAGAACCTCTTATAGATAGGCTTGCTTAGGCTCACATCAAACTTAAAATAATCAAAATTATTCAATAAATATAATATTATTATCATTTACCTTAAAAATTTGGTTAAACTGTTTCGAAACTTAAGAAAGGTAACAATACAAAATCTAATATAGATAATATTTTTATTACATACAAAAGGAAAATTGTATATTAGATATATATTATAATATTTTAGTTCTAACTCTCAAATATCAGGTTATTTTTTGTTCAGGGTGGCACCAAGAGTAATATCGATAACATAGAAATTGGGGTTGAGTGTAGTAAAATTTTAATTTTATTTTATTTGTGGGGTGCTATATAAGAACTATATAAGAAATTCCTCTGAGTAAAATATATTTTGTATATTTATTAAATAAGTTAAAAAATATATATATATATATAATTGTATATACTTATGTATGTATATATATATAAAAAAGTGCCTGTCTTTTCAAATTTTCTTTTTATATATAAATTCTTTTGCTTATTATAGATAGAGTAAGGGGTCGTCGTCGTCCTCGTCGTCGTTGTAGTCATCATCATCATTGACTATAGAGAATAATTTTCTTTTGAGCAATAATAAATGGAAAAACTTTCTTTACTTTTTTTTTGGTTCTATAGAAGTTTTTATATTTCGACTATGGTGTATTCTCTTGTTACCAATGTAAATCATTATGGTATATTATGTTTCTCATATTATTTAGACGACAAATACACACATTTTTATATATGAATGTATACTTGTATATATATATTACATATAATATTTTTGGTGTGGTGTGTCGTCGTATAAAATACAAAAAAAGGACCTGCGCCTGAAAAAAAAAACTTAAAAAAAAATTTTTTTTTTTTGATATTCCTAAAAAGAAAAATTGAAATAATAAAAATATACAAAATAAAAATTTTCAGAAAATGAAGGAAAATTTTAAAATAAAAATTAATATTTATATAATTAAAAGAATTATATTTAATTTATATAATTAATAAAATTCCACAGTACCTGAATTAATCCACAACTTCCTAAAACCACAATTACTGATACCCAGACTAGTAGATATGGCGACATTTTTTCTTATATTATATAAATTTTCTGTTTTCCTCTTTTATTCAAAAGTTTATATGTAAACCAAAAGAAAATATATAGTTAATATATAGATTTTCCTTTTTCTTTGAAAATTATAGTCCAAAAAAACACACACCAAAAACAAAAAAAAGGATATCAACAGAAGAACACCAAAAAAATAGTTCTTAGTAATTTATATAGTAAAATTACTGAAAAATATAATTTTTCGATTTCCAGAAAAACCACACTATATTATTAGAAAAAAAGAAAATTATTATAATTTGACAAGTTAAATGAAAATTGTATTGATTTTTTTTTTTATTTTATGTTTTCAAATTTCTTTTTTTTTTTACATTTGCGTCAATACGAAAGAAAATCGTTAAATATACAAAATATCTCTTTGAAAAACACTCTAATAAAAATTTGTTATTAAATATTTTTTTAAGTTAACAAAATTTTTAAATTTATAAAATAAAATTATAAATTCAAATTATTTGTAGTTTATTTTTTATATAATAATAATAATGATGATTAATAAGAATTACACTTGAAATTAATTTGAATGCACCCGATGAAAAACCAGCACACGCCTATAAAAGAAAATTTTCTTTCTCTATTATAATAAAATTTATATTTTGTCAAAGTTTATATTAGTGTTTGGATTGAATTTAATAAAAAGTAAAAAACAAGTAAATTTTGTAATTAATTAAATGTTTTTTTCTATCAAAAATACTCAACACTTTTCCCTCATATTCGGAAAAATAATATAAAAAGAAATTATTTTACGTACATAGTTTTTTTTTATAATATGATCTAAAATGTATTTGAAATTGATTTTTTTTATATATACATATATAAATATATATTTAAATATATATACAAATATATATAAATCCAATAAATATTATCGTGCGTTTATAAAATTTAAACACCGTCTGCAGAAACAATACCGAAACGAATGTAGTCCAATTTTACTCTAATTCTTTACCATAGCAAACAAAAAATTATTTCCCTTTTTTTTTGTGTAGAGCATAGAAAAGAATCCAAAAAAGTTAAATGATTTTTATGTAAATGCGCCAGCGCAATTAAATACACATAAGTATGTATGTACAATTTTTCATATTATATATATATATATATATATTTTATATTTGATATAATTTTGAATATGTTTTCGAAATAAATTGATTTCTCCATTCTCTCAAAGTCTGGTGGAGCGTAGCGTGGCGTGGAGGCTGAAAAAAAAGCTTTTACAATTATTTTCTAAAAGGGGAAATAATTTTGAATAATAATTAAGCAAAAGAGTATGAATTTGGTCAAAAAGAATGATGATTCATAACTTTCGAAACCATAATAATAAAATTATGTGTCTACACAAAAAAAAAGGATATTTAATAATAATCACTAACATTAAATTTCTTAAAATCATTTAAAAAATATTAAAAAAAACTTGTTTTTAAATTAGAATTTTTATATTTTCAAATTAAATGTCGAAAATTCTAAATTTAATAAAATTATTCATCGGTACCAATCAGAATAATTTAATAAAAACAATGGTACAAAATATTATAAAAAATCAAATATTTAATGTGCCTAAAGATATGCAATTTGTATTAAATTCTTCTCCAATACTCCAATAAACTAGTATTATATTAGCAAAGGCACTTTTCCAATTGGAAAAATAATCTATTAGAGAAAAATATATAAAAATATTCTAGAATTTTAACGATCATTATTTATTATATTTAAATAATCGTCGTTTCTATATTTATTTCGGTATTAAATATTAAGGGGAAAATAAATAAGAAAACAAAACATATTTATTCCATTCCAGTTTAATAATATAATAAAATTTATTGTAATATCTTTTTTATACGTTATATATTTTTTTTCATTTGAATCATATTATTCAACTATTTTTTTGTGTTTATATACTAAATTAAACGAAGCGTAATCAATTAGATTACGAATATAATAAACACTTTCTACTTTGGAAAAAATAACACATTTACCAATTGAATTTTCTTTTCATTTTATTCGAATAAAAAAATATATTTCACGATAGTAATTATTTTTTTTTATATATAAGAATTTAATCCAATTTTTTTTTATTATATATCTTTATTTATTTTTTAATAAAAGTAAATGTATTTTAACTATATTCTTTACATATTCCTGTTAAATGATATGATTTAAAATTTTATAAAAAAAGGCCTCACTAGTTAAAAAAAATAAATGAAAAAAATTTGTTAAGAGAATTTTTAATATGTATGAAATTTATTCTGGTATATCATGCAGACCACATTCTCGATTTGCAGGTACAGCTTTATCTGAAAATAACATGGATTATTATAATTATATTATAAATTAAATATTTAAATTTATGTATTATAATAAATATATAATTGTATTGTAGTTTGTAGTAAATAAAATATTAAAATATTGAAATTTCAATTTGTAAGTATATACAATTTATATAAATAAAAAAATATACTTAATTAACTCTACTTTTAAGATAATTATATTAAAACTTTGTAAAATACATTTAAGGCATAATAAATTAAGTTAAATTAAATTAAATTGCAATATAAATTGCAAATCCCCTTATCAATAGTAAATGTGTTCTTAGGATTAGGTACGAGTAGAAATGACACATCATTTCCAGATTACATGCACAATTTATTTTTGATTTGATAAAAGATAGTATAAACACATTTTATATACACATTTAGCCAACGATTTTTTTTTCTTCCCAAATTGAAAAATATGTAAAAATAACTAAAATTACACAATTCGATTTTGATTGTTGATATTATTAAACTCAAGAACGATTTCTGATTTAATTTTTATTTTTATTACAAATCCGATTTTTAATTCTCCAATTATTTCAAATTTAAAGCAAATCGTAGAAATATTATTATATATTGTATAAATATTAATATTACTGAGAAATTAAATATTGTAAAATTAATTTAAAAAAAAATTACTACAAATATAAATAAAAACAAATTAACATACCAATCATTTTTGGATATGGCAAATTTAAATTTTCCATAATATTAATAAAAGTATCCAGATCTTTTGACAATCGTGGATTATAATTTTTTTCTTCATAAACAGTGCTCTCTATTTGACCTCTACAAACCAAAAAAATTAAATCAAAATAAATGACAGTCTATTAAAAAAGATTAAATATATATTATTTTACTTATAATCATGTGCTGGAAATATTCTAAAATTATCTGGTAATGTAAAAATTTTTTTATGTACAGATTTATATAATTTTGATGAATTGCCTTCTTGAAAATCGGTTCTACCACATCCTCTTATTAAAACAGTATCACCAGTAAATATTAAACCTTGTTCATGTATTACATAAGTCATACAACCATTTGTATGACCGGGTGTTGATAATGCTTCAATTTCATGACGTCCAAAATTTATTTTATCACAATTATTTAAATGTTCATCAGCTTTAGCACCACTATCTTCAGATATTATACTTTTTACTGATGGTAAAAGTGTTTTTATATAACCAGTACCAGTTATATGATCTGCATGCATATGAGTATTCACTATAAAAAAAATATAAATTAAATTTTATTAAAAACAACATATACGAATTTCTATCCCATCTTACTAGCATATTTTAATTCTAATCCAAGTTCCTCTATTAGTTGTACATCACGTTTAGCATGTTCTAAAACTGGATCAATAAGAACTGCTTCTTTACTGTTCAAATCAGCTAACAGATATGTATATGTACTGCTTACTGTATCAAATAGCTAAAAAAAATCATTCATCAAAAGAAAATTCAAATTTGAAAACAAAAACTTACTTGACGAAAAAAGAAATCCGATGTAAGTGGAATTCTTGGTGCAATATTCTCACTCATGTTCCCGTTCCCACAATGATGTAATCTTATGAACTTGTTTAAATGATTTGACAATTTAATTGGATTAATATGCGGTACAACTGAATACGTGTACGGAGCTTGCAAAATAATCTTTCCAACTAAAGCAAATTTCTTCATTCTCTCCCACCGTTTTTATCTTCTTTGAGTATGTTTTCTATATCTATTTCTATAGAACAGGTTGTCTATAAAATTTTGTGTATATTTTTTCTTACTGTTTTCCTTAAATCCCCAAAATAGAATGAGTAAACAATTTGTTAATAAAAAAATTACCATTTATATAATTTCTTATAGATAAGATTAGCGATGCAACACATTAATATTTATTAAATTAATTGTTTTACTTTATTTATTTATTTAGTGCGATGTTATCATAAAGAAGATAGAAAACCGACGTCATATTTTATACCCCATAAATAATTTTTCTTAGTGGCTGTTTATACACGCCTGCCTAGGAGCGACTTGATATACTTTTTGTGATTAGATGCGCCTTCCTCACCCAATTTTTTCATTTAAAATTCAACAATTTCAAAATGGCCGAAACTGAATTTTAGGGAAAAGATCGTACCTGGGGAGTTTATTGAGGAACATTTTGGTATTGAAATATGTTAAGTTTGACATTCGTAAATAGTACCATTTACACGATCAAATAAAATCAATATTTTATTTGAATGACTCATCCATCAAATAAATTTGAACGTGTAAATGGTCCATCCAATATCCTATCAAATAAAATCTCAAATCAAAATATATTTTGTTTATTTCAAATAAATTTGTCAAATATGACGTCACGTCAAATAGATTTGATCGTGTAAATGCTTTTCGCTTGTATTTTGACAGATTTTTCATCAAATAAAATTTTGATTTTATTTGATAGTGTAAATGCAAAATGTTTGACAGCTTCATTTAACAGCTTTTTTCATCAAATAAAATTTTGATTTTATTTGATCGTGTAAATGGTACTAATTGAAAAAAATCATTTTGATTTTGAATGCTAGAGTTGTAACTTGTAACTCTTAATGAGCCACGAAGCGCATAATCGTAGAGTTACAAGTATTAATAAATCTAAGTTTTACTACATATTCATAAATACAAATATTTAACTAATCATGAATTTGAATTAATTTCATTGTAGAGTCAAGTATAATATTTTACATTTTAATTGAGTTTAGATAATTAATACTATGTATAATAAATATAATATATTTGTTTCTATGTATATTATACATGGTATAAATTATCTAAAATTATGTAAAATATTATACTTGACTGCAAGTATAACTTTCAGCTATGATGCTTGCCAAATTTGTGGTTCCTCGAATAATGCGATCGACGTATCCATCACTGTTTTCAATATAAAAAAATATTAAATATAATTTAATTTAATATTATTTTAATATTTGTTTTATAAAAACATATCACAAAATTCTTAATTCCTCCTCTGTTTCTTAATTCCTCCTCTTTAATTATATATTTCATTAATATTCAGTATTAATATTAATATTAATATTTATTTGCTCTATATTTTTTCCGTGAAACATAGAAAATTTATTATATAAATATTTATATAATATTTTATATACATATTTATTGTCTATATTATTATATGTATAATAATATAGAGACAGATTTAAAAAAATTAAGGACAGAGAGATATATATATTTATCCTAATTTTTTTTATATTCCTAAAATACAAAACCTGAAAATTATTAGTTTTGATTTATCATTACGATTATAAAATCTATGAAATCTATTAGATATGAAATCTATTTTATTTGTTTTTATATAAATATTTCTCTATTTGTATTAAGCAATTATTACATTTTTATTATATTATTCTAATTTTATTTTATAATACATAGTTATAAATTAGTTTTCTATATATGACTCAATTGAAGTTTTGATATTACGATATAGAAAGATAAGATAATACTTCATAGTTCAACATTTAAAAGAAGAAAGAAGGATTAATTCATTTTAAACAAAGTTAGAAAGGTCAATTTTTTTACTATTTTCCATCTTTCTATAATATTTTATTTTCCTTTGTATAACAAAAATGAAAAAGGAAATTAAGGCCAAACAAATAAAGTCCAATAAATATATAAGTATTACGATAATAATTTTGAAATCCTTCTTTTATCTTTATATAAATATAAAAATATAATTTTTTTTTAGAAAAAGATATAATAATTATCTGCTTTTAAAATCATTTGTAAAAAAATAATAATTAGAAATAATGGAAAATATTTCACTAATAAAAATATTGTTTATATTTTCCACAATTACTAATTTATTTATATTTTCTTCCGGAGATGTTGCTCGTTCGGCAGTTTGAAAATTATGGTCAATGAAAAATATTTTCTTCCGGAGATGTTACTTGTCCGGCTGTTTGAAAATAATAATAAATTTTTGACAAAAAAGGAATTATGGAAACTTGAAACAAATGGAGAGGAACGGGGCAACAGAAAAAATTTCTAAATTTTTTGAACTTTTTTTACCTCTGCCCGCACTTACCTCTCTTCTTCGAAAATGGTTCAGGCAGTCGCCTGGGCAGGCGTGTATAAACAGCCACTTATAATTATTTTCGCAATCTACTCTATGGACTAATTTGAAAATATACGATATTCGCATTCAGAATCAGAGGATATTACATTCTACTAAAGATCCTTTTTCACAATCCTTTTTGGAAGACATTTTTCAATCCTCTTTCGTGATTTTGACATCTTTTTGACACTAGAAGTCTTTAGAATTTTAATAATTCTAAATTTTTCAGTTTCGTTAGTGTCCAAATCACGAAACAGGCTCTTGAAAAAAGGGTAAAAAAAAATTTTTAATAATTTTTCCAATAAATCGTATTTTAATTCGTAAAAATAGTATAGAACATTTTTATAAATTAAATTATTTTTGAAAACAATTCATTACACCAAAATCTAAATCAACAAATCATCAAATTGTACGATAAATATAGGCCGTTTTCGTTAACGTCAAATCAAATGATCGCAGTAATGTATTAATTCTTTTTACTGGTATTTTGACTATCGAGACCTTCTGTCGACTAGCACTGGTTGCTATCTCGAATAAAAGCATTGCAGTACTGCGATCATTTGACGTTAACAAAAACGGCCATATTTTCGTTGCCGAATGTTGAAATTGCTTATTGGGTTTGTTTTGACATTTTATATGTATTTTTTCTCTGCATTTGACAACGCAGTTTTTTTTACTTTTATTTATTTATTTTGACGGATCATACACCCGTCGTTTCGTTGTATTTGTATATTCTTGTATGAAACAAACAAAAGATAATAAGTGGTTTATGAATGGAACGGAATAAATAAATAAATACTAAAATTTAAATAACATTCTTTACTGTCGTTGTTTGATATTCATAGTGTTAAGTTGTGCGCTAATTAAAGAAAGTTTTCTAAACAAGAAATAAAATAAAATTAAAAAACAAATTTACAAAATTATGTCGATTAACAACACAAATAATGTTCAAAGTACAGTAAATAATGTTTGTGAAAACGGATCTCTCATTGAAAAAGGTTAATAGAATTAAATAAAAAAAATTATAACATTTATGATGTATATAAGTTCATCAACTTCTTTCTTATCATTTAAATTTCTCTTTTTAATCTTCTATTTTATTATAATTATAATTTTTAAATGTAATTAAAATTTATTTCTTTGAAATTTTTATAACACCATATAGAGACGTCTGGAAATATAAATAACTTATTATCAACTGATTATTTAATACAATATTTAGAACTTGAAGAATTATGTAAAGAAAATAGTGACTATTTTAAAAAAGATTCATCTGAAAAAGGTCAAAAATTATATGGATTATTTATTAGTTGGATAGATTATATTGAAAAGGCTAAAAAATATGTTACACAAATAAAAGAATTTGTTAATGAATATGATTTTGATGAAAATACACCTGGTAATGGATATCGTAGTTTTATACGTGTAACAGATTGTTGTATTAATTATGGCGTAAATACATGTAAAAAAATTACAATTGGTCGTACAAAAGTATTTTTCCGTAAAGGTTTATATGTTAAAGAAATTGAAGCATGTAATCATTTATTGGATAGTATATGTACATGTTTAGAATATTTATTAATATTAAGACAATGGAGTAATGATGGTGAATTATTTTCAAATGGTATACATTCAGTAGAAGAATTATTTGAACGTGGTGATGCAATTAATCAGTATTGTTTTTATGGTAGATGTTTAGGTTTTCAATATCGTCAATCAATACAAGGTGTATTACGTTTTATATCAATATGTATGGCTGGTTTTTCTGAATCATATTATTCAGATGCTGGTCGTATTGCAAAAACAACTAGCTCTGTATGGACTAGTGGTAAATATTTTATAAATCCAGAATTACGTGCACGACGTATTGTAAATATATCACAAAATGCAAGTATAGATTTTTGTAAATCATTTTGGTTTTTGGCTGAAAGTGAATTAATGCATGCAATACCATCAATTGTTGGTAGTAATGTTAAAGTAAATACTGTAATTAGAATACCACCTGAACCACTTCAAATCAAATCAATTAAAACAGATAATGAATTTATTGATATACCAATACCAGATTGTCATATTGGACCTGGACCAGTATCAGCAAGACTTTTATGTTCAAATCGTCGTCAAAATATGATTGGATCTGAAGGGAAATTAAAAAATTTATTACCATCATCAAATTCATTAATATTTCATTGTCATGGTGGTGGTTTTGTAGCACAAAGTTCTAAATCACATGAATTATATTTACGTGATTGGGCAGTTGCATTAAATACACCAATTTTATCAATTGATTACAGTTTAGCACCAGAAGCACCATTTCCACGTGCATTAGAAGAAGTTTTTTATGCATATTGTTGGGCATTAAATAACGCTGAACTATTAGGTTCAACATGTGAAAAAATTATATTAGCTGGTGATTCAGCTGGTGCAAATTTATGCCTTGGTATTACATTAAAATGTATTGATTATAATATTAGAAAACCAGATGGATTATTTTTAGCATATTGTCCAACATTGGTTAGTTTTGTACCAAGTCCAGCTCGTATGTTGTGCCTAATGGATCCAATATTACCATTTGGATTTATGATGCGTTGCCTTAAAGCATATGCATGTCCAAGTGACAAAACTATTGAAGAAAATAAAGAAAAATTAAAAGCATTAGAAGAAATACATAATGCAAGTTCAAATAATTTAACATATTCAATGTGTAATGATGATATAAATAATCGTCCTTTATCAAATGGTAAAACTTCTACAATATCATCAATAAATGATGGTGAATCAAAATGGGAATATGTACAAGCTGAAGATATACAATCAATTAGTCCATTTAGTGATGGTGCCAGTGATACATTTGCTAGTGCATCACAAAGTGTTGAAAATACTGATTTAGTAACACCAGAAGATTTAAGTTCATGCATTTCATTTGAAGATGATTCTCAACCAATAACACATTTACCTGTAGAACAGGAAAATGAAAATACAATACAACAAAACGATAAAAAAGATACAAATAATATTAAAACTGAAACATCTGAAGAATATGTTGATTATTTTTTAAAAAAATATATAGATAATACACCATCAACAAATGGTAATGATTTAAATTTAGAAAAAAGTACACCTAAAACTGCATCTGAAGAAAATATAGTATTAGATACTGGTAAAGAAATTGTATCATCACAATCAATACAAAGTAAATTAAATAATGCTGTAAATAGTTTTCAAGCAACTATGAATAAATTTATAAGTTCAAGTAAAATACAACCACCGCATTGTACAAAAGATGATTTAAAAAAATTAAATGCTTTAATAGCACGTAGTCCAAGTGATGAATTTGTATTTCAAGTACCAAAAGATCCATTTTTATCACCATACTATGCGAAAAATGAAGTTTTAGAACAATTTCCACGAGTCAAAATTTTGGTCAGTTTCTTTTCTTTTTGTGATTAATTTTTAATTTGAAAAATATAATCTATTTTACATATATATATTTTTTTTGTATATTTTCCAGACAGTTGATATGGATCCATGTTTAGATGATTGTGTTATGTTTGCAAAGAAATTAAAAAAATTAAATGTTAATATTTCATTAGATATTTTAGAGGGATTACCGCATGGTTTTTTAAATTTTACAATGGTAAGCATAAAAAAATAATATAATAATATTTTGTTTTGATTGCAAGGTTAATATAATTTTGAATTTTATGTAGCGTAAACTGTTATCTGAGAAACTGTAATTAAAAAGTTCAAAATTATTTAATAGCGGTACACAAAATTAATAAATACATATATGTAAATTTTATATTTGAACGAATTATATTTATGTATATTCTTGAAGTTATTTGACCTTGTAGTCGAAAATATGTTTATTTGATGTTATATAATAATATATGCTGAAACTGTGGTGTGTGTTTTTTTTTATAAAACAAGTTTCTTCTTAAATAATTTGACGTAGCTTAGCTAGATATTGATATTATTTTTTTATAGACTATGATGATAATCATAGTAATTAAGAGTTCAACTTTGATTGCTGATAAAGTTTTTGCAAAAGTAGAACAATAATTGACAATAATTTACTTTATATGAGATTTTGATCTGACTCACTTTTTTTTTAGGAATTTAAATATAATTAAAAATAAATTAAATTCAGCTTTATAATCATAGTTTTTATCAGTAGTGTCCTAAAAACAAATTATTCTTTTTTTAATTATTTATTAAAATTGTCTATTGTGTAATTTAATTTTTATTGTAATTACTAGTTTTTTTTTATTATGTGTACTTTATATAATAATAAAAGAAAATTTAAATAATTATACTTTATAATTAAATACAGACTTCTTTAAAAAAACAAAAACATTAAATACCTAATTACCGGTCATTAAAGATTAATTATTTTATAATTTTTCTTGGGCTAAAGGTTATTTTAATAAAATATGTAAAAAAAAAATATGTCATCAATGATTTAACAAATCATTTTCAAAGGACTGAGTTATTAATTTATGTGAAGTCAAGTGATACAAAATCACTTTACTGTACAAAATCATTTTATTTTACATATACATATATATACGTATTTTCGAAATAAAAGTGAAAACGATCAGAAAATTATTAATTTTGTTTTAAAAATGAACTAATTATATTAAATAAAGATAATATTAAACTATCTAACTGACCTAAGCTTGTTAAATACTAATAGAAACCTGTTTCTAAACTGTTACCAAACTATAATTACATGCAGTATTAATTAATTTCTCTTATATTATAAATTATACACAAATGTTTTAATTACTTTTAAATAACAAAAAAAAAATACATTAATCAATTAATTTTCTTTGTCTTTTAGTTATCAGCTGAAGCAATGGATGGATCAAAAATGTGTATTTCACATATAGCTGAATTACTAAATAACAACGAAACAGAGAAAATGTTAAAATAAGAAGAAAAATTATATTACATACTACTCATAACATTTAAAAAATTACTTGTATTTTTTGTTATTTATGCTACTATAATAATATTATTAATACTTAAAAAAATATTAAAAAAAAAAAAGATAATGAAACTGATTTTTTTTGGTAGTATAAATAACAAAAAATACAAAATATAAAATATTTAAGAAGAAAAACAAAAAACTGCTTATAAAACTTTAAATATAATAATTGCTACAAAAAGAAATTGAAATTTTTTTAAATCTATATTTCCTTAATAAGGATTGTTTTTTTTATATAAAGCATTTATACAAATTTAATTCAGCATTACTAAAAAAAAATTTATAATAAATTTTTTTTTTTTTGCTTTTAACAAATTGTACTATTTTTTTAAAAAAACTGTTTGCTCAAATTTTTTTTATTATTATTTAATAATAAAATGAATAAAACGATAAAAATAACATATTTTTTATATATATATATAATAATAGTACATAAGAAATGCTTTTTTTTATCTAATTGCGCTCTGTTAAAAAATAAATAAAATTGGCATGTTGAAAAATAAAGATTTATAAATTTATTATATGTTTTTGTATATTATTTTTATTACGTTCAAAAATTTTACGATAAGAGAGATTTGATTTTATATTTATTTATATATATTTTTTTTTTTACTTGTTAACATTTAAAAAATAAATGACATAAAACATTTTAATTAATTTTAGTTTTTTCTTTTAAATTGTTTATGTATAATTTTAAATGTTTGTTTTTTTTTAACTTAATTTCTGTAATAATAACATTTTAAAAAATAATCAGAAAATATAGAAAACAAGAGAAAAAAAACATAATTAAACTGTTTTTTTTTTAATTTTAACTTAAGAAAAAATCATCTATCAAAGATGATTTTTTTTAATAATATATATTTTTATTGAAATTTTGGGGTTTCCTTTTTATGTATTGTTTTTTTAATATTGGTTTTATTTATAATTATTAAATTTATCTTTTTCCATTCATATGTGAACTTTGATTGTTCTGTTGTTGAAGAATATTATTGTTATTATTTTGTTGACCACCACCACCAGCACTAATAATTCCATTTAAATCTTTTCTTAATGTTTTCTGTAGTACATGAGCATCCGCTGGTTCAATACGTTTATAATAATGTTCTTTTGTTTCGACAATTTCAAAACCAAACCTTTTATAGAAATCAATAGCACCATCGTTATTCACTTGAACATGCCTAAAAATCAAATTTAAAATTCGAATTAATAAATTTGATATAGAATTCAAATCATTGTGTTTCTAATTTTCAAATATGTTAGGCACAAGATTTATATGTAATTACAAATAATTGTATACGTTTTATTTTATTTTTGGTTAATCTGAAATATTATCCCGAAAAGTATATTTAAAAAAAGGTTATACAATTTTAAAGAACTTACAAAAAAATTGAATCAAAATTTCCATCCTTTTCAACATAATTCAATATATGATTAAACATAACTGTACCAATTCCTAATCTTCTATATGGATATAAACATCCCAATGTCATAATATATAATCTACGTTGATTTTCTGATGTATCAATACGACAGCATACAGCACCAACAACAATATCATTATAATAGGCTAATTTTGCTAATTCACCAGCTTCCAATACATCAATATAAAATTTATCATTATATGACACTGGAAAAACTACTGTATTTAATTTTTTCAATTGTTTAATATTGTGCGGTGTAACATCACCAAGTTCAATGCTAGCTCTGTAAATAATTTACTAGGTAAATTTAATTTAAAAATAGAAATGTATATAAATTTTTTTTTTATTCAAATAAGAAATTCATACATTTCTAATCAGTTTTTTTCTAGGTTATGTGATTTATATGAAAATAGTGTTAACTTAAATTATAAATTATTATTATTACCTAGTCATTTTCTTATTTAAAATTTATTATGTAGAATTAATCAATTAATTTTCTTTTCGTTTATTAAGATTTTATGGCCGAATTTTAATTTAAATAGAAATGTTTGATTACTTATTTTTTAACATATGAAAAAAAAAATTCTGAGCGCTTCCACTTTTTGACACTGAAATTTTTGACAATTTAAAAAAAAAATTTTATTGCACGTCATATTTTTTTGCACAACAGTTCTTTCAGTGTTGCAATATTGAAGTGGATAGGCTCGATTTTTGTAAAATATTTAGTACTTATTAAGCCTGTTTACACACTGTTGTTGTACTTTGCAGTACCCATCCCGTTCCTTTTGCCAAAAAACTAATTTTGTGGATTTTTATGTTGCATCGTGATTCACGAGTTGTTTGCAAGAATCACGATGCAACATGTGCACCCACTAACACAAACAAATAGATTACAAAAAAAAATAGGTATCAGGAATTCAGGTATCAGTTTCTTTTTCTGTACATAAAATCTTACGCTTACACCTCACATACATAAAATATGACAACAAAATGTGAATACTCATTTAAACAAAAAGTGTTGTGTTGTGATGTCGTGTATACTGGTGTAAACTAGCAGATTAAAATATTTAACATTCATTCCTTTGACTAAAATTATAATTATTTATAGCCAAAGGTAAATATTTTATAGAATTCAAACAAAAATTTAATGCCATAATAATTTGTGATTCTTAGTGTCGACAAATAGCTGTAACCGTCAGAAATTTTCCCAATTCTAATTGCTGTATATTTTAAATTTAAAACTGAACGATCTTAGAACTCAACCCATTTGAAAATTAAACTTATGATATGGGTCAATCTACAATAGAAAACAATCTCGAGTACTCTACCACAAATGAATTATGATTTCTTATTTAATCATAGGCATCTCTGGGTGCCAGTTTATATTTTTCAGTATTTTTTTATATATAAAAAATCAACAAAAACAATTCATATTGGCAAATCTGACATATCTCATGACTGGATTAATCTCATATGACCAATTGAAGTAAAGTTAAATAAATTTATTCATCTTTTTGGGAGCATTATCAGTGTAAGTTTGTTAAAAAAAGTCTAAAATATTATTAATTAAAAAAGTGTAATTAATTAATATGTAACATAAAAGTTAATTTATAAAAAAATATATTGAAATTTGTATAAAAAAATTTCCTTTACAAAATATTTCTGTGACAGCGCATGTAAGGAAAATTTTCGAGTGTACAAAAAAAATATATATTAATTTCCGATAAAAATCTTTTTCTAGATAATTTACTTCAAATAAAAGATTTATTATTTATATTATTTTATAATAATTCTAGTTAAAATATATTAAAAATTCATAATATTTAAAATCCTAATAAGAATTTTTTTAAATGAAATAGAAATAGAGAATTTTTTATTGTAAAAAATTATTAAATCCAGGTATATAATCAGGTCACATGACTTTATATAAAAATTCTTGCATCAAATGTCGTTTTCGAGTTTTTATAGGAAAATAAATTACATATATGATTTACTGTCAGGTGGTTTATGATAATTAAAATAAAATTTTAATTTTTTTTTTTAGAATTTCGAAGACAATTTTTAAGCTAAAAGATGTCGAATTTAAAAAGATTTCAAGATGAAGAAAATGAATCCAAATACGGACGTGTATTCGCCGTATCTGGTCCTGGTAAGTATATTTTATTGACTAAAAAATAGTCAATAAAAATTTCTTATCAATTATTTAAATAATTAAAAACAAATTTACAAAATTGAAATAATAAAATTTTTATTAATTGACCTTGAAATTGTTTTCCAGTTGTAACTGCTGAAGCTATGTCTGGATCAGCTATGTACGAATTAGTACGTGTTGGTTATTATGAATTGGTTGGTGAGATTATTCGTTTAGAAGGTGATATGGCTACTATACAAGTATACGAAGAAACATCTGGTGTTACTGTTGGTGATCCAGTCTTACGTACTGGTAAACCATTATCTGTTGAATTAGGTCCAGGTATTATGGGTAGTATTTTTGATGGTATACAACGTCCATTAAAAGATATTAATGAAACAACACAATCAATTTATATACCAAAGGGTATTAATGTACCAGCTTTAGGACGTGGTCAAAGTTGGGAATTTACTCCATTAAATGTTAAAGTTGGTTCTCATATTACTGGTGGTGATTTATTTGGTATTGTACATGAAAATACATTGGTTAAACATAAAATGATTGTATCGCCACGAGCAAAAGGTACTGTTAAATATATTGCACCAAATGGTAATTATACTGTTGAAGATATTGTATTGGAAACTGAATTTGATGGTGAAATAACAAAACATACAATGTTACAAGTATGGCCAGTACGTCAACCACGTCCATGTACAGAAAAATTACCAGCTAATCATCCATTATTAACTGGTCAACGTGTATTAGATTCATTGTTTCCATGTGTACAAGGTGGTACAACTGCAATTCCAGGTGCTTTTGGTTGTGGAAAAACTGTTATCTCTCAGGCATTATCAAAATATTCAAATTCAGATGTTATCATTTATGTTGGTTGCGGTGAACGTGGTAATGAAATGTCTGAAGTATTAAGAGATTTCCCAGAATTATCGGTAGAGATTGATGGTGTTACAGAAAGTATTATGAAACGTACATCATTAGTTGCAAATACATCAAACATGCCTGTAGCTGCTCGTGAAGCTTCAATTTATACTGGTAAATTTTAAATTAAATTTTTTTTATTGATTATAAAATCATGCGTGATTCATTTTTCCGATTACATAATTTTTATATTACAATTCCATTTTTTTCGGTATCTATAGGTATTACATTATCTGAATATTTCCGTGATATGGGTTATCATGTATCTATGATGGCTGATTCAACATCACGTTGGGCTGAAGCTTTACGTGAAATTTCTGGTCGTTTAGCTGAAATGCCTGCTGATTCTGGTTATCCAGCTTATTTAGGTGCACGTTTAGCATCATTTTATGAACGTGCTGGTCGTGTTAAATGTTTAGGTAATCCAGAACGTGAAGGTTCTGTATCTATTGTTGGTGCTGTATCACCACCAGGTGGTGATTTCTCAGATCCAGTTACATCAGCAACATTGGGTATTGTACAAGTATTTTGGGGTTTAGATAAAAAGCTTGCACAACGAAAACATTTCCCTTCAGTTAATTGGTTAATATCATATAGTAAATATATGCGTGCATTAGACGATTTTTATGATAAAAATTATCCCGAATTTGTACCATTACGTACAAAAGTTAAAGAAATTTTACAAGAAGAAGAAGATTTATCGGAAATTGTACAATTGGTTGGTAAAGCATCATTAGCTGAAACTGATAAAATAACATTGGAAGTTGCTAAATTATTAAAAGATGATTTCTTACAACAAAATTCATATTCATCATATGATCGTTTTTGTCCATTTTATAAAACTGTTGGCATGTTAAAAAATATTATTGATTTTTATGATATGGCTAGGCATTCGGTTGAATCAACTGCACAATCAGAAAATAAAATTACATGGAATGTTATTCGCGATTCTATGGGTAATATAATGTATACATTATCATCAATGAAATTTAAGGTAAATATATCTAATATTTCTAAATATTAAATAAAAATATTAATTTAAATTATTTATTATTAAAATAAAAGGACCCCGTTAAAGATGGTGAAGCTAAAATTAAAGCAGATTTTGATCAACTTCATGAAGATATGCAAACTGCCTTCAGAAATTTGGAAGACTAGATTCGATAAAAATAACAACCAAATTTTTCATATATATATATGAAAAGAAGTAGTAAGCCAACATACATAAATTAAATATGTTACAACATGAAAAATTAAAAAATTTAATAATTTAGCAAATAAGGTCATAAAAACAAAAACAATAACTAATTAAGGATGAATTAAATAATATAGATAAAAAAAAATAAACTTAAAAATTTATTGTTTCGTTATTTCGACGATATAGTATTATTGTATTTAAAAGAACAAAAAAAAATGAAATATTTCATGTAAATTATATTTCATAAAAAAAAAAAACAAACAAAAATAAAAGTCTGGAGCATAATTTTTCTTTAAAACGCGCACAGACATTTATAAAATTTGTTTAACGAAAAAAAAAATATTCACACAAAAAAAAATTGTTATACTTTGTTTTTAATTATTTCTATTGTAAATCTGTTTAATTTTTAATTTGTTTTTAAAATATATTATTTCTGTTTTTTTTTTAAATAATTACCCGAAAAAAATGATCGAGCCTAAAGAAAAGCTGTAAATTTGTTGCATTCCACCAAAAAGGAAGAAGCTATATTTAATATATAAAAAAATTTGAAATATATATTCTAAATAACATCCTTTCGTTTTTATCTTTTATTCGTTTGTGTGTATATTTCAAATAATAATAAAAAAAATTCTTGTAATTATAAAAAAAAAATAATTTTTTAAAATAATAAAAAAAATACCGTTTATGAATTTTTAGAAACTGTAAAAACAAAAATAGGAAAATATTAGAGCTTTTCGGAAATTTTTTTTTGTGTTTTTTAAATTGTATTATTAAATGTTCTAAAAAGTTGTTAAAATAATTTTAATGAAAAATAAAACTTGATATTCTACAATTATATGGCTTCAATGTATCATAAAAATATAATTACAAATAAAAAAATATATAATTATGAAAATTTAAATTTGAATAATTAATTGAAAAAGACATCTTTATATTGGTTTAACATTCTATACGGAATCGTCTAGTAAATTTTAAAAGAGTATTATCATTCATTTTAAATCAATGGAATTATGTACTATAAAAAATTAGAAGAATTTATCATCTACTAAGTAAACATTTTAATTGAATAATTACAATTGGTAAATTAATATAAATAAATATTTATTAGTCATAATATAGATTAAATTAAGAATAAACTAGAATTAAATTTTATAGCTTCAAATATAAACAGAATAATTTAATAACAGTTTCCGTTCTAAACTCCCAGATTCCGGACCGGATGTTGTCTCAATTCTCAATTTATACAAATTCTGAATGCTCCCTCTAGCGATGGAAAAAATTCCAAATATCTCGTGTTTCTTTAACTGTCAAAATTCAATTATAATTGTTGTCAAAGTCAAAGTTATAATTTTTCTTTTTTAATTAAAAATGGCACTCAATCTTACTGTTCGTGTTCATCCTGTTGTTTTATTTCAAATTGTCGATGCATATGAGCGCAGAAATGCAGATTCACATCGTGTTATTGGTACACTACTTGGTAATTATTTAAATAACATAAAAGAAATCATACAAATTATTAATTATTATTATTATCCATCAAAAAATGATTCTAGGATCTGTTGATAAAGGTGTCGTAGAAGTAACAAATTGTTTTTGTGTACCCCATAAAGAGCATGATGATCAAGTTGAAGCTGAATTAAGTTATGCTCTTGATTTGTATGATTTAAATAAAAAAGTTAATTCGAATGAAAGTATTGTTGGTAAGTAGACTTGTTTAGAATCGACGTCATCTCTTTTAATATGAATCAACATAACCTATAATTTACCATTTATAATTTTTTTTTACTTACATTAATATGACAACGTAGGTTGGTGGGCTACCGGTAATGAAGTAACTAATCATAGTTCTGTAATTCATGAATATTATGCCAGAGAATGTAATAATCCAGTTCATTTAACTGTTGATACAAGTTTACAAGGAGCACGAATGGGATTAAAAGCATATGTTTGTGTATCACTTGGTGTACCAGGTGGTAAAACAGGTTGTATGTTTACACCAATTAATGTTGAAGTAACAAGTTATGAACCAGAAGTTGTTGGTTTACAATTATGCCATAAAACAATTGGTGTTTCAAATCCAAATCGACCAAAAACTGTATCACCAATGTTAGATTTAGCACAAATTGCTGAAGCATCAGATAAATTATTGATTTTATTAGATCAAATGTTGGTATATGTTGAAGATGTATTAAGTGGTAAACAAACACCAGATAATGCTGTTGGTCGTTCAATATTGGATTTAATACATTCAGTACCAAATATGACACAAGAACAATTTACGCAAATGTTTAATTCAAATATTAAAGATTTACTTATGGTCGTTACTTTGTCACAATTAATTAAAACTCAACTACAACTAAATGAAAAACTTACATTTTTAACAACAAATTAAAAAAAACTAAGAGGAAAGAGTTTTCAGAAATTAAGAATCAAATTTTCAATTTGGATTATAAATAAAAAAAAAGAAAATTTAATTTATAATTTAAATTCAAACAACATTTGTAAAATGAAATTTGTAATTGTTCAAAAAAATTATAATAATAAAAAAAAATTATTCTACAATTACAAATATTGAATTTTTATTTAATTAGATTTTATTTATTTTTTGAGTTGAAACTAAAGTTGAGACTATTTTATGAATACATATATATGTAGAGTAATTTTACATTGAATAATTCACTAAGATTTTCTGCAAAAAACGATAGCAGCCAGAACGAATATGTCTCAGGCTGGTTAATAATTAGAAGAAATTCATAAATATACTTTTGTAAATTCAACAATCTTATACTCCACAATATTTAAATTCAACAATCATTGCTTTAGTTCAAAAGAAAAATACGATATTACAAATACACATTAAAAAGGAAAAGTATTAAATAACATACATTTCTGCTAACAATATATTTCCTTAAATTTCCTGTTAATAAGATTTAACTAAAGCTAGTTTACATCATAGTGTCTCGCCTATTAAATTATATATATTAAAATAAAAACAAACAAATAATTGGGTGAAATGAATACTTTTTAACTTGTAGATAGTATAATTTTATTTTTCTTTTATATTGCATGACCAATTCACATTATATATATAGAAACTAGACTAACTTGTTAATCAAATAAATATTGAAGCCGCCGCCTATGTAAATCATTCGTTTGTGGAGGAATTATAAACCATAAACAATTGTATATATAATTTGAAATATATCACTAAAAGTTTTGACCCAAAAATATTAAATAAAATAATTATAAATTTAGTTTAGTGGATACATACAAGCAATGTGCTTTCAGTTTCTATGTAATAAGAATTCTTATTTCCAATTATATTATAATTTATAATCCATTTTTACAAAATCATATTTATCTCACCTAATAAATCTATTTAAAAATATATGGGGCGTTAATTTTAAATAATTAAAAATTTGTTTTATATTAAAGCTTTTACGATATTGCAAAAAAAAAAATAGGTTTTCTTAAAACAATAAAAGAACATTAAATATGATTCATTAATCAAGGTCTTGCAAAACACATAAAATACTATAATGATTAGGTCACAAAAAAAGGTGAAATCGTGACCTAAACATAGATTTAATTAATAATAATATTTTTGATCGACCTGAGAAATTTGAAATAATCAATAAAACAATAGAGAGAATTTGTTTTTAAATTTGTGATTGAATTAAGAAAAGATAAATATATTTTCTTGTCTGTCTCTCTTGTATTAAATTGATAGAATTTTTATTACTTAATAGTAATTTCCTCTTTTTAAAAAACTTGCGAAAATTTATAACATTATTTCATATCCGATTGTATAAATTATTAATTTACAATTATCTCGTTAACCAATTTTTAAACTACATATACACATATTCATATATAATCAATAATTAATTACATAAGATTTATTGGTTTTAATATAAATAATAAATATATGGAACATTTAAATTTATTGTCAAGTTCTCAAATAACTGATGGTATACTATACATTATATAATTTAATATTATGAAATTTCCTTTTGTTTTTATTGCAAAATAAAGAAATATTATATACCTACAATAAAAACGAGTGCATAGTGCACGATGATTATATTACATGAAAAAGTATGATATAAATAATATACCTTTTTTCTGTAAGGGTTCCATAAATGTAATAATAAATTCAGTACCCCCCAATACAAAAAATTATGTATAATCAACTGATTTCTATAAACTTTTGAAGATTACAATAATAATAAATTTTGAAAGTCGTAAAATAAAAGTTTTCAACAAATATTGAAGAAGCTACGCTACAGTATGCAAAATCCGTATTCGTACATTTTTAATTTAAGACATTTCATTCGTTTTTTTTCTTTAAATTTTTTAATTTAATTCCAGAAAATTTTGCATGACATTTGCAGTAATGGACACACTTTTATCTTTAAAATAAGGGTGTACGAATACGGATTTTGCATACTGTATATGTACATAAAAATTATAATTTTCAATCAAAAAGTTGGTTTTGATTCTACTTTTTTAATCCTTTTAAAACTTACTTATAATTTCTAATCGTTTGGAATTTTGGAATAGTACTTCTTATTAATTATTAATAAAGAGTATATACTTCTCCTATTACTTTTTTTAATTAAGTATTCGAACAAAACGGAACCCTATACATTTTTGTAATGTTAATTTGTAGATATTAGCTTTTTAATTGAACTATAAATAATATGTTTAGAAAGAATTATTAAATAGATGCCTTTTAAAACCAAAGTTCGGAACGAAAATTACTAGAATAAAAATAATAATAAAATTACATTGTACCAAAGACTATAATAATATATTATTTATATAAGTCTTATAGTCTTTGATTAAATTGTTCATATACTTAATATATTGAAAATAGATTTAATAATTATTAATCATTCCGCTTATTTTAATATGTAGACGAGATTATTATACCAATTAACAAAATAGTATTTTTGATTAATATTTAAATTCAATAATAAATTAATAAAGATCTTCAAAACTTCACCTAACAAAAAATCATAAAAATTCTATTTGATGAATTGAAATTAAATTAATGTTAATTGATCAATAAATTATTAACTCAAATTTTAAAAGAATAATACTACTTAAAGAATAATGCTACTTTATAACTGTGTTAGATTTCGAGATATTTAAAGATTTGTGTTTGGATAAATTGAAAAATACATACGATTTTGATAAACGAATCAAAAACAAAGTCAAGTTAACGGTTCGCTTTCTACGCAATCTTTATGATTGTGCATCAGATCACAATATTAGAGTATTTTTTACGCAAAATAAGCAAAAAATTATTTTTTTTGGATTCTTGACTTAGACCACTTTCATAATCAACGGCACAATTATATTTCCATATATTAAATATATAGAATTTACGATATAGAATTGTAGAATTTTAAATGAAATTTATATAGTTTAAAAACAAAAAATTAACTAAAGCAAATACCATATAAATATGATGTATGTATATACATAGTCTGTGATTAAAGTATATAGTATCTTAAAGAATATTTAAATTAAATTTCATAAAATGATGATATACCCAACTCTGAATGTTAGGTTCAGAAAAGTATACATGAAATTTTAAAACAAAGTACAAAAATCTGCCCTCTATTTCAAATGTATAATAATCCCGTCAAGCACACATTTGATTACAAATTTCAAATATTATTAAAAAATATCTTTATGCTTTTTTGCATTTGCTTTTTTTGCTATTTTACAAAGTATCTATATACATCCAAAATAGATACTAGAAAAAACGAAATTGCATAAACCTGTATACACAGAAAAAGATTAATAAAGAATTTTTACGAAGCAGTGGAATTGAATGTAAATTTTTATTATTATTTAATTTTTTTTTCAGTTACATATTTCATTACAATTCTTTTGCATAATTAAAGCCATTGCACTGTTTTAGAGGGTAAAAATCTTATACACACATTTATATAATAAAATTGAAAATCTTATTCAATTCTTCTTACTTTTTCGAAATTCCTCAATATACAATAATATATAATATATTGTATAATAAGTATCATATTTGTTTTTCATTACTCAATCCTTTTGGGGAATGGGTGGGAAATCTATATTTACTATTTTTATATATATGTACAAGATTTTATATATACAAATATAATAACGGAGGGATTCATTTCATTAATACTCTAAAGTTAACTTTTATTTTTTGTAGGGTGTTTAGAGATTTTTCTTTGATTTTCATTTTGGTATATAAATGGGTACACCCAACTAAATTGATATCAGAAGTGATTTAACTTTGTGTTTATTTACTTTTAATTGCAAAAATTTAATTGTTTTAAAAATATTTATCAAAATGAAATACAGTGTAAGTTTATATAGTATTTACCTAACTAAATTAGTATACCATCCAGCTACAAGAAAAAGGATTATTTAATATATTTATTATTATTTATATAGATTGTTTTATGCCTTGTAATGATTGCTATTATTAGCTGTATTGCTGATGATTCTATAGCACCAGAAAAGAAAACTGAAAAACGTGGTATTTATGGTGGATTTGGTTATGGTCATTATCATGCACCATTAATAACACATCATGGTTATTCTGGATTTGGGGGTTATCATGGTGGATATTTAGGAGGAAGTCATGGTTATTATGGTGGACATGGTTTATATGGTGGATATTATCCAGGACATCATGGTCATGGTTTTGGTCATCATTATTATTAAAAAATTAAAGTGTGAATATTAGTTCAAAATTAAAAAAAAAAAATTAGACAAAAATCTGTTTAGATGTAATAAAAAAAATAATGATGATTTTATTTTGAGTGGAATTGTTGTTTCTTAAAAATTATTTCTTAAAAAAATATGAGTGATTTGAATTTTCTAAATAAATATTCTTTTTTTTATAAAACTAATTTATTTCATTTTATTGCTAATTTGATGATAGTATACTCTTCAGGTTTCACAATTTTTAATGCACTATATTATATTATAGGTTTAGTTTAAAAGGTATATCTTTCACGAAATTGTAAACAAATCAAAACCATTTATCAGAAGACTATTTTCACTAAAATTCACCATAAATTTAAAACAAAATCTTTAAATTGAATTTTTATTTACAATAAATAAATAATATCTTACAAATGTATTCATCATGGCACTAAGAAATTACCACGAAATTTTATAACTTTATTAACATGAAATTATACTTGCTATTACCACTCTAACTATATACTAATAATGATAACCTTTGTTAGCCTGATCTGCATAATAATTTTGTTCTGTTAATTCTTGTTGATTCTGTTGTTGATCTGTAAAAATTGTATATTACATTTTTTATGAGTAGTAAAGTTAAATTAAATATTTCAATGTTAATTACATATAATTAATTATAATACTCACTTTGAATATGATGATAATAATTTGATAAATCATCATTAGGTCGTTCTGGTGCACCATATGGTGGTAATAAACTTATTGGTGGACGATTAGCTGCAGAACCAGATGGTTGTGGTTGTTGTGTTGTTGGTGGTGTATTATTAATAATAATTGGTCGCCATGGTGTTGCTAATGTAGTTTGAATTGTTGGTGTTACAGGTGCAATAGATGGTGATATTTGTCCAGGTGATATAGCTGATCCAGATCCAATTGGTATAACTGATGGAAATGTACTTAATGTTGGTGATGGTGTTCCAAATGCTACAAATGTAGGTCTTTGAGAAATTACTGATAGTGGTGGTGGTGAAGGTGCTGCAAATTGAATACCAAGTGGACGATTAATAAAAAAATGTTGTGGTATAATTGGAGCAGCTGGTATTGCAGCTACAGGTGGTGGTGGTGGAATTGCTGCTACAGGTGCAGTTGGAATTGAAAAACCTATATGAGCTGGTGATGCAGCAACAAAACTCGGATGTTGATGGTAATGAATATTATTAAAAGGTACAATTGGAGCTGGGGCTGGGGCAATTGCAGCTGGAACAAGACCCGAAGCAACAGCATATGATGGATAATGTTTATGATGATATTGTTGTAATTGAGGATAATTAGCATTATACGATTGTACTACTGCACCACCAGGTCTAATTGCATATTGTATAGGTGGTGGTGAAGCAATAACTGGTGCTGGATTTGCTAATGGTACACCGAAATGAGCTGGTGATACTGGTGCATGATGAAATGGTGAAAGTGTATTACCAAATAATGATGATGGTGTATTAGCATAATGAATATTAGATGCTCCAAAACCAGCTGGAGCACTAAATGCTAATTGTCTATTACCACTTAAAAATGGTTTATTATAAATAGATCCACCAATATTTGGAATATGATATCCATAATATGAACTACTATATGGTTCTTGTAATAATCCATGTCCTTGATAATATGCACTACGTTTTAATGGATTTCTATTTTCAATTAAATCATTTTCCAATAATAAATCCTTTTCATTAATTAAATTATCCTTTTCACTATTAATATTTTCTTTACTTGCACTAATTATTTGCACAGCCAATAATGAAATTATTAAAATTAATTTAATTTTGATAAACATTTTCACAAAATTTTTTATCAATTTTTTTTCACTTTTTATTGAACCAAAATTAAATTATTGCAATTTTTATTTAACAAAAAAAAAAAAGCAAAATAACGGTCCTAATTTTAACAAAATAACAAACTGAATGAGACTTACATTTCATTCAGGTGTTGTATTTATAAAGCGGATGTAGTATTAATAGACCTACTGCTACTATATACCTTTGTCATAATCAATAATTTAATTCCATGTCCAAATTATCCAATAATAATATATTTAATTTTATTTTAAATAGATTTTCTGTATAGCCCTGTCCAGTGTATGTATAGTAGCATATATTTCATTAGTATTCTAATCAAATTTTCAGATACTTTTGGTATATAAAATTCACTAAGCGATTTTATTTCTGTATATCCATAAAATTTCAAAAAAATATATTCAAAAATTATTATAGATTAAAATTGATTTTACTGATACTATGTATACCAAAATAAAATAAATAAATATTATTAAAATCACCACACGATGATAAATGCTTTCACTGAAAATATTATATATATACGTATGTAAATAATAATGAAAAGTGCAAAAAATAATAAATATTTTGTATATAAAATGCGTGATCTGAAAAATTATATTATTATTTCTTTGTTGAAATAATATTAATAACGTATTGCGTTTTGGATGAATGTTTTGTAAAATTAATATATGAAAACGTTGAGCATAATCATTATAATAATGTACTATATAAAATCGAATTTATTAATTTATAATGACTTTGTGTTCGGTTTATTTTAAATTTCATTGTTTAATATATTTAACGTCTTATAATTTTAAATTCCTGGTATATTAAAATATTTATATTGTAAAACATTTTAATAATAATAATTATGATTAATCATTCATTGAAAATTGTAACAATTAATTAATGTTGCAATTTATCGGTTATGAATGATATTAATTTAATGAATATAAAGTAATAGTTTAATTAATCGATTTTATATTATATCCTATATAATTTCTAATTGATTTCAAAATTACAATTGGTACCAATGAAATAATTATAGAACACATTTAATTTGTATTCTATAATTAATTCTAAGGAGAAGGATTATTAAATTTAAAATTTTGTAACATTCAATAAGTTACAACAAATTAAAATATATATGTATGTATAATATAAAAATTATTGTTGCAGAGCATTTTTTTACGTGCGTCTATAAAATTATTTCATTACAAGTTCATTAATAAAAAGAAAACAATTTTATTTACATATTTACAAATAAATTATTTGGTGAAATAAAATATTTAAATTAAATTAAACTTTATAGAGAAGATATTTTAATATTACATAAATTTTGTTATATGTACTATAACATATAATTTTAATGTATCGATTAATATTCAGTTGTAAACTGTAGTATATTTCCTTTCTCCCAATAGTAATATAATGGTGTACATATATATATTTTCACCACAAAATTATAATATCAAAATATTGATACATTATATGCATATGTATAGTTACTATAAATTTTATAGGAAAGACGAAGTTAGTGAAAGTTAAAAAAATATAAAATTAAATAATCGGGAGTTTTTATTTTTCTTACTGAAATCTATTTTTTCTAGAAAGAAGTATGTATTTATTTTAATCGAAACTATTTGCAGATAGTATAATAGAATATTTAGATTTAGATCATTTTGTACGTTGTACGATATTATGATTAGGAGCTGATCATAAAACAATTTAGAGATCTTTCTTGAACTTTTTCGAAGTCATATAGGTTTTAGATCTTATTAGATCGATGTGATCTCTATGTATGATGAAAATATATTTTATGCAATTAATCTAATTATACATTTTATTAGACAATTGAAAACTGTAATTGTTATTTCCTTTCCTATTATTTCGCACTTACCTGTTGCATTATTATTAAATTGCATGCAATTTAATTGAATTCATTAATGTATATAGCTTTGCTATAGTCTGTAAAATTAAAGGAATTGTCATAAATTGTAATATAAATTAATTTAAAATAAAATATTATACAATTTATTTAAAAAAAAAAACAATAATATGTAATGTTTTTCCTTTGCTCCACACACAAACTGGTTAGATATGTTAGATACTAAAACCATACTAGTTAATAGAAAACTAAGTTAATAAATTAAATGAAATCATAAATCTGGAGCACCTATTAAACACATAGTAAAAAAAAATGCGTAACATTTTGTGCGAAAAAAACGCATTTATACTATTTTTACTTTGTAAATTAAATTAATTATTCATAAAAAACATTTCAAGTTTTTCAATTTTGACTTTTTAATTATATATTTAGGTAAAAAGTTTTAAATATAAGAACAATTTAATTTCATAAAATTATTTAATATATTTTATTTACCAAAAATTTAATAATAATATTGTTCAGGTGAATATAAATTAAATGCTGATGTTGATTTAATAATAATATTGTTCAGGTGAATATAAATTAAATGCTGATGTTGGCTGATGAAATTGATTTAAATTTGATGAATCTGGGTAAAGTAAAAAACAAAAATTTTGTGATAAATTGATTTGAAATATAAAATTTTTCATTAAAATGAAATTAAATCAATTTTCTTTTTACCTTCTTGATTATTGTAAAATTGCTGCTGATGATGGTAATTATTTTGTGGTATTTCAATATTTCGAATAGAATTAGATAATTTGTTAACATTATTACTTGGTATTAATTGTTGGTAATGTTGATGATGTGGGTAATTAATTAAAAATGGTGTTGGACTTGAATTTGATTGAGTAATTTGATTTTTTTGTTGAACAAAGTTGTCTACGAATATAAATAAAGGTATTACACAGTGAATCAAATAAATTGAATAAACTAATTTGGATAATTATTTATAATTTATAACTAACTGATTACTTACCATTATTATAATTTCCATTCGAATCATAATTAGATATTGGTGATTGTCGTAATTGTTTATCTAAATTTTGATTTGGATACGAAGATTCCAAGGGTGAATTCTGATTAAGAGAATAATCTATAAAATGGTTTTCAGGCGATTGATGTGACTGTTGGTGTTGAGGTCTATTACGGTGATCTGATATAGCAGTTGCTGGAAAATCTTCAGGATTACTTGGTCCATAATTTTGTTCTTCAGGTCCAAAAGTTTGAACCGCAGGCGGGCCAGAAGGTGGACTATTATTATTAGTTTGTTGTTTGTTAGGGCTATTGTTACGATCATTGTAACCTTCAGGAGCAGAAAATGACATTTGTCCATTAGAAGATGGACTATTAGATTGTTGATTTGATGGGATATTATGTGTATAATCACTAGAAGTTTGTCCATAGTTTTCTTCACCGGAATGACCTGACGTTAGTCGTAAATTTTGCTCTTCTTCAGGAGCATAGGCTTGTCTAAAATTTTGATTTCCAAATTGTTCGATATTTGGTCTAAAATTGTTAGATTGTTTTTTTCTTGGTCCATTACGTTGATCAGTAAATCCTTCTGGATTAGAAAATTCAAAACCTGCTGAATTTGGATCATTTATTACTGCTGTAGAAGTAGGATTTGGTCTATTATTATTTTCCCCAGCAGAAATGGGTAATTGTTGATTATTATTGTTGTTACCAACTGGGCCGGATGGTCCACTAGCTCCCATTCCCATACTGTTACCAACCGGGCCAGATGCCATATTATTTTTTGCATTATCTCTTGAAGGATTAGGATCAGGTAGAGAACTTGGCCCGGTAGGACTCGATGGTGGAACAACATTATTAGATGTAGATTTCATAGATTGTCTTGTTGGCATTGGAATTCTATTCCTTAAAGTTGATAAATTAATTGGTGGTTTACGTGTTATTGGTAAATTCATAAAATTAGAAAATTTTTGCCATATCATTTTTTTTATCATTGTTTTTAATATAATTGTTCGTTTTGGTCGATTCTGATGTTCATAATTTTGTTCTAATTTTGGTAACGCACTAATTACATAACACAAACACAAAACACTAAATACAAATAATTGAAAACGCATTTTAATTGTAGAATTTATTTACTATCGCATGTATTTCAAAACAACAAAAAATTAACACCCGTTCAAATCACCGCCTAAATCTTAACTGGTAAAATTAAAAAGTTGTAATAATTTAAAAAAAAAATATTATTAAATTGTGGCTTTATTTAGGTTGAAAATTAATTTAAAATGTTAGAAACATGTTTTTTAAAATCTTAATTATGTCTACGTTATAGGTAGATTATAACCGAAAAAACTTTGCAAAAATATTTGAATTTGATTTTAAATGAAAATTGCACAAAATATTTTTTTTTTGTTATTAAGAAAAAACCATATGGGATAAAAATATTACATTAATTGGTTAACATATGAATTTTCACTTATAAAAGACAACCTTCAAAGACCCAATATCTAGATCATTTTTATACTATAATATCTCTATTATTTATTTATACTTTATTTACTATGCTTTTAAAATAATAATTTATATTACTGAAATTGCATCACGCACTTTTATATCTCATTGAACTTTAAATGAAAGTGTTTTGTTTTTTAAATTATATTGTAATTAATAGTTATATAAAATATGATTTCCGATTTATCGTATATGAATATTCCCATAAAATTGTTATCATATTAAAATTATAATAATTTGATTTGTTTTTATATAAGAAAATCATTAGATTAATGATTATTTATCAATACCGTCGTAAAATAAAATTATAATGAGTAATGAAAAAATATATGTAGTTAATATATTCATTATATATTTATATTATATAGTAAAGTATATTATGGATATTATTTTGTTTGTAGCATTTGCATTGCATATTTTCAGGCAAATATTAATAATATAAATTTTATACATAGTAGTGTAAATTGTTTGCCAATTTGAAAAAAATTACTTAGGGAAGATAAATTAGGTATAGGATATTAAGAGAAATATAACTAATGACGATTTGAACGTTAACTGGAGTAATATTAGTATTCAATATGGAAAATTAAAATTAGTATTCAATATTTTCCACAAAATATTCAAAGGTGATTCGAAAAACATCAAAAAGATAGAAATGTTAGTTAGTTAGCATTACATTATAATATCCATAAACGATAGCATAAAAAAAATGTACTTTACAAATCGATTAAAATGTAGTTTATTCTTTAGCGAAACATGATCTATACAATCGATAAGAAATAAAAAACTTCGATTATTAATGTATTCATTCTATATATATATTTAATAGTCTTCAATAAAGTTTTAATAGCCTTAAGTTATGAAATTAATTATTAATTTAATATATAAAGTAAATACTTAATTGATTTAAAATATTATTTTCATCCTATTATTTAATACAAAATATTTCCCTTACAATTTACATGAAAATTTCATGTAAAGGAAATATTTTGATTAACCAATAAAATGTTTTAAATATAATTCAAAAAGCTTTTTCTGTACACAAATTACACAATTCTTTCAAAACTTCTAATATTTATTTATTTACGCGCGAGCAAATATTTATTAAAAATTTTCTTGTAAATATTTATAAGAATACTCATATATTATTAGCATAATAGCACCACCAGGTCCTAATCTCATTACTTTTGGTAATAATCCTTTATATAATGCTAAAAATCCTTCTTCTTTATATATTAAACGAATTGTACTAATTGTACTTTTATATTTAATTTTTCCTGGTTCTGGTTGTGGTCCTTGTATTCTTGATTTCGCAACATCAAATGGTATATTCATAATTGAACCTATTACACCAGATGTAAATCCAATTCCAACTTTTCTTAAAAATTCATATGTTTCATTTTCAAATGATTGAAAATGATTTTTTACACTATGATAAAAACCAAAATATACCATATTATATACACCATTACGAGACATTGTAGCTGTAACACCTTTATTAATTGCCTTTAATCCACCTTGATTAATAATTCGTTTTGTTACCGCAAATGTACTTGGTGCTTCTTTCATACGTGATCGTTCTGCTTGTTGTGCAACTTTAACAACTTCAAATGGATTTACAGCAATTGCTTCTGTTATACCAGCACCTAAACCAGCTAAACAATATGTCTAGAGAAATAAATTAATATATGTATATACATATATATATTTTTATTGCAATTAATATACCAAAGGTGTTGGAACTGGTGATCCAAACATAAATAATGGTGTAAATTGTTCAAAGCATACAAATTTAAGTGCACGCTTTGGAGTCTCTGCTAAAATTGGTGGTAATATTCCTTTCCAAAATGACAAAACACCTTCAGTTCTAGACATCTTTACAATGCAATCAAATATACCTTTATAATATTTCTAACATAAATAAAAAATAACTTAAAAAATATTTACTGTATGTGAAGAAATAAGATTTATGTATTTTTATAAAAACCTCAGAATTTGCTGCTGATTTATTTTGTAATTGAAGACGAGTTTTAATTACATCAAGGGGTTGCATTATACTAACTTCTACAAAACCAGCTGAACCTCCTGCCGCAGCTTGCATAGCTGCTTTTTTAAGCAGTGAACTTTCATTTTTATTTTGATTATTTGTCATATTGTTGGATATGTTAATTTTTGTTTTTATAATCTGTATTATTTGTTATCCTAAAATTTTAATAAATTTTTAATAAAACAATTTTCATTTGCAACGGAAAAAAAATTATTTGAATCCTGAATCAATTGCATTTTTGTAGTAATTTTATTGCGTATAATGTTATGCTACATTTCCTTTAGAATATGTATTTATTTATGTTGATACTTTTAAAATCAGCCATGTTTGTAATTTCTCATTTTAGAATTAAATTAAATTAAATAATTAAATATATTTACTTTCGTTTTGCTATTAAATTTCAGGCAACAAAAATTCTTATGAACATTCTTATTTCAACATGTTTTTTGTTCATGATTTAAATTTGTATTTAATAAATTAAAAATTTAATTGCTTCCTTTTCATTTAAAATGTCTTTCTTTAAAAAAATATTTGTTTTTTCAAATAAGTATATTTTAAAAATGCAATTTTGCAATTCATATCTTTTCTTTTTCTCACCCCATTTATCTTTGCTTACCGGAAACTTTTTTTTTAACAAAAATAAACCATTATATACACTTTTCTTTATTGACTAGGAAAACTTTGTTAAACAAAAATGTTTTTAATATTGTAAAATCTAATAATGACTATACTGAACTGATTTTGATGATACAATATAGTAGAATGATGGAAAAATTCATTTATCAAATAAGCTTTTTTTTCCAAGTCCAAAAAACTCATTTATTTGGCACAAAAATGCGCAATGAACTTAAAAAAATAAATAAATAATTAAATAATGTTGGAGCTTTTAGTCATATTTAAATAATGAAGAAAAATTACTACATATATATACCTAAGTCCTATTTATAAAAATGTTTTCAAAAAGCTCATATTATTTTATTATCTTGTGTAAACAAAAAAAAACAAAAAGCATTTTATTATAATTTTCACCTTTAAATTGAGAGAAAACAAATAAATAATTAAATATACCATTTATTATATACTTACTTTATTATTTACTTTAGTATTATAATATATTTGTTTTATACCATAAACCATAATTTTGTACTGTATAAACTCGTATTTTATTTACATAATTTTATTGTGATAACGAAATAACTTAAATATCTATATATATACTAAGTACATTTAGCCGGAAAAATGTTAAAAAAATATAACTCTTTCTGCGATCACTTAAATAAAGCCGCAGAGAAACTAAAATTTATAAAAAAAAATTTTAGAAATAACCAAAATTCAATGTCATTTCATATAAAATTTAAGGTCTAGTTATAATGTACATAACTTGACAAAAACTTTAAAACTTTGGAAAAATTAATATCGAAAGTTTTTCCAAGTTTTCACAGATCACACTATCACAGCTTTTGCAAAGTCTATTTAAAAAGTCTATAACTGTGTCAATAATTTAAAAAAAATAATTTCAATAATAAAACATAAAAGAACTACTTTGTTTAAAACATCCAAAGTGACAGCCAAATTTCAAATTTTTTTACGACTCTGAGGCCTGAGCTCACCGTCACCTTAGAGTATATAATATCAGGAGATGCTATAGTAACTATTATGTGTCGTACGTTTTTGTGGAGGGAAAGGGGATTATATATACAGAAATCAATACAGAACAAAATTATTTTTGACAACTCAAAATTATTTTTGACAACTATAAGACCAAAAAAACTAAAAAAAATTTCGACACAGCTTGTAGGGGCAAAATTATACTATAGCATCTCCTGATATTATATACTCTAAGACCGTCACCAACAAAAGTATTCAACAAAAAGTTTTAAAAATTAAAAATGTAGAAGAGAAACATTTTTCATTATAAATTATATGATAACGAATTTTAAATGAGTTAATGATTTGGTTATACATAAATGTATGATTACATACATCTAAAAAAAAAATCTTCGTATGAGTAACGAAACGCTATAAGTGTATAAATACATAATTTTGATAGCAATGAAATCCTGATAAATAGAGAATTATTAACGTTTTACTTATTATCCTGTATCAAAACTATTTTGATCCGACAATATCATGTACCTATATACTTTTAAATTTAAATTATAAGCTGTGTGTTCATCAAACTTTAAATGTCTTTTTCTTAGAAAATCATTTTTAAACACTTTACAACATTTCGTTTCTCACATGAATTAAAGAGGTTATCTTTAATTGATTTGTAATTTAAAACGATTTGACCTCTCGTATTTTTTTATAAATAATATACAGTGTTTACATAAAATACATATAAATGGAATCATTTTGAAATATTCCTTTATGTCTTATGATCAATTTAACATGATAAAATCATATGAATTAAATAAAAATGTATATCAATCCATTAAAATATAAATAATTTAATAAAAAATATAAATATGTAAAGAGTAAATTTAGTTAGAAACAATATTTTTTAATTTTTAAAATGTAGTATGTATATATAAAATGGTTATTTAACCAAATAAATAAATAAATAAATAAATAAATAAATTTCAATAAGCAGCTGAGCTATTCATTATGAAATTATTAATTATATTCTTAAAACGAACAAGGGAAACTAAGTTTTCCATCAAAATATTTTTCAATTTTTTTTACGCGCCAAAAACTACATTAAACATTATGTATAGCTATTTGTGTATTTATAATAAAAATAATGACTAACCTTAAGTTTTACATTCCGTAAGATCGTAATTATAGGAAGAATTTATTTCTATAATTTCATCAGAAAACTGCATCTGATATATAGCACTAAAACACTTTTGTTTTGATGGTAGACAACTTTTTAAATTTACTGAAAACTTTAAATTTTATAAACTAAAAACGACTTCTTTAAAATAAAACTTCAAAAACACTGCTTCAATAAATTAAAAAACAACTATACCGTTTTATGTTTCTGAGAATCGATTCTTACGCCATTTGAATAGATTCTACAATTTGATCGAAATTTTTAATTAGTTTCGAGACTCGATAAATTCTCGGACATACGATAAATGATAATTTTTTTGTTATATGGGGAATCGTTACATTTTTTTTTTATATTTTTTTTTGACATTTCTTCAGTGTGCAATTTTTTTTTGGAATTCGTCAAATTGAAAAGCGAAAAATATAAAGAAAAAGAAGAATTTCTTATAAGAGATTTATGTATCAAATATCACCTGAAATTATTTCAGGTTTTAGAAAATTTATAAATAATAATAAAAAAATAGTGAATTTAAACAAATCCAAAATCTTTTTTCAACAAATTTAAATGGAAAATAAAAGTTGAATAATGTCAAAATAATTAAAAATCCAAAAGAAGAAAAAATTCTTTATTTAGTTGCTTTTTTTTTCGTGTGTGTTTCATCAGAAACGACGATGAGTTTATAAAATTATGGGGTCGCAAACCTTGGAAATAATACGCCAAGGTGTTTGGGCATCCTTAACCGGTGGATGGTTTTATGATCCTCATCAGAATGTTTTCTGTAATGCAATTCATCTTTATTTATGGTTGTTTTTATTATGTGCCCCATTTGTCACGTATTTGGTAAGTAACTATTATATAAAAATAAGAAATGCAAAATTGCATGACGGCCCCATTTTTTCTTATTTCTTTTTCTCCTTTCTTTTTCTTTACATATTGATACACGCACTTTTTGTTTTACAATAGTGTTCAATGTAATTTATTAATAAATCTATTATTAATTGTATATTATACTAAGACTATCTATACTTTGTTTAAATAATTTTAATTGATGTTGATTTATTATATAAAAAATATATTTTAAAAATTTATTTATATTACAGTATTTTCCAACAACTTTTACAACATGGGGTATCTATTGTATTACAACAACTTTTACAATTACAATGTTGAAAATAATTAATATGGCATTACATGTACTTTATGATAAAGCACAAGCTATTTCAGATCCAAATTTAAAAATTACTATTAAAGGATCTAAGGAGAGTCAAGGGTTAGATATATTTAAAATTATATAAATAAAATTTAATTATATAATGTAAAAAAAAAAAAATTTTTTATAGAGATGATGATTGTGGTATTGAAATGCAAGTTTTAGGTAATGATAATTTACCATCAAGAACATCAGTAGAACAACCAATAAATGAAGTTAGTGAAGCAAATAGTATGTTATCAATAAATGAAAATGCTACTAGTATAATTGGTAAGTGTTTACTATATTAAAAAATATAATTTTATTATAATTCATTTTCATTATTTTTAGATTTAAGAGTTGATGTACATCGTAAAAATAGTTCAGAATCTAGTGGTAGTATATCAATTTATCCACCTGGTGTTATAAAAAGTATTACATCAGTACCAACTTATCGTGCTGAAACACATTATCAACAACCATCATTAACTGCAAATCAACAAAATAGTATACAAAATAAAGATAATAATAATCAACAACAACAAGAACAACAGTGCCAAAATCAAAATGATAATATAAGAAGACGTTATTCAGAAAATATACATCAATTAGATAAATTATCAAAACAGGAAATTCCATCACAATATAGTGTACCAATATTTAAGGATGCTTTACAACAAAATAATAATTCAAATCAACAACAACAATATCGTAAACATCATCATCATCGTAATTATAGTCAAGGGCATGAATTGTATTCAGAATTATGGAGAACAGGAGCTCCACTATCACAGCAACAATCATTAACATCAATAGCACAAAATCATCAACAACAACACCAACAAATTTATCAAAATATCAATAATACTAACGAACAACAACAGCCTAATAATGTTAATAAGAAAGATGAAGATACTAAACGTAAATGTAAAACACGTTTAGAACGACAAAATAGTTTAGATACAGCAACACAAATGCGTGGATCAACAATTGGTGGTGGTAGTTTATCTGGTTATAATAGTAAACAATATCAAATCGAAAATACTCTTATGCGACAACGAAGTGCACATATTTGTGGTAGACCGACATTTACAAATAATAATAATATGGGTGGTAATCAGGAATTTAATAATAGTAATAATGGTGTAGATAATTTACATACAAAAGCTATTAAAAGATTAAATAAAACATCGAAATTGCAACGTCATAGAAGTACTGAAAGTCATGATGATTATCAGCGTGCACATAATCGTAATATGTTATTTTTTGGTGGACGGCAAGATAATATTATTGGTAATCAAATATCACATCAACAACAAATGAGTACAGATATAATTAGTCATCATCATAGAGCAACTAGTAGTAATTTAGGATCATCTGATATGTACCTGGCAAATAATAATTATACAAAGTCTGATTTAGGTAAATTACTACATATATTATACATTTTGGACAATTTATAAAATTATTTTATGATAATTTGTTGTTTTTTTAGTTATGGAACAACTTGAACACAATTTAAATTTAATGCATAGCTTACTGCCACAACAAAAATCAATGCGAAAAGATTCTAATAGTACAATGTCAGCACTCCAATTACCAGTTTCTAATTCAACTGAACAACAAAAAAGCCGTCGACATTCTAATACTGGTTGTAAACAATTAATAATTAGTAGATATTTTAATAATTCAAATATGTAATTATAGGTAATGGTCAACAGACAAATGTTCGTCGTATAAAAAGTACAGCTTTAGAAATATCATGTCAACAACCATCTGTATCAAATTTATCACCACATCCGAATAGTGTAGAAGCAATTGCCGGTCAACAAATAAAAAATCCACAAAGCGCTTTGTTGCCACCACCTAGTAAGTGCCTTGTACGTAATCCACATTTAAATTTATGCTCAAAATTTGGTAGTATAAATAGTCAATCAAATGATTTAATTAAATCAAGTGGTATTATGGAACCAGTTTATCCAGAAGAAACTGAAACTGATGAAAAATGTAGTATAAGTGATGGTGGTGGTAGTGGTATAATTTTTACAACTAAAAATTCGAATTGTGATTCAGATGATAATGATCACGAGAATTGTATTAATGATAATGACGATGGTGCTGATCATTGTGATAATAATGACAATGTTGATAATATAAAAATAAGTGATAATATTCAACACGATGATAATGAAGTTGGTGGTGAATTAGATGATGACGAATATCAAAATCATCTTCTGTTTCGTTGTTCTATGACAGAATCGGAATCAGAAATAGATCGTCCACGTACCCAATCAACTGATTCAGAAACAGATAATAATGGTTCACGCTCACCATTATTAAATAAAAATCGTTGTGAAATAAATAAATCAAATAATACAACTGATGAAATTAAAACTCAACAACAACAACAACAAAAGCACCAAAATTTTAGTAGTAATAATTTAATAAAAAATGGTAGTTTTTTAGATAAAAAACTCTCTAATAGTAACTCAAATAATTTGAAAAACAATAATAATAATAATAATGGTGGTCCGACAAGTGATTGTGAACATATGAGTGCTAGCTCTAAGGATATGTTATTAGAAGAAGATCATAATGATAATGAGGATCATAAGGAAGATACCAGGAATAATAGTAATAGCAATAATAATAATGAAAAAAATGGAAATCAAAATAGTATTAATCAAGAAAACAGAAAAGAAATAAATGAAATTGATGAAGTATCTACAACGACGATACCACGCGGTTTAGATATTGCACAAGAAGAGGCTGATATTGAAAATTTAAGAGTTAAGGATGCAAAAAGTTTAGGTATAAGTTTTAAATTATAGAATAGATAAGGAATTACAAATTTTATAATTTTTAGGTGCTATTCCAAAAACAGTAATGAGACGAAGTAGTGAATTAACTAGCTGTCTTTCGGCAGTACCATCTTCTAATCGACAACAAAAACCAAAATCAATGAGTAGAACATCATCATCAGCATCATCCCGTAGTTATAGTGCAGAAAGTTTTTCAAATGATATTTATAAAACGTATAAAGATCATTATTTATTTGGTGGAATTGGATCTCATAATAATAATGGACAAAATGGAACAATTGCTGTTAGTAATATAATAGGAAATATAAATCAAACAAATAATACATCATTAGGTTTACCAGCTACTGGTTGTACAAGTTTTGTTGCATATCCACGTCGTACATTTGTAGATAGTAATTATAGATTACATCATAAATTAAGAGGATCACGTCATAATCATTATGGTCATAATAATGAATGCGAACGTATTCGTCGTATGGAAGATATTACTTCTAATTATAATTATGATTCAGATGATTTACAAAAGAATTGTTTAGAAAATACAACAAATACAATAACATCAACTACAACTACAACAGCTTTATCAATACAAGGTCTAATGAATGAACAATATTCATTTGAAAATTCATTAGCTTCGGGTGATCAGCCACGACGTCAATCGACAATTGTTGGTGGTGGTGGTAGTAATAGTGGTATTGGTGGTGGTGGTGGAGGTAGCAGTAATGGTCCAACAAATATTTTAAATGTTGGTGAATCAATATATTGTGATTTTCCATGGCATCCGTGTAGTATGTCAACAGAAAAACCAATTCAACCAAAACGTTTTTATAAATATCATATACAATGTTTTGGTAAACATGAATTAAAAATAGCTATGGATCGTTTACAATTATTAGCATTATTTGATCGTGATTTAAATTGGTTTCATGTTATATTAGCTGTAATATTATCGGCAACAGTATGTTTTTTAGGTGCTATAATATTACAATTGGATTTTTATAAAGATATATTTGCATTTATATTTTGTATTGTTATTGCTGGCAGTTTATATTCATTATTAAAAAGTGTACAACCAGATGCAGCATCACCAATACATGGTTTCAATAAAACTGTGGCATATTCAAGACCAATATATTTTTGTTTATGTTCTGGTATATTAATATTTTCAAATCATTTAGCAAATGAATTTGCAGAAGCTAATAATAATAATATTAATAATAATGATGATGCAACTATACGAAATAAAAATTTACAATTTTTTGGTATTATATTTTCGTCAGCTGAATTTTTTCGTTATATTACTAATTTTATGTCAATAATATTATTATTTTTTCCAATATTCTTTTCACTTGGTTTATTTCCACAAATAAATACATTTTGTATGTATATATTTGAACAAATTGATATGCATATATTTGGTGGAAATGCAACATGTTCATTGATATCATCAATATTATGTGTACTTAAATCAATGTTAGCTGTATGTATATTATATGGTCCAGCATTTGGTGGTTTATCGGAAAAAAAAGGAACACAACATTTTTTATTTTCATTTTTTTGTGCCCTATTAATACCAATTGCTTATCATTTATCACGTTCAGCATCTGATTTTAGTCATATTTGGGCAATAATAAAATCTAGTTTAGTAAATACATATAATGATGATGATGATGATGAAGAAGCAACAGAACTTAATAATGATGAACAACAACAACAGCAACAAGATGATGAAAAATCTACAAATGTTCAACATGGCTCATCTACTAAAGAAATTACAAATCCATCATCATTAGATGATATTAGACAAAAAGATGATATTGATGATGATTTAACAAGTCAACAATCAAAAACAATTTATAGTACAGAATCAAAATTAGATATGGTTGATAGTGTTGGTGCTGGTGGTGATTGTTGTAATGATGATGATAATAAAACAAATGATATTATAAATAATACAATAATAGGTGATGGTGGAACTATTATTGGTGGCGGTGTTAGTGGTGAAAATGAATCAACAACAGCTACATTAAGTAGTCCACAACCTGTTGATAATATAGTATCATCAACTGAACAACCAGATCCATTACCAAAAAAATTACAAAGTACAGTTAATTGTCGTTTAAAAAATGATTTAGTTGTATCAACTGTATTATCTGTATTTATATTAAGTTTACATTGTAGTACAGTTTTTACAGTATTACAACCAGATTTAAATATTGTTTTATATTCAATTGCTGGTATAATGGGATTTATATTACATTATATAATACCACAAATGCGTAAACATATGCCATGGTTATGTTTTGCTAGACCATTATTAAAACAAAAAGAATTTGGACAATTTGAAGTATCTGATGCTGCAAAAATAATGTGGTTTGAAGGAGCATATGTGTATTTATGTTTTTTAGAACGTAATGTATTATATCCATTAATATTTATATCAGCAATGACTGCTGATTCACAAAATATTGTACAAAAATTTGGTATACATATTGGTGCAGCTATAGTATCAATTTGTGCATTAAAATGTAAGTTTAAATAAAATGCAATTAATATATGTAATATTTTTTTTTATATTTATAGGCGTCCGTAATGCATACTCAGATCCGGCCAATCAATATTTAATTTTAGTATTTTCTGTACTTTTATTTAAAGTTGATTTTAATTTTGCTAGTGAAACATTTCTTATAAATTATTTTTTTATCTCAATATTATTTAAAAAAAGCTGTGATTTCTTGTTAAAGGTAAATTTTTTTTTCTTGATTTTTGTATGCTAAATTTTAATATATATTTCTTTCTTTTTTTCAGTTACAATTTATTGTTACATATATTGCACCATGGCAAATAACATGGGGTTCTGCATTTCATGCATTCGCACAACCATTTAGTGTACCACATTCAGCAATGTTATTTTTACAAGCAGCTATTAGTGCTATATTATCAACACCATTAAATCCATTTCTTGGTAGTGCAATATTTTTAACATCATATGTAAGACCAATAAAATTTTGGGAACGTGATTATAATACACGTCGTATCGATCATTCAAATACACGATTAAGTTCACAATTAGAACGTGATTTAGGTGCTGATGATAATAATTTAAATAGTATATTTTATGAACATTTAACACGTTCATTACAACATTCATTATGTGGTGATTTATTACTTGGCCGATGGGGTAATGTTAATCAAGGAGATTGTTTTGGTAACAAAAAATAATTAATTATTAAAGGAAAACAAAATATTAAATATTTTCTATAAAATTTACAGTTTTAGCATCTGATTATTTAAATTGTTTAGTACATATTATTGAATTGGGTAATGGCTTATGTACATTTCAAATGCGTGGTTTAGAATTTCGTGGTACATATTGTCAGCAACGTGAAGTTGAAGCAATTTCTGAAGGTGTTGAAGATAATGATGCTTGTTGTTGTTGTAATCCTGGTCATATACCACGTATGTTAAGTGCTAATGCAATGTTTTCAACACGTTGGTTAGCATGGCAAGTTGTTGCAGCACAATATGTTTTAGAAGGCTATTCAATATCAGAAAATTTAGCAACAGCAACACTACAAGTATTTGAATTTAGGAAAGTCTTAATTACGTATTATATAAAGGTAATATAAATATTATTTTAAAATTAAATAAAATGTAAAAAATTAATTAATTTTTTTTTCAGAGCATAATCTATTATGTAACTAGAAATCCAAAATTAGAAAAATGGCTTTCATCTGGACCAATACAAGATGCATTAGCATCAACATTAGATCGTCAATTTGTTGATTTAGATATTATTTTTAATTATAATTTAGATGAAGATTTTGATTTTCGTGTGTTGGGCATAACACGAAGTAGTTTCTGTTCAATATATTTAGGATGGATACAATTCTGTTATAAAAAACGTAAAGATTCATTGTCAGCAACAACACCAGAACAAAATCCATTATCACCAAAACAGGATAAAAATAATAGTTCAACAAAATTAGAACAAATGACAACCACAACAACAAATGATGTTAATAATCAAAATTGTAGTGCCAATAATACGAATATTAGTAATAATAATATGAAACCGAATAATCAAAGTCAATCGACTAGTTTAAATCCGATACCATTTGCTAATACACCATTAGGTAATCCAACAGAAAATGATAATGAATGTAATGATTATTTAGAAAATATACCTACAACTAGTACAACAAGTCAGTTAAAACGAAATAAAAAACAATATAAAAGAAAATTAAAATTTGGTGAAATGGCAAGAGGATCTAAATCAACAACATCACAGTCAAATCCATTAAATTCAACAAATAATAATAATAATGTTATTGGCAATAGTCCAATAACAAAAGATTCGCCATTAGTTTCTTTATGTCTTGCACTAGGTTTATTGGCAAGACGTTCATTAGCAACAGCTTCACATAGTTCATTATCTGGTGTTGAATTCTTTTTACATGGTTTACATGCACTTTTTAAAGGTGATTTTCGTATAACATCACCTCGTGATGAATGGGTATTTGCTGATATGGAATTATTACATGGTGTTGTTGCACCAGCTGTTAAAATGGCACTTAAACTTCATCAAGATCATTTCTCAAGTCCAGATGAATATTTAGATCCGTCCGTATTATATGAAGCCATAACAACACATTCAAAAGATTTAGTAATTTCACATGAAGCTGATCCAATTTGGAGAAGTGCTGTACTACGTGGTGCACCAAATTTATTAGCATTACGACATGTTATGGAAGATGGTTCAGATGAATATCGTATAATACGTTTAACAAAACGTTTTTTAAGTTTTCGTGTTATTAAATTGAATCGAGAATGTGTAAGGGGATTATGGGCTGGACAACAACAAGAATTAATTTATTTAAGAAATCGTAATCCAGAACGTGGTAGTATACAAAATGCAAAACAAGCTCTTCGAAATATTATAAATTCATCATGTGATCAACCAATTGGTTATCCAATTTATGTATCACCATTAACAACTTCATATGCCGATACAAATGATCAGCTTTGTCAAATTATTGGCGGTTCAATAACATTAGAATCAATTAAACAAATGGCTATGGATACATGGCGTCGAATACGAATTAGATGTCGACAGGGTTGTAGTAGTGGTAGTGGTGGTATTGATTGTGATATTGGTGGTACTAGTGAAGCACCAATGGTATATTTTTCACCAATTACTGGTACAAATACAGCTGGTACACTATCATATGGTAGTCAAAGTTTATCTGGTACTGGTACAAGAGGCAGTTTAGCTAGTATGAATAAACCAAATAGTTCTACATTATTGGCGGGATTTTTAAATCGTGAACGTGACCAAGAAAGAGATTTTATCCGGGAAGGACGAACAAATCGAAAAAATCAATCACAATCATTACGTAATGATAGAGATCGACGTGCAACATTACCAATTGCATCTTCAACGATGAACGGTAGTGGTGGTGGTGGTAGCCGTGATCTAATGATGAAAGATTCTATTGAAAGTACAAGTAATGATTTACAAAAACTAGAATATTCAGTTGGTTATGATAGTGGTAGTGGTGCTGGTAAAATTAATGGAAGCTTATCAGTAAATTTATGTGATTCTAATACAAAATCTTTAATTAATAATGATGGCAATAATTCCGGTAGTGGTTTAGAAAATTACATTCCTGAATTTTCTGATAATAATACCAATAATGAGGATCCGAACAATTGTAAGAGTCCAAATCATGGTGATAATTGTGCTTCTGGTGTGGATGAAAATGATCATCAACGAAGCGCCGTTATTTTTAATAGAAGATCATCACTTTTCGAACTAAACAGAAAAGTTATTATTGTTGATGGATTGGAGGTATGTTCTTAATTATTTAAAAAAAAAGCAAATATTCAAAAAAAATCGTTAATTGAAAATATTATATTATTTAAATTTTTAAAGGGATTTTGTTAAGAAAATATACACTTACTTTATTTAGATTCTGGAATTGGGTGAACCAATATTGTTCTAAATTGTTATTTATATTACATATTACCATTACTAATTCAAATATATTTGGTATGTAATTTACATAATCATATTTTACATAAAAAGTATTTTAATGCTTGTACAAATAAAATTAAAAAGCGCCAGAAAATATTTTTTTTAACGAATCACATGATTTGTAACTTTAATTTCCGGTTTTATATTTTTTATAAATATTTTGTGTGTAATTAAAATGCTTGATTTTATATCATCTATAATCTATATATAATTACCATTATTTTATAATATATTCATATAAAATATTAAAAAAAAATGATTCATAATTTTCCCAGTCAATGGTTTTTTTATGATTTCAAAACTAATTTCCTATATTAACACAAGATTTGAAAATGCTATTTTAAAGTATATCTTATAATAAATTTTAATTTTACTATATTGTAATTTTACAGATTTATGATTGTCTTGATTTGGGTCGACGTATAGATGTTGTTTGGCCAAATGAAAAAATGCGTGCAAATGGTGGTCGTTCATCATGGGAGGATTGGGTACCAAAAGAAGGTATGGTTGGTTATATTCGACATTTTTGGCAACCAAATCATCCAGATAAACGTTTTCGTTCTAATGTTAATCGTACTGTATATTTAATTGAAATTGGTGAACGTTATGTACCAGTTAGTGAAAATGGTATACGTGAATATAATCAAATATTAAATGAAACTAATAATATTATAACAACAACAACACCAACAAATAATACTAATATTATTATACCATCATCAATAAATACTATAAATCTATCAAATACTAATATACCAATAACAACATGTAATTTAAAACGTTCATCAATTTATTTAAGTAATAATAATAATATAGGTGCATCATCAAATTTACATAAAACATTAAAAGAATATCCAAGTTGTTCAACAACACATAATGAATCGAAAAACATTCCATTTACAAATACAATAACAGATTTAGATGATGAATTAACAGTATCATCATTAACAAATATACCAACAACAACAACACCTATACCAATAAGTATTACAAAAATTGAAAATCCAAATTCTAATCAAACTTCTAGCCATTTTAATAAAAATAATAAAAAATGTATATTTACTGATATTCATGAAATTGATGGAACTGTTACGGAAATATTTGAGAATATAAGTAATAATTCAACAGAATCAGAAGATACAAATGGTACGGATTTTTTAAGTAGTCGAACAATATCAGAAAATTCAAATTCAAATAGTATTGATGATAATATATTAAGAGAAGAAACAACTTAATAGAAGAAAAAAATAAACAGGAAAATATAATAACAAAATGAATTTACACTAAATTTGAACACAAAACTATATTCTAAAAAAAAAAGAAGAGAAAAATGAAAGAAAAAAAAAATTATTATTAACAATTAACTTTATATAAATAATCACAGGGGCCTCTGTAAATATTTTACTAAAGTAATACTATTTTCTATACCCTTGTTTTTATAATTAATATTATTATTATTATTTTTGAAAAGTACTATTTTTATTTAATAGTTTTAAAAAAAATAACTAAAGACTCAGATTTTTATTTTTAAAAATTTTTACTTGTTGTCAATTTGAGAATGTATAAAAATAATAAAAAAAACCAAATTTAAATTGTTCTTTTAAAAATATAAATGTAAAAATTTAAATTAAATATTACCATTAAAGACGCATTTAAAATGTTTAAAAGAACACCACTTTTTCATCCACAACTCATCATAATTTTCAACTTTTCATATTCATTGATATTTAAATAAAAAAAACATTAAGCCTTTTTCAAAAATATATATACAAAAATTTTCTTCGTCTAAAATTCTAATTCTCTTTCTATATATAAAAAAAAAAAAAAAAAAATCCTTTCTTTCTAAAAAATTCAATTTTTCTTTTAAAATAAATAAAATAAAATTATTGTAAATATTTAACTTAGAAATTATTAAAAATATATATAAATAAAAAAAAATATTATTAGATAATTAAATATTAAATATGAAAAGAGAACAAAATAAGAAAGGAAAATTTTTTAATCAGGAAAAATAGAAAATTGCTCTCGTGTTGCCTTAAAAATTTAGACTGATTTTATTTTTTTTATTGGTTTTCAATTTATTTTTATTTCATAATATTTAAAAATAAAAATTATCAATAGTTTTTTTTTGTAATTTAATATTAACTAGAAAAAGAAACAACCATATTTTTAATTTTCTTTTTAAAATAAAATTTTAAAATTTTCTTTTTAAAATCTATATTATAATGTAAAAAAAATGAAGAGAATTTTAATTTATGGAAAAAACTACAAAATAAACAGATAATTATGTAGTTTAGTGTTAAGTCTGTTTTTAGGGTATTTTTTTAAAAACAAATATAACTTGAATATTATAAATTAAATCAAAAGAATTACTAAAAAAATATAGTAAATAAAAATAGCAACAGTGATAAAATATAATTAAAAAAAATATATATGTAGTAATAATTTTATTCCACAAAATGTAATTTAAAAAAAAATAGTTATTTTGGATAATATTTCATTTTAGTAAAAGAAATAGTTAAATATTGAATTTAAAATGTTCACTGTCTCAAAAAGTTCTTTTTTTTTAATAAAAAAAAACAATAAAATTACTAAAAAAATAATAGGTTTGAATAAAATTATTATACATTATATTTAAAATACACAAAAAAAAATTAATTTATTGAATTGAAATAAACAAAAAAATTTATAATATTCTCCCATATATTTCTCAAAACAAGGATAATTGGAATAAAAAATTAATTTTAATATTTCATAAAAAGAACGTAAAATAATTAATTAATTGTTAAATTCTAATAGAAAATATATATATATATATAAAATATATAACAAAATATAAAATTATTTAAGTAGAAAATTTAATAGTTATTCTTATAACAGAAATTAAGGAATTCGTTGTAAATATGTATAACTTTTTTGAATTATTAAAAAAAAAAAACCAACAAATATAAAAATAAAATATTTAAAAAAATTTTTTACTTGTCGTATTTATTACTTTTTCTTCTTATTTTGGCTCAACAGGCCTAGGCCTATCACTTAGACTTAGATGTTTTCCCGACATTCTATTACAATTTAGGACCTACTAATATTACATAGATGTCGAACCATAAATTCATCTACAGCGGTGAAACTATTTATTGCAATAAGTTGAGCTTTGTAGTGAGTGAATTGTTGTCAGCAATTGGACTTGATTGCTAGCATTTTTCCCAGTCTTAAAATTTACATTGCTGTATATTTTATTACCGGTATTTATTTAAAGCTGAGTCACTTATAACGAAATTGATGGCTCGACCTGGAATTGAACTCATTATAAGATTTTAAAATAATGATTTCTAACAATTCAAATCAGATTTTATATTTTACTTATTTGGTTGTCAAATAAACCAAGTGTGGATTGACATATTGAGTAGATATAGTTGGTATTCTATAATCTATACTATACAAACCTAAAATAAATTAAAAATAAAGAAATTAAAGATACTTGTCTGAAAATTCTTTTTATTTTTAAATAACACGAAAATAAAATTACCAAAAAAAAAAACACAATTCATTCAATAAGTGATTGCTAGATGTTAATAATATTTTAAATTTTCGAAAAAAAACATTTGTTAAATATTGTAATAAAAAATTATAAAACACTTTTTCTTTTTTCTTTTTTAGTTTGTTTTTAATAGTTAAATATTTTTTTAAACTATAATATTAAAAACTAAAAGATTATATATATAGTTCTTTTAACATTGCTCCATTTCTTTTATGTTTCATACGCGCACACAAAAACGTAACATATAATTTTGTCAGCTCGATTAATTAATTCATAATTAAATATCTCTTTTTTAAAAAAAAAAATCATTTATCAATATCTATTTCTAAATTAGGCCAAAAAGAAATTCTTTCACAATTCGTGAATTTACTCTCTCTTTCTGTCCTATTTATAATAATATACTTTTCTAAATTTTTCCTAAAATTAAAAAAAAATAAAATAATAATTTTAATTCGGCTTATTTGTATAGTCATAAATTTTTTATGCTCTTAAAGCAACGAATTGATGAAAAACGTCTAAAATATGTGAATCCAGATCAGATGTAAATAAAAGTGTTTCTAATGTACTGCTATATTTTTGAACTTGTTCGTGATGCTATAATTTTAACATAAAAATCTTAAATTATCATCTCATTATTTTTTTGACATATTTATATTATTTACCATTAAGAAAACTTGTTGTAATCTTCCAATAGTCCAACGATACCAATCAGTATCATAATCACGACCATCAGTATCGCATCTAACTAAATGTTCTGATAAAATCATTATAAATCGTTGAAATACAATCAGGAATAAACGTTTTTGATCAACATTTGCTGCTTCCAATTTTTCATCCATTCGTTCAACCATCTAATAGAAGAAAAAAAATAACAATTAATTTAAATTTTTTATAATTTCTGAGAATGTAATTTATACTTGGCCATGTACAATTATCATAGTAAATAAGACAAATCATGATTGTTTTTCTTCTACTAAAACAATCTTGGTACCAAAATAAAAAGGGCTCAAGGGTAAATTATAATAAGAATTATTATATAATTTCGTTCTTTACAAAATAAATAAATAATTATTACATGATTAAATTAAGTAATAACATTTGTAAGAAAAATATAATTATTTATTATTTAGCATTTTTCTGTATGCTTATGTAAACATGTAGATCTTTATTGTACATATGGCATGAAGTGAAGACTACTATTGACCAAGCACCATAACAATTATTTAATAAATAAAATATAATCAACCTGAATTACATTTTTTATTGCAAACAAAAATTATTTCGAATACAAACAAGCACACATTTAAATGTGTTAAATTTAAAATAAAAAAAACAATGAAAAAGTTAAGTTTCACAAAAATTTAAATTTCATATAAATTTATAATTTTATAAAATTTACAAATTCATTTTTTGTTCATATCTAATAACCACTGAATTAATTTCCTCAATTAGAAATTTATACACAAAATGGTAGATTAGTAAAAACTATTATTTGGTTCAGTAAATTTTAGTAATAGATATTTATATACAGAAAATTATATCAATTTTTTAAAAAGAGTTTGTTAAAAGTTTTATTATTCAAATTTTGTACATTTATAAAAATTGTATAGTAATTCATTGCATTATGCGACGATTGCCTTCAATTGCTATAATATTAATTAAATCCTATCTCATTTTCTGAAGGAACAATAATCTCAAAACAAAGGCTATCACCAAATTATATAGTAATTACTTCAAAAAATCATTTAAAATTTAAATGTTCTGGTTATTTAAATAATATTAAAAAAAAAAAAAAGAGATAATAAAATGTGGAAAATTATTATAATTTACTTTAAAATTTAAATTCAGAAAATCAAAATCTCCTCATTATACCAGCCTTAAAAAACTATAATAAATCCAACTAATTAGTAGTGAACTAGTTTAACAATAGAAATATAATATGAAATAAATTATTACAACCTTAAAAATAACAAGACAACCTTCCCTAAATGATATACCTTCTTTTGTTATTGTTTTTTTTAAACTACAAAATTGTACAATAACCCCACATAAATAAATATTACAAAATCAATTAATTTACACAAAATAAAAAAAAAAACATTACCTCTTCACTAGGCTTATCAGTATTGTCTAAATTCTTTTTACGTTTTGATGTTCCCTCATCTTCAGAATCACTGGACGATGAATCCGCTCGCTGTAATTTATCCTTGGCATCAGTTAATTCAGTACCTTAAAATTAAGAATAACATATATTATGTATATCATATCTTTCTTTAATAAAACATAAAATATTAATAATGTAAATGTGTAATGATATTTATAAACATTTAAGAATTATTTTCATAATCAAATTTTGGAAATAATTTCAATATACACAAATAAGTAATATAAATATAAATTAAAAATTACAATTTTTTGTAATTGCAAATAATATTCTTATAATTGCAAATAATATTCTTACATAATTTTACGACATGTTTATTCATTTTTTTAATTGTTAAATGTAATATTTCCCAAAGATACATTTTTGTAAATTCACCAGTCATCTCTTTTGAAAATATCCATGTAGCAACAGCTGAACAACCAACAATTTGTGTTTTAAGCAATTTATCAATTATAACTACAAGCATTTGTTGATGATTACGCCATAATTCAAAACAATTGTGTAAAACACAAATTTGTGCTTCTTCAGATTCAGCCAAAATCTAAAGAAATATTTAAAAATATTAAGGTAAAAATTATTATTTATGGTAAATTTTTAATTGTTTATTGTTTTTTTTTTTTGCTTTGCTTTTAATATTTCATTGGTATTTTTGTTGATTAAGAATTTTTTTATTACTTTAACTTACTTTAAAAACATAATGAAATTTTGAGATAGCTGCAAAACTATGAGAAAATGATTTTGAACCAAGATTTAAAAGTGTTTGTACAAATACATCAATTTTTAATGGATTAAATTCGGACATTTCATTATCAGCATTATCACCAGAATTTGGTAAATCTTTTAATACATTTAATACTTCTTCGGGTGTACATTTTTGTCGAATTGCAACTACAAGTTGATGAGCTGTTGTTGTACCAGGAAGTGTAGCTGTAAATTAAAAAAAAAAAAAAAAATATGTAAGTATGGAAATTTTAATATATTTAGGTTTGATTTAAAGTTGAGTTTATTTTGTTATTGAAAGGGAAAATGATCACTAAATTAATTTTAAATGTTTCATGTACATTATACTATATATTTAATTTATCCATTTTAATTATTTATCTTGATTAAAATTGACAATGAACTTGTGTGATTAGCTTTCTTCACACAGTAAATATTTGAATCATGCAAGCATTTAATGCTCTTTTAAACCTTTTATATATATGTACATAAATATATAATTATTATGATAAATGGTTGACAAATCCATAAAATTCAAAGAAATTTACCTAAAGAGTGAAAATAATGCTCATTTATAGAAATATATAGTATAATCAATTTTTAATATACCATTTTGTTTGAATAGTAATCTCGCTTTCATTTATAAATATGAATGAAAATATGTATAGACTATTAAAATAGTAATATTAATTATTTATTTTTTAAAAAGTCCAGACAACAAAATGATTTTTTATAAATTAATAGAATATAAAATTTGTGAACGAAATTTTATTTACAAGATCATATATTTTTACAACTGTCCTGCAAATATAATGAAAAATAAATTTTAAACGAAAAAATGCCGGTAGTAAAGATTTTCCAGCATAAAATTTATGTTTTGTTTGTTTGCAATCAAAAATAAAATACAAACAATCTCGGAAGTTAAAATTGTAAACAACGAACCATAAACTTTGCAATATTGAAAACATAAATACGTGCATATACATATATACATTATCATAATTTGTGGCCCAATAATCAAAGCAGTAAAATTTTCGGGAGATTTTTTTTTACATAAATTAAATTTTTTCTTATGTTACGATTCATTCTAGTGGAAAATCCATATGGACTTTCGTAGATTTTGTTGTGGTAAGTCGCGCACCTCATTGTAAAATTTATGATTGTAATTTTTTTTTGTAAAACTATGGGACTATGAAGGTTTTATTTTCGTTTTTATTATACCTTATTTTTCTAATGCCGACACCAAAACAGATTTTAAAGAAATATATAAATATTTAGCCGCTTATTATACGTTTATTTTTTCTACTCTTGTGATTATGAAATACTTTCGTTTTCATTTTAGTTCACATATAATTTTATATACCTGCATTTTGTTTTTTGTTGTACAATTTAAATAATAAAATTATGGTTAATGTAAAAAGATCTCAAGAGATTTTTATTTTTTTGTTATTAATTTTGAGCAAGTTTACATATTATTTAAATTAATTGCATTTTTGTGTTGAATTTAATATTAGAATACGTGACCTTGATGAAAATTATGAATACATAAAGTAAACAAGGGGATAGTAAAAATATTTAATTAAATTTAAAATATGGTGAAGAAGTTTTTATAGTGTATAATAAATTTTGAAAATGTAGTTACTAAGATTATAAAAATAAATTATTCATTGAAATGTTTGGATTATAATTTCAATGACAAAAATTAAATGATAAATTCACATTATTGTAGCATTTATTATCTTATTTAATAAGAATTTTGAAATTTTTGTTTCTTTTAAATAGCCTGTTACAGAGGTATCCCATAGAGATCAATTATTCAAATGATATTTCTGTGTTAAATCTAATACACAATTCAGGTGAACATTTACTTTTTGAAATTCGAAATTTTTTAATAGTAAAGTCACAACAATCGACATATCCGCTCCTCATCTACAATAGTCAGGCAAAAAAAGGTGCTGCATAATCTAAAAAAGCAAGGATACCAAAAAGATTAATGATATATTTAATTTTAAATAATATTTATAAATTCTTTCCCATCCTAATTTGATTTATGGAAAAAAATAAACTATTCAATTTCAATATAAATATTAAGACATTTTTAATATTACGATAATAATCTGCAAAAAATTTAAATTAAACCAAATATGTATATATTTATAATTAAAACATCCGGACAATATTTTTTTTAATCTTTAAAGAATTAATATTGTTTTTTTTTTCAGTTTATGTATTTAATTTTTTTGGAGCAAAATTAATTAATAAAATCAAAATGAAAGAAAATATATTTCATAAAAATAATATTTCAAACGTTTAACCTTATACCAAAATTTCAGTTCTTTTAAAATTTATCTCAAAGGAAATTGAAATATTTTATGAGATCAGTTTTTTTGTTATTATTATTTATTTTCCCTCGATAAAAACTACGAAGGAGAAAAGTTCAATTCTTGAACTTCACCCAAGCTGAACAGAAAACAGAAAAAAAAATAATAGAAAATACACAATATGGATTTGCTGAATAAGACAAAAACCATATATTCAACATTTAAACAAAAATGAGACCCGTCTAGGTAAAAATTTATGTCATTAATGGGTGGGAGGAATCCTATACCACAAACAATATAATACTTATAATAGCATAACAATATTTTATAAAGTCTTTTTAGATTTAGTTATTTTTTTGGATTCAAGTTAAATAGTTTAAAAATAATAATAGTTAAGATATATTTGGATAATAATATTTATTCGTTTAAATTTACTAAATTTAATTTAAACTTCATTTATAATATGGATTATCAAATTGGATTATTTCTTAAAGGATTAATAATTATTTTAGGAAATGTAAATATTATTCAAATAATGCTATATATGTATATTTATTTATTATTCAAATTAATCTTGTGTTAAGTTTTATTTTATGTAATATCAAATTGTATCAATTTCAAATTATTTTATAATAACATTTTCATTGTATTGCATCAATGATTTAGTTGGAATAAATTAATAGTAATACATAATATGTGATAATTAAATAGAAAAATGTGGTAAAATTAAATATGAATTTATATAATACGAAAATTGTATTGTGTCATAATCACATTGAAGTTTTAATGGACTTAATGAATTTAATTCCACAAAGATTTTATTTAAGGAAATATAAATTAATATATAAAAAAATAGTTCTGAAGTAATGATAGTAGTTAATTAATTAATTACCAAATTAATGATAAATAATCATTGAAAAGGATTTAAAAATATATCTAATTACTACATAAATAAATTTCTATAATTGGTTTATTCAGTTTATAAAATAATTCAAATTTATTATTTCTTGACCATAGCTTTAAAAAAAGCTAATTAAAAATATTTTAATTAACTTATTTTTATGAAAACAATTTTAAATTTTGTTGGTTCCAATTTTATTTATTTTATTGAAATTAAAACTAACAAATTAAAATTATCTGATTTCAAATTGTTATAAAAAAATTGGGATAATTATAAAATACAATAAAGTTTTTCTTTTACATTTTAGTTAAATGGTTTATATTGTGAAATTGAAAGAGATTTAATTTTAACACCAAAATTGGCTTTACATATAAATGGTAAAACGATATATTACAAACCAACAACATCAATTATTGATCAAAATCTAACATCATCTCACGTCCCGTGGGAACAAACGCTAAAACATGTTACATTTTTAACACTTCACAATAATTTAGAAGAAATTAAAGATTTAACGTAAGTTTTAAAATAAAATAGATGCACATATATTATTTATTTTTTAAATTATATTATAAATATTTTCAGAAATTTTAATGATTATAACACATTTATGAATTCATCATATATTTCTGATATTAGATCTTATATACCACAATTTGGTGATATTATTACATTAGCACGTGGACGTTTAGAAAAAATTAGAAATGAATATTATTTTATTGAGGGAGAATGTGAGAATAATAATTGTGATGTTAATAATATTTTAGCATATTGGCAAGTACAAAAAATTCGACATCGTGATATTGATCGTAAATATCGTTATGAAATTAAATTTACTGTTAATCCACGTGCTACTACTAATAATGTAAATAACAATGAAACAAATGGTAAACGTGAAATTAATAATGGTAGTAGCCGTTTACCAAGACAAAGTCATACATTAAAATCATTTATATTAAAAGATATTGATTATCCGACAAGTTTTAATTATTTGGATGAACATATTGCTCAGAGACGTTACGATGAAAATCGTAATATTTATTTGGATAGATTAAATGCTTTTAATGAAGTTTTTACATTACCACGATATTTTGATGATAGAAATTTAGGTGAAATAAATTTTAATCGACCAAATAATAATAATAGACCAGATTTAAATATTGGTGAATATATATTACCAAATCGAAAAAATTTTATACAACAACAACATGAATCATTACCAAGAATTTCAATTTATAATAATCATAATAATTTACCGACAACATATCGACCAAATTATCATATTAAATTTATGAAAACATTTCCAAATCCAAATCCAAATCCATATTATAATCTTAATCAACAACCATCTAATAATGTTCGTCTTCCAGATCATATTCATAATGATCCTACTTCGCCAGTATTACCAATCAATTACAATGATGATATTGAAAAAAAAATACCAATTACAACACATCTACATCATCATTATTATTTAAAAAATAATCATGCAGATAATCCAGAATTATATAAAAATTATAATGAAGAAATTCCAAAATCGGAATCTGTATATCATCAACATCAAGCTACAATAAATTTAATACAACAGCCATTAACTACATTAAGTGCACCTATAGAAAATATTAACACACCGCCATCATCAATTTCAAATCAAATACCAATTCCACCCCATCAACAGCATCATAATCACCAACAAGCACAACAACCACATGATCATTACATTTATAATAATAACCGAGGATCTAATCAAAATTTACCATCTCCACCATTATATTATATGCATCCAATACCAATTTCTTCACAGCTTCCATTATATTTATTTCCAAATACAAATCAACAAAGAGATGAATCGTCAAGGCTACCTTTTCGCGAAAGTTATCGAATAGAAAATCAATTACAATATTCAGAACCAGATCCACTTTATCAAACAAATAGAGAATATAAAGAAAACTATAGAAATATTAATTATTTGCAAAGTGAAACAACAAAAAAATATGAAAATATTGCAAATACAGAAGTGAATAATTTTAATTCTGATAAAATAGAAAATCTACAAGAAAATAATTATGAAAATTATACAAAACCAGATTCAATAAATGCTCAATTACCACCGCCTGAAGATGACGAAGATTTGACTGTACCATATGTAGAAAATAACAATAGTGCAACTGAATCTTCATCAGAATCTTCTACGCAAATATTTCTTCAAAAACAAATTGAACAACCAAATCGTCCAACATTAATACCTCAATCAACATTAACAAGTACAGCCGCATCAATATTTCAATCAACTAGGATAAATCCAACATTAAAAAGATCAAATATAACAAATCCTAAACAATTGGGATCCGAAATATATCCAAAAAATTTAATTACAGACAAGCCAATAAATAAGAAAAAATTAATTAAAATTTCAACGACATTACAACCTAAAATCAATACTGTTACGAATTTTATACCATCTGCAAATGTAGTAAATACAGAAAGTTCAGCATTAAAATATTTAAAACCAACAACTACTTTTAAATCAAATGATTTAATTATTCCTCCAACAGCAACAGTTAAACCAAAAATTATTATAAATGATAAATCAATAATAACAACAACTAAAAAATTTTATCATCGTTCGACAACAGAACGTCCAGTTTTGAAATGGAAACCAAAACGGGCAAAAATTACAAAAGAATTAAAACCAATAATACCACCAACAAAATCTTCTATATCATCAAAATTTGAATTTGAAAGAGTGCCTGTTAATGTAACTGAACGTGTTTTTACAGTAACACCAAGTAAAATAAATGATATTTCAACGAAGAAATCTGTAAGTAAATCGATAAGTGTTAAAGTAGGTAATGAAGATAAAGAAAGACCATTTACACCAAAAGTAAAAATACCTAATGTTGAAGTTTATGAAGCGGATATAATTAAATTGAATACAACTGATAGAGGTATTAAATTTTTTAAAGCTTTTAGTGGCCGAGATGAAAGAGAAAAAACTAAACAAAATAATATAGATGAAGCAGAATTAACGCAATCAATTGTTGAACATGTTAGAAGTTTGTAAAAATTTTGCAACTCTTTCGAATTTTTAAAATAAATTAATTTAAGAATTAAATGTTTTTTTTAGTTTATCTGTACAGAATAAATAAATTAATATAAATTATAAAATATGAGATTTTTTTTTACTTACATGCATTTTCACCGGAATATTTATAAACTGGTGTTGTCGGTATCGGAATAAGTTTAGCATAAGCTTCAGGCATCATTTCTAAAATCCTTTGGTGATAAGATAATCTAAAAAAATTATAATAATTAAACAAAATAAAATAATTTGGTAAAAAAATTAATTACCTTAAACATTTTAATAGAACTTCTTGAATAAATTTTGGCCTTGGGTGTTCTGGATCTAATAATAAACAACTATCCCATTCATCCCATGACCATGTAAATTTAAAGTTACTCAAATGATATGAAAACCAATTTACAAATCGATCAAAACATGATGTATTCATAGAATCAATACGCATAAATAATATTTCTGTTGCTTGTGCTAATACCTGTGGTAATGTAGCTGGTTGTAATTTACATAATTCTATTAATATTGAACCATAACATAATTCAATATATCTTGGTGTTGGCATATGAAATAATTCAGCAAATATTACTTCTACAATACAATATTCAAGTGGAATTTTATTTTTATATGGAAAACTTAATAAATGTGCAGCACAATCTTTTCGTTCTAAATGATGTGTCTCAATAATATGATGTAAATGTTCTTCAATTAAAAAACGTTCAATTGAATGGGCACCTGGTAAATTTGGACCATCTGGACAATCAGTATAATCAAACATACGATATACAACCCATGGCATTGGATATGTATAACTTTCATGATGTGGTGGTGGTACAATTGCTGGTAAATTATGTTGTAATGCTTCACATAAAATTGAATCAAATGCTAAATATGGTCGTGGTATATGTTTTTCAGCCCAATTATCTTGACGTAATTTACGTATTTGTGCCCATAAACAATCTAAATATTCTTCTTGTGGATGAGGTGCATCTACAGACCATACTCTTAATGCATTATGATGTTTTTTTGTACGTTTATTTAAAAATACTTCAATACGTACTAATAAACTTTCCAATGATGATTCTTTTTTTTCATATAAATCACGACCAACCCAGGGTAATGTTGATAAAACTGCAAATACATACCAATCACGACGTACTTGAGGCACGGTATCTTCATTTGAAACTTCAATCATATTATCCAATAATTGTAATAATGATGTAGCTGATATTACATGACAATTAACTAAATCAGCTAAAAATCTTAATGAATATCTAGCTGCATCCCATTTACATGATTTTAAACTATCTTTAAACGTTTTAACCATATGATCAACAAATTCACCACCAAACTTATAATTTTTAGCATTTAATAAACCAACCAATGTTGTATAAATTGTACATTTTTCTGGCATTTTTATAGCACAATCTGATAAAATACGTAAAATCTTAAGGCGAAATGTACCCAAGTCTGCTTCGAGAACAGATACTAGTCCTTCTAAATTTGATTCTACAGATGAAGTACTTTTTTCACCAACACGGAGAATTAAGGATTCGAGACGATCTTCAATTTCTTGATTTTCAGATACACGACGTCTTTTTCGATTATGTCTCTCTACAAAAAAAGAAAATTATATTTTTTTTTACATATAAAAAAATGTTTTTGACACCTCATTTTGAGGTTATATTCAATATCGTTGCTTACCATAATCTCCATCATCATCGTGGCCCCGTCTTCTATTCATTATAAATAAATAAATAGAAATTTTAATTGAACCAATAAGTTTCTTATTATTTTCACTTTGTATTTTCAATAAAAAAATTAATTAATTGTACTGAAAACGAAATAAAAAACTGCCTCCTATAACTTTGACGACTGACGCTTTTTTTTCAATGAAATTTATCAGATAGCTAAGTGTTGCCAAAGCCTGATTAGCGAGGAAAGCGAAATAAAATTATATCGAGAATTAAAATAAAAGAATCAAAATTGTTTTCGAACTTTGATACAATTTGGAATTGAGAAAAACAATATTTCATTAGCATGCCACAATTTTGCTTTTACAATTCAATATTCATGCTCGATACTTCAAATTATTTCAACTATATTTGATAAATTTACTAATAAGTGTTCTCTTTTATTCATTCTGTGGAAGGAATAGAAGAAATAGAATATTGATGACGTCATGCCGGAATATTCCAAACGCACTCGATTAAAAGAATGAAAAAGGAATAAATTTAATATTTTTTGTCATATATAAAATTGAATGTTTTCTTTTATTTACATAATTATATATGCTAGAATTAATTTAAATTATTTTAGTTTTAAAGTATATTTCTTATTATTATAGTCATGTGAAAATTATAAAAAATTGTTTTTCCTTCAAAATTTGAGGTTAGAATAAAGATCCTTTTATTCTACCTTTCTACTTAGTACGAAAAAGTTGTATTCGGAATATTCCGAATGAATAAAAGAACACGGAATGGAAGGAATAGAATATATAGAATGAATAAAAGAACATTTTTTGACATTTTAGGCGCGTTCGGAATATTCGGAATGAATAAAAGAAAACACTCAATAATAATATTAATAATAAAAAGATTTCGTTCAACATAATTTTTTAGAATCGATTTCGATTCTTTTATATTTAACATATGTTCCACAATTTGATTTCGCCGAAATCCATTTTAATTTGATTTCGCCGAAATCCACTTTATAACTTTTTTGCTGGAGAAAAATTATACTTAAATATTTCAAAGAGATGGCACTACTAACATAAAATACGTTAGCTAAATAAAAATTATACTTAGAAATATATCAAAGAGATGGCACTACTAATATAAAATACGTTGAACATTTTTAATAATTATTAAGTAAAAATATAAAAAAAGAAAAGGTAAAATTAATTTATTATTATATTATTTATTTAAAAGATTATGGATTTAATTTACAATGAAATATATTTTAAAAATCATTTTAGATTCTATATTTTCATATATAAAATATTTATATTGACATATCGGAAGCAGAATAATTTTGAAGAGCCTATAGTATAAGAAGTTATGCCCTCAAAATGTTTAATACAAAATGTTGTAAAAGCCAACACGTTGGGGTTGAATAAATTACAACCCACGCAGCCGAAAGTATTATACTAATATAAGTCACCAAGTATGCAGTACACTGTGACTGCGGGGAAAACTACTCGTGTAGAGTAGTGTTGCTGTGGGTAATATGAAGTCATATACATATGTACAAAGTGATTTGGCGGGTAATTATTATTTAAATTTTTCCCTATTTTCCATTTTTACACATTATATTTTCCTATTAATATAGTATAGTATAATAATTTGTATGTTGCTCATCTCTAGATTATTAAATATTCCGAGAACCATATTTTTTTTAAAGAATTAGAACAGAAAATTAAATATGCGATGAAAGATAATAATAATAATATTTTTTTTTTTTGGTAAATGAAAATCCCCCGAAGGAAGAAAATCTCGCGTAAAAGAATAAAAAAAAGAAATGGCAAGAAAATAATACATTTTTGATTGTTGTGTTAAATAAAAAACACAAATTTGAGAAGCAATCAAGAATATATTACAACCAAATATATATATTTGCTTGGACTGAGACTGGGGGATGATGATTTTTTTTTTTTCATGGTAAAATATGATGTCTGCCACCCTAGGTGGTATAATTGAAATATACATATATATTTATTTTTATCTGCATTACTTTTTGATTCAATAAATGTGTGAAGTGCCGTACATATATATATAGGTAGGGGTGTGTTATGATGTGCTTAATTGACGATGAAGATCTTCTTTAAAAGCAATTTCATAAATCATTTACTGACACAGCATTAAAAAATGTTCATCGCGCGGTTTAAAGCTTTTTTACATTATATTTTTGTAATCTCATACTCCATCGTTGTGGATAATTTTTAATTTTTTTTTTATTTTTCGAAATGATTTTTTACCAATTGAATTTCGTTTACAATATTTATCAATCAATTATTTCTGGTTTTCATTTTTTTTTGTTGGATATATCAAGTACGTATATATATATTTCCAGAATCTATTCTGCATCAGCAAAAAAGGATATTTCTTTTTTGTGGTAACTAAAAGTTTCGAATTGTAGATTTCCAAAAGAGATATAAAATTAAATGGAAACTTTTTAAGCTCTTTTTTATGTATATGAATACCTACATATAATAAATTTAATATATTTTAATGATTATTCTACAACGAGTTTCCATTAGTGATATTTTATGCAATTGATAATTTTTTTTTATTAAATTGAAAATTCATTCGATTATTAATAATTTATTGATATATTTGTCTGTTATATTATAGTAAGTCCAGTTATTTGAAGCATTACATGATAATTTAAAGACCAATTTACTTATTTGCTATGGATCATATTATAGTAGATACACAATACAATGAAGGACGAAAATAAATGTACTTAAAAATCAAATTTATAGAAGCTCGGAATTTATAGAAATAAAAAAATTAAACATTTAATAAATTGTCCAGTATTATTTGAATTAAATTTCCAAAAATAATTGTATAGTTCTTATAATCAATTTGTCAGTTATTTCATCTATCTTTTTTAAATTAGTTCAATATTAAAATTTCTCTTGTTTTTACCATTTCTTATATCGCCAGTCCTTTGAAAAACTATTTGATTTGGCTTCTATGCCAAAATATCTCATTCCCCAGAGTAATCTCTTACAAACAAGTCCGAAATTTTTAATTTTAAAATAAAAATTCCAACATATTTTTTTCATTGTTTTTCTTCTTATGTAAATTTTAAGCATAAAATTTGAATAAAATTTTTGAAGGATGATAAACGCGAATATTTGTCCAAGTAAAACATCACAATTTACATTTTTTTATCTATATATATTTTTATGAACAAGCTATTAGATACTTTATATTTTTGTTGTAAGCAAAGAATTAAAAATATAAAAGTTTTTCAGCTTTTGGAATGAAAAACACCAGAAATATTTCAAAATGTAAAAAAATCTGTTATTTTTAAATTATTTTCTTTTAGGAGTGAGTAAAGTGTATATAATTTGTGACAATAATTCCTTCATATTTGCAGCTTTTAAAATTTTTTATAAAAAAAATGATTTAAATGGAAAAAAATATCAGATTCTTTTTAAAAGGACAAATTTTAAATATTGTTTTTTTTTTTAAATGTTTTCATAAATTTTTAATTTTTGTATCATTCATAATCGTAAAAATACTCAAGAAATTAATGTAATAATTATAAAAAAGTGTTCAACATTGCTAGAAGACGATAACAGACGATTAACAGAAAAAATACTATAAACAGAAAAATTATGAATTTTATTAATTAAATATGATTTTAAGTTATTTTCGTTATCATTTTCAATATAATATAATTACGAAAGATTTTGCTATAGTTAGTTATATTTATTTAGTAGTATAGTAAGTTATATATAAGAATTCTACAACTGATTAATATATGGAAATCTTATCTTAACAGATATGCATACAGTTACAACTATGTAATTTCCTACACGTCATCTAACATGCAATACAAAAACAGACAGTGTCTGCAAAGTTACGTAGCAACCGACCAATAATCTGCTACACTCTAGATACCACAGACGCTACGCTACACATAGATGCTTTCATTATGCTGTGTATATTCAACAATATCGATGGCTCAGCTCAGGGTATTGTAAGTTTGACACATGTGATGTAATTCCTGCCCATGCTTGTAAATCATTACAGAAATTTTCACGGTTCGAAACACTATTTAATTATGTTTTTATTATTCATTTTTCTACATTTTAATTTCATTCAACAGCCTGATATGTTAACATAGATCTATATACAATATTCTATTGCAATCATTATTTCAAACAAACTCCTTATTTTATCTTCTTCGCAGCATAGCATTATTATTATTTTTGAAATGTGTATTTGCATTTAATTGCGGTTTTTTACATTTACTTTTACCGTATTTTTTTTTCAAATCTACATAAAGTTTTTCCTTCTTCATTTTTTTATTTTTTAAAAGTATTATTAAATATGGAAAAAAAGAAAAATAATAATTGTTTATTTTGAATAAAAGAAAAATGGTAAAAAAAAAGAAAATCTCTTCATTCAAATTGAAAAAAAAAAACAGAAAAAAGAAAAATTATACTATTTAATTTTTCTGAAGAAAAATTATTTTTTTAAAAAAAAGAAAAGGATTTAATTTCCAAACAATTCTATGTAAATTCTTTTAGTCTATGTCTATGTAGTAGGCAAAAAAAATTACAGAATCGTGGGAAACTTGTCATCATGTAGAACTAAAAAAATATTAAATTCCATAAATATTCTTCTATTTATTGAATTTATAAATGTCCATTTTTATTGTGTATTTTTTATGGATTTGATACAATAAAACATATTTTCATAAGTTTTACTCCCCACCCACCACACAATCATAAATATGTATAAAATAATCCCTTCTTGTTTGGCTAGATTTATTGAATAACAGGAAAAAAAAATAATATTTGTGGCTTAAAACTTTTTTTTAAATCTATTGTAAATTTATTTTAAACCAAACTAATTTTTTTTAATCATTGGAAAAGCATGAAAATTGTTTGTTTTTTTGGTATAGTAATAACAATAATACTTATACTCCCTTGGTATGTATACAACATCCACCCACCTTATTTCATTATATGTAAAGAAGGGGGTGAATTTTTATCTGAAATTGATGCTATTCGAAATTTCTGCTTTTTTTTTTCTTTCTAAGCACGGATTTCTGTCTATAAAGAAAAAAAAAAGTTTATCCCACTGGTCTATAAGAGTAAAATTTTGAATATACAATCAAGAATCCTTATCCCCTTTTTTATATTAGAAAGATATATTAATAAGCATGAAGGACAAAATATTGTGAAATTTTTTTTATTTTTATAATTTGTCTTGTTTTTTTTATCGCGAGTTTTGAAACTTGAGAAAGTTTTTCTTTTTCTTATGGTTTTGGTTTGAAGGCAAAAAAAAAATGAATTATTACAGCTGAGAAAAGATTTATGGAAAATCATCATCCTAAAAGTAAATAGATTTTATATATATTAAAAATATTGTTTATGAAAAGGATATCATTTTGATGTATATATAATATAATAATGATAATAAATTTAAATTGGCTTTAAGTGGTTTTGGTTTTTTTGGGGTTGTATAAGGATTTAGATATTAGATTAGAATTTAGTTAATATATCTTTAAAGATTATATTACGAAATGGATATAAAAAAATGACTTATAAGAAATAATATAATAAATAATTAAATTTAGATTTAATTAGTTATTGTTGTAGTAAATTTAAAATTATATTTTATAATTAATTATAATTTTTAATATATAAGAACTATAATTAAAACAGGAGATTGATTGAGAACAGGAGAATTTAAAACGTCCGTAAAGCTGGCACCCCTACATCATCAAAACCCAATAAATTTCTATTGTAATTAGGCTCTAATAAACTAAATTTTAAGTTTTGTGTTTAAACCCCTTTATATGAAACCACACCCTGTAAGCATACATATATAAAATTTGCTCCTAATTTACAAAAGTAAACTTTTTGGTTTTGATGAAGTGAAGGGAGCCAGCTTTGCGGACGTCAATAAGTTTAATATAGGTTGATAATAGTAGCCAGCATAATTTTAAATAATGTACAATTTAAATCATACAATTTCGAATAGTATCAAATTGTCTATCAAAATTAAGTTTGTTAATTATTTTCTCAAAATTTTTATATAAATTAATTTTATAACTCTTATTCGTTCAACTTAGATTTTAAATATTAAAGCAATTAGCTAACATTTCTCGAAAAAAATATCACAAATCTTACAATCTTCCAATAATTTAAAATATAAATACGTATATTAGTATATATTTAATAAATTTAAATTTATAAATTCAAATAAATACTATATCACATCAAATAAACTCCTTGACAACTACTTTGCTGACAATTTCCTTTATTTTTTACATTTCAATCTTCATTTTTTTCTGCTATGTTTCGTTATTATAATTCGAAAGAAACATCAAGTACAATATGTGCAATCCTGACAGGAAAACAATAATGAAACAACAATGAACAATTTTTTTTTTTGAAAATATCATTTCATATTATCAACAATATAATATATAAAATCTATAAAGCTTTTATATAAATATTTATATTTGTTTTTATATCAACAGAAAAGCATCAGCAACAGCCGGAACAAAAAAAAAATAATGGTATCATCTCATCTATATTTGAGGAAAATTTATATACTCGTATATACAAAAAAAAAAACAAATTTACTAAATCTGTGCATTATTAACTGAATTGTAACATAATATACATACACATAGTATATATGTATATATATAAAATTTTATATATATAATTTTTTCTTTTCTGTTAGTAGAAAATTATGTACAAGATATTGCAACATTACGCTTGAGTGGGTGGCGTAAAAGCCTTTTCAATCTAACTTTCAATAGAAAAATTCACATGGATATATAAATTTGAAACTATAACACAGTGTAACACTTTAGAAACAAACATCTCAATCTCAATATCAAGTTAAATTATGTACAATAATAATAATATGTACGCAGTCACTTTGAAATAATTTTCCCAAAAAGAATGAGATAGGATAAATATTTCTACCCATCATCCAAGTATAGAAATAGGCGACTATGAAAGGAAAATATATTGTCTAATACCAAAGCTAAAGGAGTTTTTGTATATATATATTCAATTTAATATTACATACAAAAAAAATGATATTGTGATTTCAAAGAAGGATTTTTCACTCTTATTTTACTATCGCGAATTTGTTGTATATATAAATAATATCATTATGATTATACTTACTTTTTTTGATAACAATTCGTGTATACTGATTTCCATACTATATGTATATACCCATAATTGAGTATGTACCCTTCATACTATGATACGCTATTGTGAGGGGATTTCCCTGATGTAACAAACAAACAAAATAAAAGTATCAGGAAAATTGAAAATTGTTATAAATAGGAGAGTTATACTATAATAGGATGTTGATACACACCACAAGTGTATAAAAAAAGCTTGAATTTTTTTTTGTAAAAAAAAAAGATGAAAAAAAAACATAACAATGAGAATTATGTACAATGTGTAGCAAAGTATATATTTATATATAAAAACATATCCCAATAGATTCATTTATTGTGTTTTTTTTTTGCATACCATCAATGCAAGTAGGATTCTGTTTTTTTCTGTTTTTGAGACTATTATATATTTATTTCAAATCTGCAGCAGAATCTAATAGTCAGTTGTTGCTGCAAACTACAAATTTTCATTTTTTTAAATACATAATAATAAAAAAAAAAATTATAAATTCTCATATAAATTTTGTTAATTGTAAGGTAAGTAGTGGAAATATTGTCGTATAAGTGAATTATTATATTTTTATAGGATATATTATTAATTAAAAAGGATAATTACGCAATGTACATTTAAGTAGAAACTATTCCAAAAAATAAATGAAAAATTGTGTAAACTAATTTTAAAGCTACAAAAAATGGTGGATTTCTTATTATTAATCTTCGATTTAGATTTAGAGCTACGTGAATTCTAACTTAATTTAGAGCTACATAAATTCTATAAATTTACAACTTAATTCGTCATCTTAATATGATTAACTAATTTAATTTGAAGAACATTATAAAGAAACATAATTAACCCAAAAAATATTATTCGTGTGGTAATCAATTTGATATTTATCATTTGACTATACTACATATTACCACTAATTACCTTATTCATTTTAACAATATGATTCGAATCCTTTTTAAATCCTCCTCTGCTCTGTTTTGTTGTTTGATTTTTTTACCATGTTAGATGAAAGGAGATGGTATATTATCATCATTGCCGGTGTGTATAGCAACCCTTAATTTGAGGAGGGTGTACATTTTTTTTAAACAATTTTTTTTATTATTATTATTTTTAAATATTATTCCTGTGCTTTTTTGTGTGTGCTATATATCTCCTATCATCATCATCATAAAGGCTGGTGTGATTCATTTGATTTTAAACTGTCACCGGAGACGGAACAACTTGTTTTCTGTGTCGTCGTTCGGTGTGTTGCAATTTGAATTTATAATTCCTTTTTTTTTTTTATTTGGAAAATTTCAAAAAAAAATAAAAATATAAAAGATTTTCAATTGTTTTTTACCGACGGTTTTTCAATTTTGATGGATTAAAAAGAAAAATTGAATGAAAAATACCATAGTAGAATAATTGTGTTTTTATACCCGGAATAAAAAATTGTAAAAATAAAAAATTTGTAAATTGGACTATTAATAATATTGAAAAAATTGATTTTAATTTTTGATTAGACTGTAAAGACAATCAAATAAAGTGCAAAGTGATTAGTTGGAAATTAATTAAAAAAGATATTACATAATTAATTAAATTTGATTAAAATTTACTTATAAAAATAAATATTCTAATTAATATTTAAATTAAATAAGTTTCTTAGAACAATTTGAAAATTAATTTTGAATTTTTTGAACATTTTACATTATGTAATAAACAAATTATATATAATTAATAATTTAATTAGATTAATTTAAATTTATTTTAAATATCAAATAAATAAAATTACTTTGTAGTGGATAAAATTATTAAAATTAAATTATTTAATTAATTTTATTTTAATTAATTAATTTTCTATTGAAATAATATCGAAAAATTCGTTAAGTTACAATATTACACCGATGTATGTGGAATTTTTATATCTTTTTTGGTAAATTAAATTAAATTTCCGTAGGTTTCAATATAACATTTTTTTTAAAAAATATTAATTAATTATATCATTCAGTAATTTTGAATCAAATCAATCTACTTCAATAGTATATAGTAGGTCTATTAAATATTAGCTTAAATTTTTCACAGTTTAAATAAAATTAAAAAAAAAATGAATTAATTTTTTAAACCCTTTTTAACATGCATACATCAATTTTTCATAATCACAAGTGAAAAATTTAAATAAAACCTGACAGTGAACAAATAAAATTCAATTGTTTTCAATTCCCTATATAATAAATTATTGAAAAAAATACTAGAGAACACTACATAATCGTATGTGAATCTATCTATAGGATATTACTATAGGTTACACGCCGCATATATACCTAATAAATTATCAAGATTATATTCAAATGAAAATCCTTTTAATTTTTAACCATACTATTAAGGATGAACATTTATTATAATTCACAATTTCACAAATATCATAGCCCATTTTTGAATCTTGTGATTATATTTGTATTTTTTAATATTTTGGCTATCACCAACAAATATTCACTCAATTGAATTATATATATATATATATTTATATTAATGCCATCAGCCACGAACGACAGACGACCCAATCATGTTTATCATCCCTAAATTATTATACTATTATATATTACATTCAATTTTCCAACCCTTACAAGGAATAATTGTCTACATACACATTATAATAGAGATCTACAATATATGTTATATGAATGAACCTTAACACCATTTTGGAGGGTGGACATGGTATATGTACATATGTATATAAACTCACATAGATTATGCAATGATATTAAATTTTGTGAATAAGTAATATTTAAATCGCGAAAATTATATGTATGGAAAATTGTAACGAACCCGTTTTTAACAACATTTATGTATAACGAGGTCGTTTTTTTTTTTACTTAACTGAAGTTCAGACCAGTATGATGATTGATGAATATAATGTTATTCGGTTAAATACTAAAAATTATTATGGGTTATAGTTAGAATTTATGGATGTTAAAATATAATTGTTATATGTATGTATAATGGAATCTATTTTGTGGTATAAAATAATAAATTGATTGAATTTTAATATTGAACTGAATGTAATAATGTTCTTTCTATTGAAGTAATTATTTTCAATCATTTTTATTAATATATTTATTTTCATTTTGAATGGTTAAAAGGTTATTTCGTTTTGTAATCATCAAAAAACAATATATGGACTATTAATATTTTTATCATTTCATTGCACAATTTTTAGTCAATAGTAAATATTTTAGTAATTGTGATTGATTTCATTTATAAATATTACAGTGAATATTAAAAATATTTGACTAAAGGATATTACAAAACTATTTTCAAATAAAAGACTATGATAATATTCTGTTACACTATGGTATAATGTAATATAAAATGTTTACTCATGAGTACATCATGGAGAGACTATTATCATCTGAATATGGTTTTAATTTGGACATATTTCAGTTTATCATCGTTCATATACCACAAACACTGTATTTTATCTAAGATCTGAGCAAAATTCTTTGTATCATATCCTCATGAGTCATGACAGGAGGGCATCAGTGCTCCAATTAAGAATACTAATGAGTGAATTTGAATTTAATTTGGCAACTAAATTTCAATCATATTATTAAACATTCGAATATATTCTGACTACTTTTTTTTATTACAATTTAAAATTATTTAATATTTAAAATTAATTATTTAAATCTGACTATATGGACTCATACCCATAACATAATATTTTTTTGTTAAAAATCAAATTTTCAAATATGCCACATAAAAAGTTTTTATGTTTTATTTTTATATAATTTCCTTGATGTGATAAAAAAACACAAAAGTTTATATTAACATATCCTCTCTATATATATTTAAACAATCTCATAATAACATTAATATCTCTCTATCTATATACCTAAATAATTTTCATTTACATAATGAAATTGAAAGGTGATAAAATAATATCGCGCCAGATTGTATATAAAAACTTTTTTGAATTTAAATAACTTCACTCTTGTTAAAATTATACAACATATAAAAAATTTGTGTATGAACATATTACAAAAATCGTATAACAACTCAACCGTTTATTTCATTCATCCTCCTGCCTGGTATTCCTCCTCCCATATAGTATAGCTAGCCACCGTTGTTCTAACAATCTAACGAAATGTTAACAATATTGAAATTGTTAATTTTATATTTGTACATAGAAAATTTTTGGAAAATTAATTTATCTTTTTGTTAAAAATTAATTTTAACTTTGAGATTTTCCTTTTTTTTTTTGGAAAAATAAAAATAAAAAACAATAATAATTTTTTTTGACTGGAATATAATTTTCTATAATTTAAATTTAAAAGTCTTATAAAATTTTTCTATATACCTACATTAACCATCAAAATTTTAGTTTTTTATGATGATGATAATAAATTTGTTCACTGTTTTTTTTGTGGCACAAGTGTTTGTTAAATTTCATTTATTTTTTATTATTATTCAAATTAGATTATGTTAATTAAAGGGTATATTCGTCAGATTTTATTTAAGTACCATCATTGGTACGATAGAGTTTTCGAAATAATACTTTATATTTTTGAATAACATTTAGGTGGATGGAAAATTCACTGTTAATTTATTAGGAATTCATTCAAAATAATCTCATTTATGAATAATAATATTTTTATTAACTAATTAAAAACTTTATTAAGTTTGTGTATGGTTTGTGGTTTTAAAAAAAGTTATCAAATTTAATTAAGAAATTACCTTAAAAATTATATTTAAAATTTTGTTAGAATATTTTTTTTATCTATTTTGAAGACTTAAATTAAAGAATTTTAATTCAAATTATCTAATTTTTATTTTTATTCATTTTGCCTTCGTAATTTCATATTAAATACAAATTTCCATATCGCAACACAGTCTTTTATTAAATGCTATTCTTTTACTTTTGAAAAAGAAGAACAGCAAAAAGGTTGTGCCAAATATCCTTGAAATTTAAAAAAAAAGGATGAAAAATTATTTAGTTTTTCTTATAAAAGCAATTAAATGCATTTTCAATTTTACAAAACAAACAAACAAACAGACAACGAAAAAGTTTTAAAATTATTTATACATTTTCTTCATTTCTTATTTGTTTTTTTGGAAAACTTTTCTTTATTTTGTGGAAAATTTATTTCCTTTTCTCCATGTTGAAAGAAAGGAAAATATTGTATTACTCATAAAAAATTATTTATTGATATAAAAATAATTGTAATTACTTTCAAAAACAAAAAATTAATTAAATATTTTCTTTAAAATAGTAAAGAAGAAATTTTTAATCTAACAAAAATTATACAAAAATTCACTTTTATTTTGGTGAAGAATAAGTTGAATGCGTCTTACAAGTGTTAAAGAAAAATGTTGAATTATTTTCTTTCCATTTGCTACTTACTACAACTACTATCAGTTATGAACCACTTTATGTAAGTTATGTTAAGTTGTTAGTCAAAGGATAACTATATTGAGACAAAAATTAAATTTGACGATATCCTTAAATTAAATTTAAATATTGAAAATAATTAATATTAATTTTATGAAGAAAAAAATCATTAAAAAATTTGGAAAAAAATTATCAAAAATATTTAAATTTTAATTTAAATAATTAATGGGATATTCATCATTATAAAGTGGACGAAATTTTGATGACATTTATAATAATTAATCATCGTAAATATTTAATTAACACAATAGAATAAAAAAAAGTCTATCTATAGCTTTGCTATGCTACTATATGTAATTGTATTTGCATAATGGAGTGGATGATTCGCGAATAAATCGTAAAAGAAATCCTTGAATTCTTAATGGCGTATTTTCCATGCAAAATTTTCAAATTGATATCCTTTTCTTATCTTCTTAAATAACAAGCAACATCTCACTTGGACTATTTTGGTGGTGGGACTTAAAGAAATCGTTTTGTAAATTCAACTCTCTTCTATTTAATAGTGTTAAGAAATTCGGCAGTGTATGTTAAATTATTGATTGAATTTATTAATATACAATTTAATTATATATTTTTGAAATATTTTAAAATTTAATAGTTTATTAAATAATTTAATATAATAATTCGGCTTAAAATTAAAAATTGTTTCCACTAAAAAAGGAATAAATATTTCATATTCCAATAATTAATCTTTTTTACTGAAAATAATACTGTGGGTGGTGGGTACAGAGTCGTATAAAATTTTACAAAATGATTTTTTTATGACAATAATGATTTCATATTTCTATTTTTTTCGAGAAAAGTTTCAAGTTGCACAAAGTCAAACAATTTTAAATATTAATTTCTGTCTGCTGTTGTTTGTTAATAGGATTTTTATTTTATTCATTTCAAATTTTACATAATTTCAAAAGGTATATTCATATAATTTTTAAATTTAATAAACTTTAATATAAAATACATAATGGAGTATATCCAAGAGAACACATTAGTTAAATTAAATATCTGTCAGAGTTATCTTATTTTATGTATATCAGAGACAATAAGGACATCCTACTGTGATTAGAGAGAATAAAGAACATTTTATCCTAATATGATTTATATTCTATTATACAATTAAGTGTTGACTTCAAATATTCCTAATTCAATTGCATATTTCCTTTATTTCTTGTATAAGCACTTTTACTTAAATATATTTTTGTCTTGAAAATAAATTTTCTTTTTAAGAAAATTATGTAAGTAAATTTTCTCAGAAAGACAATTGCTTCCACTGAATTATGGTTTGGGAATTTCATTTTCTTGTAAAGGATATTTCTTAAACAATCTATATATAGATGAAATTTTTATTATTTACTTTAATCAAATATGTATATTATATCTATACACTCTTATGTAATTATGTAATTTTCAGTAATAATTCAATGAATAACTTTTATTTACATATGTATAACTACTTTTCTATTTCAATTACAGAAAATATATATAATTTCGATATTTATATAATTTTTTGTTCAAAATGACCGAAGACCAACAAAATAATCAACAGCACCAACAGCAACAACAACAACAACAACAGCAATCATCATCATCATCATCACCAAAAGAACAAAGAAAAACTAATATTCATGATATAAGAAATCAAGATTTTGTTAGTCGTTTATTAGCAGCAACACCACCATATTTATATTCAGCACCAGTTGGTCCAAATAATTTCTTTTTTAGTGATATGTTACGTTCATTAGTACAAGCTAAAAATAATGAAAATGCTAGAAATATACAATTACAACAAGCAGCATTAGCTAGTAGACGACCAAGAAAACGTTCATGGAGTAATCATCAACAACAACATCGACCACCATATGAATTATTAAAAGAACGTAAAGAATTAGATGAAAAAAATAATATATCAATTATTAATGAAAAACCATTAGAATTAACAACATGTAAACAACAACTTTATCCAATTGCATCAAAATATACAAAAAATATATTGGATATAAATAGTAAAGAAAATACTACAACACATTTGAAATTATCAAATGCTCATTTACAACATCATCAACAACAACAATCGGAAAATAAGTTAAATGATTTTCATTCAGATTTACGTAATAATAGTACACCACATAATCAAGTTAGTACTATAACAGATTCACCATCATCATCATCAGTTTTATCAGCAGCATCATCATCATCATCTACAGATCAAATAGCAATACCACCACCACCTGTTTGGTATCCACCACTTTATTCACCATATGGTATAGATCCATTACATTTTTTTATAGATTTACGTGTATCTGGTCATATTTATGATCGTAAAAAAGATAATTCATCACCATTAAAAGCAGAAAATACAACAACTACTACAACAACTGGTAATTCAATTGAAAATAATAATGAAACAATTGGTAAATATCATCGTCATGGTTCAGCATTTACTGTACCAGCACCAAGAAATGAATCAAAAACAACATCAGCTATAAATTTATCAATATCATCAAATAATAATAATCATAATTTGGATAATCTTGAAAAATATAATAAATATTATAATATTGGTGAAAGTAAAGAAAATTTACCAAATATTGGTAAAACTACAAATTATGTTTTACAAAATTTACCAAGATTATATACTACAACAACAAATGTTAATTCTAGAGATTCAGATGATAATAAATCAGATAAAGAAGATGATGATGATAATGATAATGAAGATCAACCGGGAAATAGAATAGAATCTGGTTTAATAGATGTTGAATTGAATCCTGAAGATGATGATGATGGCATTATTCATCAAATTGATTAAAAAAAAATTTAAATTATATAATTATACATATTTTTATTGGATTTAATCTGTATAAATAAAAAAATCGATTGATTATGAAACTAGAAAGTTTATACTTTAATTTGGTATATAAAACATATTCGTGAAAATTTTTTTAAGGGTTTTATGAAAGGCAGAGAAAGAAAATTGAATCTGTCAGATCTTCAGAATTTGCATGGTTGTATCTTAAAAAGTTAGTAAATTAGAGCATTTAGAAGGTGACTCCCTATTTGCAGCAAGTTTAATTTGTCCAAGTTATAGTAAAAAAACCAAAAATCAATTTTTTTCCCAATAACTCCTTTTGCAGGTTGGTCAAAAATATAGAAATCTTTGTCCGATATTTATGTACAATATACGAAATGAAAAATTGAAAAATGTTTTCAGAATCAGCTACAGTAGGCTAGCAGCTAAACACAAACGAACATACAACTCTGTAGGTGAAGTATGTACCTCACTCGGACCAATAGAAAATTGAAGTAAATGTGACGAATACAAAAATAATACACAAATTTTCAGATTTTAAAAAACTGTAACCAAAATTTATTTTTTTTCAAAATGAAAAATATATTCATAAATTTACAAAAGTTATTAACAAAATTCGAATACACTTGTTTTTTTTGTAAGCAAAAATATACTCTACATTTTTTATATAAAACAAATTCGGAAAAGCAATTTTTTAAAATTATTATTTATTAAATTTAATTTTGATAAATAAACTATTTCTTTATATTTCAAAACGAAAAAATTAAAAATTTGATGATTGCTCACATCATGAAATATTACATATTATTTTTTGGTAATAAGTTTTCTTTTTTTAAAATATTAAACTCCCTAACTATAATAACATTACTAAACAATTTAAAGATAAAATTTAGATGAGCATACCCGAATTGTTAAAAATTGTATCATTATTTTTTTATCTAACTAATATTTATTTATATTTCATTTATTTCTACTTAAAGTCAATATTTTTTGTATTAACATTAGTCAATAATACATTTTTTTTAAAAAAAAAACATGATCTTGTTTCGATCATAATATAAATTGAAATAAATTAAATTTTTATATATTTAAAATTTTTGAGAAATTATTTTACAATAAATTTTCTCTATCTTATATTTTACATAATTTATTTCTTTAAACTTTTACATTTAAAAGTTGTTTAATTCAAATTGTGACAATCAAAAATTTGAAATTGTAATTCATTGTGTGGTGGTTATATTCCTGTGATTGGAAGATTAAATTTATTTGATTTCAAAATTTTAATTAGAATTTTACTATTTGAATATCATTTCAAAAATATCAACTTCAATGTCATTGTACCATAGATAATATATATAAAATATATTATCATTGTATTGTACTATAAAATGATAATAATTTTTGATTTTCTAATTTCGAATTTTCGAAATTTTCATATTTTTTTACACTATGAAATTCGGAAATTAAATCTTATTTTTATGGTAAAATTAATATATGATATTTTTTTCGTTCCAATCACAGACATATAATTAAATACACTTAACATCTTGCTATTTATTTAAAAGATATTTACAACAAAATTTATATGACTCTGTTAACTTCATTAATTTTTTTTTCTATCAATTTTTTTAAATTAAGTTTTTTGTTTTAAAATTTTTGAACAATTTAGTATACTTTTTTTCTTTGATATTATTTTTAAGTAATTATAATAAAATTAAGAATTACAATTTTCATAATCTCAATTTTATGTTTAAATCCAAAATTTGTTTCTAATTTAAAAATCTACATAATTATATATAAATAATTTTTTTTTTAACATTTGAAGTACATAGGTTAAATTTTTATTACATAAGAAATTTTCTTGATTTTTTTTCCCAATTAATTCACACACAACAACAAAAAAAGGCAAGAGTTTTTTTTTGTAATTAATTCAAAATTTAAATCAAAAAAATTTAATTGAAAATTTCACATTTCAAATTTTTTTACATTGTAAAATTCAATTGGGGGATCACAATTTTCATATAGTTCATTTTTATTTTTTCCCTAACTAATTTTAATATCAATTTTTTGTTTTTTTCTATTAAAATCCTATAAAAAGAAATTATATATTTTTTTGGATTTATTAACATTTTTTTCAATAATCAATTTTAAAAAATATATATAAAAAAATTAATACACTTACATATTTAAAAAAAAAAAACAAATCAAATTATTTAAAAAAATTTGAATTTTTAAATAATTAAATAAATTTTTTATATGTTTTTTTTCTCTTTAGGTTTTTTTCTAGTGTTAATTAGTCGTAATTTAAATTTTTATATTTTTAATTTAAAAAATTTTCTCTTTATCTACAAAAAAAAAAATAAAAATAAAAACAAAATTATTAAAATATTTTTTTTTTAAAAAAATAATTAATAATAATAATCATAAAATAACAGCAAAAAAAAAAAACCGAAAAATAGTTTTCTTTTTTATATATATATAATAATATTTTCCTTATATTTTAAAATTATTTAGTTTGTTAAATATTTTTTTTAGTTTTAGCATTTAATTGATGTTTGTTCCTACGAAGTTACCGACTTAAATTTGTAATATATAAAGTATGTAATTCGGTACGTGGTGTATTTTCAAAGAGAGCAGCACGATTTTGTCCTTCTCCCTTTTTAACCCAATGACCATAAACACGAAAGGCACAACCATCAATTACCTTTTTGGAATAATTATAGAAAAATTTATTTATTAAAAAATAGTTTTTAATATAATTTATATTTACCTTTCTTAAAATTTTAACACGATATGGATCACGTATAGCCTCTTCAACTCTAAGTGGCTCAGCAGTATATCGCAGCCTCTTTATTCTGATCATTGCCCGAACACAAAGTATTGCAAATTGGAACTTTTTCTTAGCATTGAAACGGCTTTGTTTCCGAAGCTTTACACAAAAAATAAACAAAACGAAAAAAATGAATATAAGAGAATATATATTTTTTTTTATTATTAAATAGTTAAAAATTTAACGATTATTTTTCTAATTTCTTTTTTTTTTTTCAAAAAAATAATAGTATAATTGAAGAAACAGAAAATAGTATTTTGCAAAAAAATAGAACATTTATATTAAAAATAGCAACAAATAAATTAAAATCTATAAAGCCAAAGATGCACTTGTTAGTTACTAATTTCAAGTCACATAAAGAAATTATTTTATTTCCTAGATTAAAATAAAACATTCATAAAAAAGGACGGACAAGCAAAAATATTTATAAATGAAGAAAATTCGCCCATGCAAATCTTTTCTTTTAGTATATAAAATTTATTTTGTCTCTCTATAAACTTTTAAAATATTCAAAGCACTTAACAAATTTTGAAAGATGCACAAAAATTTTGATTCCAAAAATTTAGAAACAAGAAAACTTCTAAGTTTTCAATTTTGAATTGTCCAAAAAAATTTTTTTTTTTTTAAATATTTAAATATTTTAAAGTAGTGATAAAAAGCAGCCCATATTTAGCAGCCCAATTTTTTGTGATTAAGTTGAAAAACTGTACTTGTGTTTTTTATGTTTTTTTAGAGAATTAAATTTTTTGTAAAAAATTTGTTTTTTTGTAGTTTGTGTGTACTCACTGCCAATTTATTTCGAGGACAACAACATAAAATACGTTCAGCTGCAACTTTAAAATTATTAGGCTGTTAAAAAAGGAATTTATTTGTTTATCAAATTTTTCGGATTTCATTTTTTTTATATAAAAAAAAAACTAATAGAAATTTTTTAAATTTAACTTTTAAAGCACATTTAAATATTAATTTTTTTTCTTAAAAAAAAAATATATAGAAATTTCAATTACAATTTTCATTTGTTCCCGAGTTGGTGCTAAACTGTTCCACATTTCTTTTTTGACTAATTTATTTTTTTTTTTCGACAATCAAAAAAATGTAAATTTGTCCAAAAAAATAATAAAATTTAAAGAATGGCGTGATATTTAATTGTGCTTAAAGTTTAATATAAAAATGAAGAAATATTTTGTATAAAAAAAAATGCTTATGCAAGAAAATGAATTTGATTGAATTTTTGAATTACTTAAATAATAATAATAATAATAATAATGACAAAGCCAGCCAATAATACAAAAAAAAAAATTTGCAGATTAGTATTTGTATGTAAATTAATTAAAATAAATGTTTGTGCATAAATGAATCTAAAAATTCATTAATTTTAATAATAAAAACTATTTGCTAAATTGCAATTTTAAGTCTTCGATATTTTACAAATATATTAAATTAAATAATGACAGAGAGCGACATCAATTTTTCATGTTTACATTTTTTTTTAATTTACTCGGTGATATTTGATTTCACTTTCTATTAAAATTTGGTTTCAAGTGAATAATTTATCAGCAGATCTGAATATTATATTAATCAAATAATTGAAATTTTGAATGTGTAGAAATTCAGATTTTTATAAAAATGGACCTGCAATTCTTACAAAGCATCTCCACAGTTAATTTATGAAGGTGTTTAGTTCAGCTAATCCAAACTATTTGATAGACATTAAATGTGAGATTTCACAAGGATATAACTAGACCAAAAAATGGCAACAGCGGTAAGCGTGCAACCATTTAAGTGGTATAATAATGTTGAAAAATATTAAATTACTAGAAATAAAAAATAATCCTATGAAAAATTCTAAAGCAACGGACATCAAATTTACTATACCAAAAATTTTATATTATATTTGATCTTTAGACCTACCTCAATTAAATATCACGAAAACTTTGTATTATTATTAAAAAAAATAGGAGGAAAAAGAAAATTTATTAAAAAAAAACAATTTGATTAAATTATTTAAAATGCTGGGTGTTAGTAAGAAATATTATCATTTTAAATAAAAAAAAACATGCAAAAATGTAAGAAAAGATAAAAATTTGTTTAGAAAAAATTAAAACAACCGGTAATTATTGTAAATTTATGAACCGGTAATAAAAATTAAAAAACAAAAATAACTAGAAATTCATTCAAATGCAATTAAATATTTTTTTTTTTTAAATAAATTTTTAATAATAAATATTTATAGAAATATTCTTAGAAAATAATCTTTCATACATTTCACATTCACTCGAATGAAATAAAAAAATAAAAATAAGAATTATTTATTTAAGCTGAATTTTTTGTATTAATTTCAAAAGTCGTAATTATTTTCCATATCTCAATTAAATAAATTACAATTTATAATTTAATTGAGAGAGCTAAGAAATTTTTGAATTATATACTCAAACGTATTTAATTTATTTATATGTTATTTAAATTCAGCCACAATCTAATGTAATTCAGCAATATTTTATATTAATTCAGCAACAATTTACTATAATTTAATGACATTTTACTATAATTTAACACCAATTTTGTATAATTCAGCAACAATTTACTATACTTTAATGACATTTTTCTATAATCTAGCAAGAATTTATTATAATTCAGCAACAATTTACTGCAATATATTATTTTTATATTACTAATTCAACAAAAATGTATTCAGCTCAAATTGAAATTTAACAAAAAATATATTCAGCTTAAATAAATTTAAAAAACAAAAACTGACTGATAAATGTTTTATGTACACATACACAGGATAGACAAAAAATTTTATGATCTTCTAAATTATCTAAAAAAAGAATGTGTAGGACAAAATCGAACAAAAAGGATAACAATAAAAGACAAAATCACAACACAGAATATAGCAACAAAACAAATTACAAACAAAAAATGATCAATGAATTTCATAATTTTGCACAGCGCGCAAATGAGTTAAACAGAACAGAAAAATTATTTTAATTTGAAGAAAAAAAAATTGATGAACAGAAAGAATAAAACAAAAATAAAAAAAAAGAAAAAAAAAATAAATAATGAAAAAAACATAAAAATTTAAAAACCAAAAAAAAAAAAATAAAATGGAAACTTTCACTCGTCTTTTAAATTTCATATATTGTTTTGTCCAGAAACTAGTGGTTACCAGTGCAATTTCAGTAATTCGACTCATTCTCCTTGATTTTTGTGATAGGCTGCGTTTCAATTTGCTAATATTCTCTTCGAAAAGCTTTTTAATTTTAGATTTTTTTTGTATTTATATCATAATTTTTTTTATCACAATTTTTTTATGTATAATTTTATGTAGTGAAAAATTTTGATTGTGTTTTTTTTGATTGATTATTTACATAATTATTGAAATTTTTTTTTATAAATTTTTTTGTTGTAGTAGAAGAGTGTGTTCAATCACATATAAATAAAGAAAGAATGAAAAACATAAATAAAAAAATAAATAAAATTAAAATTAAAATTAAAATTAAAAAAAAAATCAAAATTAAATTTTACAATAAATTTATATAATAATTTTTTTGTTTAAATTTTAAATTAAGGGTGAATAATAAGAGTTTTTTAAAAATTTACTGCTTAAGGAACAACACATTTTGCTTTTGCTGGTTCGATAAAAAGAGATAATCATTGTTTAAAATTGTAAACTGAATAAATGAATCGATTAATTGAGCCACTTTGGAAATGAACGCATTTGAAAAATAATTGACCAACTACTAGTTACAAATTTATTACTAGTTACAAATTTATACAGATATATTAAAGATATTTATTTATTGTGAATTGATAAATTTTATATTAATTTGTAATAAAATTTAGCTTCAACTAATTTTATTCACGAAATGGACTTGCCCCACTTTCAAAATCAACGGCTCAATTAATTATTATTAACGAGACTTTTTGCAAGACTCGTTCGTGATTGTGACAATCCATTTGCCACTGAAAGTTCTGCAAATTTGTAATTTTTCAAATTTTCAGAAATTTTAATGTCTAAAAGGGTTGTCAAAATTAAGAAAGAGGCTTGACAAAAGTCTTGCAAAATGGAAATTATTATACATTTTTCATATTATTTTGTACAATAAATTAAATTTTCCAATTTTTGTATATTTGAAACTTCTTAATTTCAAAAATTACTTTTCTTGGTATAAGTTAAAATTTGTGTGGTAAATTTTTTGGTATGTCAAAAAATTTTTTGTGAAATAGTTTTTAATCCTAAATAAGTCAAACATCATAATTTTCATAATTTTCACAGTCTCATCATTTCTCTTTTTCAAATATCCCTAAATACTCGATCGCCAAAATTGAATTTGAGTTAATTAAAATAACGATCGTCAAAATTGAATTTATTTCAAGAAAACTGTAGTCAAATTTTGTCAAATTTTCATATACAAATTATTATATCTCTTTTTATACATTTATGCAAAATATTTTGATGGCAATAAAATTTTCCAAAAAAAAAAAACAATTAATCTTTTTCAATCCACCTTTAAAGATATAATAAATAAATAAATAAATAGAAGAAATAAAGAAATATATATAAAAAAAATGTTATTTATGTGAAGAAAAATAGAAAACTAATGAATAAAAATAATAATTTGATTATTAAAATAAAAAAAAATTAGATTACTAATAAAAAGCTATTTTTCTAATAAATTTTGTAAAGGAAATGATTTTTTATATAATTTAAATTTGGTAAATAGGAAATGTTTAATTTCTTTAATAAAAAATTTGAATAAATTATAAAATTTAACAAAAAAAAAATCATATTTACGTAAATGTGTATAACAAAGCATACCATTTGATTAAAGAATGGATGTTTTAAAGCTTCTTTAACGGTTATCCTTTGGGCTGGATCAACAACTAAACATTTTCTAATTAAATCTTTAGGATCCTCTGCAAAAAAATACAACAACAAAAATTAAATTAATTTTTTTTTTATGGAAATTGTACAACAAAAAACTTTTAATTATCCCAAACCTGATATATCCACCCATTCAGGTGATGTAAAACTATAACTTCCTTCCATAATATTTCTTAACATAACCATTTGTTTTCTATGCCAAAATGGTGGACAACCAACTAGTAATGTGAACATTATTACACCACATGCCCAACTAAAAAAATTAAAATATAATTTTTTGAAAAAATTAATTTTGAATGAAAAACTAAATTCAAAATATAATTATACTAAATAATTTTTTTATTGATCCTTACATATCCACTTCTTTTGAATATCCAGGTGAACCTTCAAACATATTACATTTTAAAGTTTCTGGTGCCAAATAACCTGGTGTCCCACATAGATCTAAAAAATAATAATAATCATTAGTAAATTTATTAGTTTTTCATAATTTAATTTGAATTATTTTACCCATTAATTTTTCTGAATCTTGAAGTTGTCTAGCAAAACCAAAATCTGTTATTTTAACATTATGATTATCATCTAATAATATATTTTCTGGTTTAAGATCTCTGTGTACTATATTTTTTGAATGTATATAGTCTACACCTTCAAATATTTGTCTATTCAAAAATAGAATTTATTTATTTAAAATAGAAATATGTATAACAACAAATTTTTTTTTTATCAAAAAATTTAAATATTTTATTTACCTCATAATATGTCTAGTCTTTTTTTCTGATAATGTTACTACCGATGTCAAATAATCAAATAATTCACCTTTTGGACATAATTCAAATACTAAAAATACAAATGCATCCGATTCGAATACATCTTGTAAATCAACTGTAAAGGATAAACAATATTAATTAATAAAATTATGGTTCATATTTTTATGTTTCTTTACTTATAAATGGATGTCCCATAACTAATCTTAAAATACATATTTCTTGTCTAGTTGATTCTAACATAATATGTGGATTTGTTTCACCAGTTTCACTTGCACCACCTAAATCAATTATTTTAGCTGCAAATTCTTTACCAGTTTCTTTTTCAATACATCTACGAACTGTTGAACTAATACCTCTGCAAAAGGAAATAGAAAAAATTAGATTAAACTTTATTAGTAGAGAAATAGAAATTTAAAAAAATTTATTTTTGTATAATTTCTTTTGCATCATTAAAACACGTTTGAGGACACCTACTGTAATTGCAATGGACTGATCATGTGATGTTTTGTTTAAGCTTTAGCTGAATCACGTTATGTTTTTTGTAACCGGCAATGCGTTAAGAACCGAAAATGAAGATTAATATATAGTATAGTAAATTTACTATCAGCAATTTTAGTATATTGTTACGATTCAGTGGTTTCTTAGTTTTATAAGTTTTGTAAAATAGCAAATAGTATTATAAATAGTTAAATTTCAGTCAGGTACATTATTATACGACTTTTATCTACAGATTATTGGTTGCATCTGCAAGTACATGAATTTTTGATCGATTTGTTTTTGGGGTTAACAATTTCTGGCCAACATTCATTAGAAAGAGAAATATTTATAATGTAAATCTTTTATGAAATATCAAAATGTGCTCATAATACAAATTTTTGAATCCCTATAATTGTAGTTTCTTCTAGGACATTCATTTTCAAAATTGAATGATTCAAAAAGAATTTTCATTCGTCATAAGTTTTTCTACGATTTCAATTTATTTTTTCTTTAAATTTACAAAAATTTAATTTTTATCTTTAAGTAAATTATAAATTGTAAATATTATTTGTAATTTTTGCGCAATTAACTAATTTATTTCCTATTAAATATAGTACATGATATTAACTTAATTTAATACTTTTGTTTATTTGTTTAAAAAAAACAAATTTAAAGGATTATAAATCATACTTAAACTTCGTACATATAATATATGTAATAAATTATTCACTTTAATAAATAATATTTGTTGAATAATATTGTTTTTACTCTCTAGATAACTATTAATATTTAATTACCTAATTGTTAAATTAAGATTATAAAATATTTTGAATATCAAGTGCATTTTATACTATTATGTGCATTTTTTGTGTAATCTATAAATTAATTTCTAAGTAGGTACATATATAAAAAATTACACAATTTTATTGTAAAAAACATTATTTTATCACATGTAAAAATTTATATTATGTACTTTTCAAATTTAAAAGTAAATATCATAAAATTTAACTCTTTATTGTCTTTCTAAAAAAATTTTTTGAATAAATTAAAATTTCTTTCTAGACATTGATCATTTGGTTTTCTACCGATCAACAAATTTTGATAGTGGAATATACAATGTGTGACTTTGATACAGAAATTCAGAGATAAACTACTAGTTGCAACTCATGAGAATTGACTGAAAATCAGGAGGGAGGAGGGGTATTTCGTAAAGTGATTTGTGACTATCAACTATCACATATTATAAATATTGCAATGAAATTTTATGCTAAATTGTAAGATGTGATAGTTGATAGTCACAAACAAATCACTTTATATAATACCACTACAGGTTTTAGTTATATCTGGTCTGGAATATATAATTAATCTTATAATTCTGATCAAAAACTTAATAAATTTAGTTTTGACTTTTTCTAAAATTCATAACAATCTTATTTCGATATAAAATATAAATAACACCAATAATGGCTTTTCAATAGTGAAATTTCTATATCGTATACTAAAATTTGTTAATAGAATTTTTGTAATTTGATTAAATTCACTATATGAACATTAGATATATACAGATAGTATACAGATAGATAGATATACAGATAGTATGTATAATATTACTATCAAAATTAAATTTTATTTTTAGAATCATAAATAAACACAAAAAAAAACACGATCAGTTAATCTACTATACAAATTATTCACTCGCATTTACATATGTATTTATAATCATATGTCAGGTGTGAAGCGAAATGTTCAAAGTGATATTTTCATTATTTAGAAATACATATATATATAATTAATGCAGTGATCAGTGAAATTGATAATTTAAATCTCGGGATTATCTAAATAAAAATATTTTTCATCCAAAAATATTCTACATACATAGAGCCGTTTTCTTTGAAAGTGGTGTAAGTCCATTTTATATTATAATGCAGATATAATATAAATATATTATCAGAGATATACATTTGCTGTTAAATAATATTTTAAAAACGATCACATTATTAACTTACATTAATTTAATATTTAAAAAAATATGAAATAGGCGTATTAACGGTGGGGTGAATTAAATTAAGGTCCAAAGAATCCATGGACTTTAATTCTAATTGAAAAACGTAAGTAGAAAAAAACATAAATCAAAACGACGTAAGTCGAGGACGACCAGTATATGATTTTTAATTCAAATTTAATAATTGCAAGTTCAATTTCTATGAAATTGGAAAACATTTAAGCGCATTTATCTCATAACTTCAAATTTTTCAGTTACAACAATTTTGCAGTGACCAATACAAAAAAATTACAAAAATATTCTAATTAATTTTGTTTTATTGTAATTTTATTAGATTAGACTTCTACCTTTTCTAATATTATTTTCTTTATTCTATTAAGTAATTTTGAATTAGAGACATTCAAAAAATGATTTACAAAAATGATAAACAAAGTGTATAATAAAAATTTTTCCATTGTTATTTACGCCCAAAAAAAAATATTGATTGATATTTTAAAATAGCAAAACGTCACTGACAGTGACTGAAAATGAGATCAAAATTTTTACAAGATTTAAAACCCATAAACAACCCAAATACAAATACGTAAATTTGGAAATTTTAGAGGGTAAACAGAGATAAGAGAAGAAAATTCTTTTAAATTATTTAATCTTTTTTTTTTATTATTTGAATTTTTCCATATTTTATGATTTTTTATTTACATAAAATCTTTTTTTTTTTTATAAAAACAACAAAAAATTTCGTAATAATTCGGAGCAACAAATTATTATTAAGTTAGTAGACAACTTTAAGGATGATTCATAATTTTAAAAAATCTTATTTTGTTTATGCCCAGGTCAAGATTAATAACGAATTTTTTTAGATGGTGTTTTTTTTAAAAAGTGCAATGACTTCTTCCGCATTTTTTTTTACATTATTATAATAATTTTTTATTATCATTTTCGAAAATTTAAAATTTTTTTATAATCGCAAATCATCTTTGTTGTTTACAAAAACGTTAATGTTTTTTATCATATTTGTTTGTGTAAGAGTAAAGGAAATTTTTTTTAATTCGAATTGAAAAAATAGACGAAAATATATTTTTGAATTTTTGTTTTATAAACAACAAATTAAGTAAAAATATTTCGGAAAATTTCATGTAAAAAATCTATAAATAATTATTTTATTGGATTTTCAAAAATATTTTAATCAATTATTTAAATGGAAAAAAAATGATCATAAAGAATTGATCATTATTATTGATCGTATATAAGAAAAGTATGTCACATATGGTCGAATTTACTTAAGCAGTAGTTTCAAATGATCGTTACATGATTTTGATGTTATTGTAAATTAGATTTAGATTAGATAATCTGCTCTAATCCCTGCGACCTAATAAGATTGTCGATATTGTGATTTACTCTTTGAGGTTACAGACCTGTATTGAGAAATTTGACCATTCGAAGAAGTGACACTATAAGTTTGATCATGAACTTACGACAAAAAATTATACAGTTACTTTATAAAAATTATACAGTTACTACAGTTAAACTAATAATTAATTTACATTATTTTATAAGTCTCACAAATTTAAACGATCATAATTTTGTATGTAGTTATAATGATATAATGACGGCATTTTGAAAATAAGTATATTGTCGCCATTTTTATAATATTGTCGCCATTATTCACATAATATTGTCGTCATTTTTAATTCAAAACCGTTGAATTGTCTTAATTGTAGAGCTTAGTTTTTTTATTAAGTATATTTTTAAAAAAAATTCTATTTTTTAAACATTATTTCTTGGCCAGAAATTTTAATCAATAAAAATTAATTTATCACCTTTTACTGACTTTTCCTGGTGTGATACTACTAAAAATCCGCAACATTGTGTCAGTTACAACAAATTTTATTTTAACTTAACCTTTTGATAGCTTTTCAAATTAAAATATCTTATAGAAATTCTATTATAAATTAAAAAAATGAATTTAAGTAATTTGTAAAATTGTCTTTAAAAAAAAAAATTAAAGTCAAATATTTTTAGTTGTTCGATTATTATATTGAGGAGGCTATATTAGTATTCTATAGAATTCTACCCCTGTGGAGAATAGTTCGCTTCAAAAGGGTAAAGTGCCAGTCACAGTGATTTCATTTTGAAAATCGATTCGAACGTGGTTCGAATCGATTCGAACGTGGTTCGAATCGATTCGAACGTGCTGTTCGTTTCGAAAAGAAATTATAGTCACAATGTATTCGTTCCGTTTATATAAAAAAAATATGTTTAATCTCTATTTTATGTATTAAAATAATTATTTTCTGCATTTATTATACAATACTGGATGCTTCTTAACATTTTCAATAAACTCCTCCATAATAATTCAAAAAATTTAATTTTCAAATATATAATTTATAGGTTATGTCATTCGACCCATCCGGCAAAGTTAAAATATTTTTAGCTCTTTCCGAATGAATTCGTTTCGACACGTTCATTGTGACTTGCAATCCGGCATACCATATAAAATATATGGGGCTATCAAAATTTGAAATTTTCGATTCGAACGTGCTCTTTTCGATTCGAAATCACTGTGACTGGCACTTAAGAAGAACTTTTGATACGATTAGTTTTTGACGGGAAAATAGGAACCACAATGATCGAGATCTCTACTGCTGTGTGACGGTCACAGATCACCACGCATACTTCTTAACCTAACCTAACCTATGCTACCGAATTTAAGGTAACGTAATGACATGTTGAAAAAAAACCGTAATGACATGTTGCAAATTTAAAGTATCGTAATGACATGTTGAAAATTTAGTACCTACAAGCTACAACGACAAATGATTTAAGTTATAATTAAAATTTGAATGATTTAATTCGTTAATTTGTCAGAGATTATTAATTTTCTACCATTTTGATTATTTAATTTACCATGTTGAGTACATATTTTGCCAAATAAAAATATTGTATAAGGTACCACAGAATTTATTAGATTCGATCCATGAAAAAAAAATAGAAAAATTACAATTTTTTTATTATTTAAATCCTACGATTTCGCCTCCACAAATTTTTATTGTAAAAATCTAAATAATACCCGGGACACACAGGACCGAAAACTCAGTTTTCGTGTTTTCAAAGTTCAAAAATGGAAATTCATAAGGTTTAGTACAGTTTTCAGGAATAAATTGAAAACACGAAATCTACAAATTTTTAAGGTTTTCACGAAAATATATTTTAGCGCCATCTATTACAAAATAGAAGATATGTATTTTTGAAGTAGGCATAGCTAAGTTTCCATACAAAAGTAGCCATTTTTGTGAAAAATCAAAAAAAAAAAAAATTTAAAAAAAAAAAACAAGAAAAATTAAATTTTATTAAATAATTTTTAATATAATTAAATCAAAATTTGACATTAAAAACAAATAATTTCTATTTTTATTTTTTTTTGTTTTTACGTAGAGTTGTTTAAATAAATAATTTTCATAATTTGACATTCGAAAACGAAATCGCGCTCCATTTTTGGTGTGTCACTATAAAAGTTTTTAGATCTAGTTTTCGCGAAAACTTAGGTTTTCAATTTTGGTGTGTCCCGGGTATTAGTCTACAAATAAAAAATGTAAAAACGTAATCAAAAAAATTCATAAACTTTCTAATTTTCAAATCAACTATAAAAAAAAATATTCATTGAAAGCTTTTAATGAAAGAACTTCTTTTTGAAATTTCATTTCAAATTTAAATTAACCTTTCAAAATTTTTTCTACTTTACAAAGCAATAAGTGAAGATAATTGAAATTTTTGTTTTATATGTAGCAACTAAAATTATGGTACAATCACGGCGAATTTTCTATTTTTGTACACACATGTATACGTACACTTTCTTAATTACATATAAAAAAAGCTAATCGCTGTCACAATTTGCATACATGAAAAAAAAATCTCGTGAATAAAAAATGTGAATTTAATCACAAAATTTTTGTTTCAAATATAAATTTTTAAATTTTACATAATATATTTAATTGCTAAATATACCAAAAAAAAAATTATTTAAGTTAAAATCTCGTGTTTTTAATGCCAAAAAGAATTAAATTAAAAATAATTAATTTTTTAAATTTTAAATTTAAATTAATATAAAAGAAAAAATTCTTTTAATTAGTCACGTTCTTATATTTAAAATTACTTAATATAAAGTAAAATTATATAAAATTCATTACTTTTCATTTAAAAGATGATATTTTTGATATTTTTCACGAAAAAAACGAAATTTTATCACCATAATTACAAAATGTAAAATATATACAAAAAACTGATAAAACTTTTTTAAACTTTTATAGAAATTTTTAAAAACTAATAGAAAAATTATTTATACATTGATTTTTTTCTTTTTTGAACTTAAGATTTCGTTAATATTTCAAAATCAAATGATTTTTTTTTACTTGATTTTTTCGTCTTAAATAAAAATGTTATCAGTGCAGCACAAAAATTTTAATGACGTATAGATTTTTTGAGTCAAGGTTAATTTATATATTTTTGCGGAGTTAAAATAATTAAAAAAATTTTTTTTTAATTTAATAAAATTTAAACTTACTTAATGTACAAAAAGAAATATCCGTATTAGAGTGAATTTACGCAAAGTAAGTTTTGCAAAATTAAGAAGAAATTTGTGATGTAAAATTCAACTAAAAATTCTTTTTCAATAGTACGACAGGCAAAGTTTGCATATCAATCTGCGTTCTTCTCTTGATAAAAACTATCCGATTTGTGGACCTAGCTAGAAGCATCTGTCGTGCAAGTTTCTAAAAGTTTCCTCAGTATAATGGAGGAAATTTTTAATTACAAGCTGAAATGCTTTTTGAAATCTATTCAGTTGTTGCAGCAGCATATAGCTAACTGAAAACTAAGCTGTCATTGCATGCAGCATAGCTAACTGAAAACTAATCTTTCAAATACCCCTCAAAGTATCCCCAAATCCTATATAGTACACTATAGTGGCTTCTACCCCAAAAAATATCTACTAGCAAAACACAAAAAAAATATCTCTTTCACAAACATTTTCTTGTTGTCTAGCTAAGCTAGTGGTGACTAATAATTTTTTATAAGTTGCTCTGCGTAAATTCAACATCACACAGTTGAAATGTGTTTTTGATATTTTTTTTTTAGAAATAAAAAATTAATTAGGTTATAAACATCTTTACTAATCTTCGTTATTGTGATAGAGATATATTTCTATAAATAATATTTGAAATATTTTACACATGTATTATAATTTTCCAAGATTTATATTTAGCCTAGCAAAATAAAAGCTTTCAATTTCAAAACTTATTTGTTTCAAGAAAATAATATAAGTAATTAAAATGAATTGAATTTAATATCTTGAGAATATACATTGAATTAAGCAAAGGTTCAATAGACAGATATCTGAGAGCATTGTCCAAAATATAATTTAATTTATAGTGAATTCTATATAGGAATATTTTGACGAAAGTTATTAATTACATGAATTGGTAAACTTTTTTCCAAACTGACGAGAGGACAACGGAATTTTTAGAAATTTTGTCTGCAATTTCTAATATATTTTGATAATTTATTATATTACTTATTCAAATATTTTAAAATTACCTTAAAGATTGTTAAAAATTCAATATCAGAAATCGACATTCTTCAATTTTATTTTTAGTAAAAAATAATATGAATAACAAAATATTAAAATTTAAGGGAAACTATAAAAAAAAAATTATAGTTAATCTATAATTTATAGTTAAATTTCTGTAACATTTCTTTATCAATAATTTTCAAAAAAAAAAAAATTAAACGTCATTAACGTCACATGTGTATAATAATTAACTTCAACAAAAAAATTTAAATTTTTCTTGAAAAGAAATTCATTTTTTTGCATTCCTTGAACTCTTTTTCCGCTCTTTGACGAAACGAAACTAAGAAAAATAAAAATTAGAAATACAAAATTTGTTTCCTTAATTTAAAAATTATATATACCTACATACCTACTTAATTTTTTTGACAATTTGCCAAAATAAATGAAATATTTGAACTAATATAATATGTAATAAAAAAAAATTTATATAGGTATACTAAAGATGAATATTCAAAATATTTAATGACGATTTTGGAAACAGTAAAGCATGAAAATTTCTTTGTTAAAAATTTTTTTTTCGCCCAGGTGCAAATTTATTTGAAAAAAAAAAATTGCGCGCAAAAAATTGAATTTACAAAGTTTGTAAAATTTTGATTTAATGAAATGTAAGTACTTATTTATAAATAATTTTGCACAACTTTACAATTTTTTACGATAAACTATTTAAATGCAATTAATGAAATAATTTAGTTCATTGTCCTCCAAATTTAATATTATATTTTTATTTGGAACTCGAAAATGGGTTGAAGGGTTGAAATTCGATTGTAATGATAATTATAATTTTTTTTTTTTAACCAGGGAGCAGGGAGTAATGTAATCTTGCCATATTAAGTAATTAAATGCTGATTGTATCAGTGATGATTTCAATTTTGTTGTATAAAATAGATAATGCATTTAATTGAAGTAAGTTATGATGTATTCAATGTTCCTATACTCTCTTCTCTCTGTAATTTGTCTTTGTTAAGTGAAATGTTGTACAATTTGGATGACGATTTATACGTCAAGCTAAGCTACCAATTTTTATACTCTAACTATCAAATAATTTGATTAGTAAAATCTCAAATTTCTCTGTTCATCAACAAAGAAAATATATCAAATATTAAAATTTGTGCGCAATAATTTTCTAATTTATAAGTATACAATTTAAAATTAATTATAAGTATTAATTAATTACAACCCTGTTCTTAAAATTAGGATATCAAATTATTTTTGTTTAAAGAATCAATTAATAAATGTATTTTTCCAAGAAATTTACACAAAAAAACAACATAAATATTGAACATTTGCTAAAATGGAATAAAAGCCTATTTCTATATTGTACAATTACATGAAAACATTTTCTCACACTTTTTTAAATATATAAAAGAAGTATTATTATTAAGTAAATTTAAAAATAAATAAAATAAAAGTTCTACGACCGAAAATATTCAAATTTCAAAAAGTTAAGCAATTTCCGAATTATATTTTCCTAAAAAAACACCTACAAAAATTTAATAATAATAAATTAAAAAAACAAATTCCCACCAAAAACAAAAATTCGTAATAATAATGTAATTTTTTTTTTTTTTTTGTAAATTTTGAATTTTGTGATGATACATTTTTGTTATAAATTTTGATTGCCTTAAATTCTAGACTAGATCATATCGATGCCTTCCCGCAAGAATGTATTAAGCGACATTTAATATTTTTGTCGTGTGAAACAACGCGATAGAATGATTTTAAAGATCCATATGACGATATCGATATATCTGTCCCAACTATAAACAAAGAAATGTACAAAATAAATATGTATTATGTGTCATATGGATATAAAATCATTCTATCACCTGAGATTTTGTTTCACCCGACAAAAATATTGAATGTCGCTTAATACATTCTTGCGGGAAGGCAACGATATAATTATATACTTAGAGATTACTTAACTAAGATCATGATTTTAGATAATTGTTTTAAGTTAAAATTCTAATTTCTAAATCATTGAAAATTTAGTTTTTACGAAAAAAAAATATGAAGAAACTTGTAATCATTTTATGTACCTACAAAGTGAAAGTAAAATGACAGTGATGGATGAGAGACATAAAATGAACAAACTATTATAATATTTTATCAGATTTAAAAATATATATACATATATAATTGTATAAGAAAAATATTTTATTTTGAAATATTTGCGTTTGACCACACAAATTTGAAAATGAATTATATCTAAAGATATAAATTTAGGCGCCAAATAAATACTTAAATGTTATAAAAAATGTATTTGAAAATATTCAACGTTCAGTTCATTGCCAAGATATGAAATAAATTATTGTGGTCTACTGACTTTAAGTGAAGTATAAATGTAATTTAACAGTATTAAGATTGGTAAAAAAATTTGAAATGAAATTTATCCCACTTGTACGATGAAACAATTTAAAATACATATTAATACTTAGTTAAATTTATTAACAAACTAAGTATATCTATAGATTCAAATGTAAAATCACTTGAAAAGGAAGAAGTTGATTGAAAAAACTCACATAATTAGCAAAGAGAATACTCAATTATAATTATCATTATTTTAACCATTGTGACGTTTATTAACGTATTTTAATGTTTGGTCCATAAATTAATGGTCCAAAATTCTATGAAAAATTAAAGAATTGAAAAGCTTCTGAAGAGATTTAAATTTAATGAACTATAATTTCTAAGAAAAGTTAAATAGAATTTATATACTAAATTATTTTTTACTAGTTATATTAATTTCAATTTATTATAAAGAGAAAATGAGAAATTTCATCTTATATACTTGTAGGTATATAAGTATAAAAAATCTTCTTCATTTTACTTTCGTAATAATTTTTAAATAAACCAAAATTCATTTAAATAATAATTTTCTAACAAAACAAAAATTAGTTAGTCTATTTGTCTTGTCTAAAAATAGATTATTATTTTTTTTATAAAATTGTTCTAATATACTTAAATTTAAATATATTAGAGAAATTTAAATACTAAAATTTTTAAGAGAGAAATCATTTAAAATTATAAAGTAAAATTTATATATATATTCATCGTTTTTATTTGTCGTCATTTAACACATTTTTGGTTTAAATTGATTATGTAATTACTTATATATATGTGGACATTTTTTATATATATACTTATATTTAAAGTAAGTTATATATATATAAAATAATTTCAATATATACTTATGTAGTTGAATACGTATATATAAATTTGTGTTGAAATGATATTTATAAATTATGCTTTAATTTAAAAAAAAAAGAAGCTTTTAAAACTGCATATTCACGGTCAAATAAACGAATATATAGTGATTTATTTTAGAGATTTGATTCATAAAACTTTTTCTTAACAAAATGTTTCATTTTATAAAAATCATATATATATTATATATACTTACTTACTTATAATAAATTTATATTTCTCTAAGTTTCACGTCTAATTTCGCAATAGCAAATTCTCTTACAAGTAACTTTTAAAGACAGGATAAGCAGGTGTTAAATTTTTTGTTTTGGTAATTTCGAAATATGTAAATAATAAGTACTACTTATGTATATTTTTTCGAAAATTATAATATAAGTATGTATAATAAAGTAAATTTTCTGAGGACATTAAAATTGGGATAAATGTAAAAATTGCCTGAAAATATTATTATAATCATTTACATTTACACTATATAGGTACAGATAATGACCACTTTTATATTAGTACTAAGTATATACTTATATATGAGCCGTTGATTTTGAAAGTGGCATAATTAACTTTTAAATTATTTTGAGATACTTGAAATATTTTTGCAATTGTGTTTACAAGTAAAATTTCTATGGACGAAATAATTCATAATTTTGCAGGAATTTAACAATAAATCAATAAAACATGAAAAAATCATACATATTTCTAATCATAAATACTTAGATTTAGAATAAATAATTTCAGAGATTCAATCATAATTTTTCGCAAAAAGTGACTTATGCCACTTTCAAAATCAACGGCTCATATAATGACCATTTGCTGTGCCAACAGTTGCACAAAGCAATGAGTTCTTGAAAAATAAATAATATATAATATACATAAAAATCAATAATTAAATCTTCCAACTAATCTTAGACAAGTCTACTTCATACGAAATGACAATGATTCCACTTTATCAGTCAGTAGGAATAGAACTTTAAATTTGTGATTTTCAAAAATTAAATTTTGCATATTTAAAGCTTTTGACCTGATACAATATTGTCTCCTTTTAACTATTTGTTTATACATTTTAGAAGTAAAAAAAAATATTTTCATTTCATGATTGTGAATATTTTCTAATTCATTAAAAAAAATTATAATAGATAAGTAATATTAATCATAAATATATTATAAATAGTTTTTTGCTAAACTAATAAAAATTAGAATCTTATTAATTCGTCGATCAATATATATTATTAATCAAAATATAAATGTGAGAAAATCCGAAAATCCAATAAATAAGTAAATAATATATATACCTAATATACAAAAATTTTGCCAAGAACAAAGTACAACAGAATAAATAAAGCCTCCATTTATTTATAGATGAAGACAAACATCAAAAGAAATAAATATATTATTTAATGAAATTCATCCTTACTTAAATATATACTGATGATAAGCGAATCATTTTATTTTTATAATGCATGGTTTTTTTTTCTTTCTTAGTTTTAAGATCTCAACAGACCAAAGTGTAGAATAATATATGTAGTATAAGTAATTTTAATTAAACATTATTTAAATTTAAATATATAAATATTAAGTATATATATACAATTTATTATTACTTCCTCCAATATTGAACGTCAGCGCGACAAAGTTATAAGTAATCGATAAGAAAGAATTGAATTATCATTTTTTTTAAATAAAGAAAATTCTATAATACTTATATATATAAACATAAATGTACAAAAGCTTGTATATATATATACTTATATGTTTGTAAAAAATATATTTAAATTTAAAAAAAAAAACATTCTTTTGTTTCTAACATTATAAATTTAGTTAAATTAAATACAAGCACGTGCATTTAAAATATATATTAAGTAAGTATATAAGTATACTAGATTTTTTGTCTTTACTATTTATACTTAAATATATTTATATTTCCGATTATAATATTAAAAGTATTTAAATATACTGTGTAAGTTTCTTTTTAACAAAAAATTAAATTTAACAACTGTGTAATTAATTCGTATATTAATTATAAAATCTTTTATGATCCAATTTTATGTACTTAACAATATTTATTTTTTAAGTGAAAATTTGAAATAAGTATTTATTTAAATAAATAAATGAAATTTTAGGAAATTTCCAATTATATAAGTATATAACTCATAAATAATCTAAAACATGATATTGAATTAATATTTTCAATACTATATATAAGATTTGATTTTAAATCAATCAATGAAAACAATTATCTTTTAATAATGTCTTAACTCGCGCTCGGAAAGTAATTTAACAAATCGTAAAGTATGTTAATTAAAAATATTTTTTATTTTTATATAGGATATTTTGAAAAACACTTTCTGTTCTATATAGTAATAATATAATTTTGTTGTTTATTTTGAATCATTGTTTACTGCAAAATAATTTATATATCTATATATTTAGAATTCCATGTTAGATTATTATATTAACCTACTTAAAAATTATAATTTTTTTTCAAAATTATTTTTATTGTGGATAGTTAATTTATAGGAAATTGATTATATTAAATAAAGGGTGGATTTATTTATACGAAATTTATGTAAATAAACTGTAAATTATTCTCGAATCAGGCAATATATATATATATATATATATATCAAAGATTGTTATATTAGATTTTCAAAATGTTGGAATTAATTGTAGTGATTACCTAAGTATATTTGAAATTATATTGTAAAAATTGATTGACTACATAGTTTTAAGTAATACTAAAATTACAGCAAAGCGTAAACCAAAGATTCAGTTCAACTAAAGCTAATGTAATGGTAAATAAAATTGGTTTACATTTAAAATTGCGTATACCTAAATATGACAAATTTGATTAGAATAAAATTAGAACTCTACTGTTAATATTTTAATCAAATAATTGTTTATCAAGTTCCACGATACTTTTCTCATGTCTCCGTACAAATATAAAATTGTAAGAGCTTTTGGTTTAGATTAGTACCTAATACCTACTAAAGAAATATAAATTAATGTAGGTAATTATATTTTACTCTAAAAAGTCAGAAGTTTAGGTATGTAGTTTCATATGTATATAAGTACTTAAAATTTATATTTACAATTACCATATTTTTAATGATTATGTAAAATATAAAATTTTTCCTTTTTGGAACACTTGTTCAATTAAAATTAATATATTTAGATTTTAAGGCGCCTTGACATTGGTCATTTCGTAGTATATTTGCGAAAAAAACGTTATTGAATATCAGAATTAGATATACTTAATGTAGTTTTGATTGGGAATATATAGAGAAATAAATCCAATTAGTGTCAGATAATCGATCGACTATTATTGGGGAAGGGAAAAATTAGAAATAGATATCCCCAAAAAAATGCCAATAGACATCGAAAAAAATTCGGTATATAGGTACATACTAGAATACCAAATCATTACAGAACCGCAAATTTTAATCAGTAATAAAAAATATTTTTTTCATTTATATAATTATGATATTTTAAGATAAAAAAATAGAATTTAAAAATATCCTGCCTGACACGAGTCTTCGTTTACATCCAAACTTTGTTTTTAATTTCAATATTAAAATTTTTTATTTATAAATATTTTTATGTATATATAATACAAAAATTTTTTGTAAATATTTTATATAAAAAAATAATGTAACACGTGCGGAAAATGAGGTACAATTTGGCCAAGACCTTAAAATAGATAGATATATAAAAAAGTAGGAACGGAAATTTTAAATATCTTACATTTTGAAATGTTGTCATTTTTTTTTACCTTCCACAACAAGTTTATACGATATACATAAGTATGTATTAAATATACACATGTATAATATATTAAAAAAAAATATAGAAAGAAATTACTGGGTGGAACGACAACTTGGAAATTGAAATTTAAAAAATAAATGTAATATACTTATATATATTTATTATTTACCTTCCTAGAATTTCTTTAGGTTCATATTTAGCATAAAATCCTTTTGCTGCATCTTTGTCAGGTAATAAATCATCTTCTTCTTCCTTTGCCATTTTTAAAGGCGAAGGAATTTTGTTGTTTTTGATAAAAACTATTTATATAAATACAAATTTTTCCTCTGATAGTAGGTATACAATATATATACCTATATAATATATGTTCACTTCTATTTTGTCTCTGATATATTAAAACTATTTATGTTATTGAATATAACTTGGTCGTTTATATTTTTAATTTCCTCTTTTGATATGTTTTAATTAATGATAATGAAGAATTATATTTAAGATTATATCATAAATAATATTGTTGTTTACAACAAAATTTAAGTTTTATTAACAAAATAATAATAACAAAACTTAAGCAGTATTATTAGATTAATAAATAATAATAATATTATTTGATATATTTTTTTTAATTCAAATTAAATGAAAATTGAATTTTAATTTGAAATTAATTTATAAATATAATTTTTTTTGTAGAGAAAATTTTTCTTGTCTATATAATATTTTACCAAAAATAAATTTCTTTCAATGTCAGGAAAAGGTTATCTAACCACACTTTGTTCTCAAAAAAAAAAAAAGTAATTCAATTTTTTAAAAGTTTAAAATTATAGAAACTTTTATTTTTCTGATAACTATATCAATTATAAAAACACTATAATTTTTTTTTTTTTTATTGATTATTTTTAAATTTTAATATGTTGTCACAATTTCACTCAAATATTTACTATAAAAAAAAATTTTTAATGAAATTTTTTCATCACACAAAAAATAAATTTCCTAATGAAAAAAGAGAAACGAAAATAATTTTAACTTGTTTGTTTGTCTAATCAATTCAAACCGGCGAATTTGACTGAAATCATTTAATTAATTAATAATACATTTAACTTATATTTCTTTTTTATTTTAAGATAATTACGAATGATTAAATTATGTGCTTGAACCGAAAATTAATAAAAATATTTTTTTTTTCATGAGAACTGTCAAAAAGTCGCAAAAAGACATTACAAAATAATATTATTTTCCATATTTTATAGTGATTTCCAAATTGTATGAAATTGCCTTGCCGTGTATGCGTTCCAGAAATTTCGTACTGAAATGTATAATGTACTTAACTATATGAGCCGTTGATTTTGTAACTGGCATAAGTCCCCTTTAATTTATTTTGAGATATGTATAGGTATTATAAATATTTTTGCAATTGTGTTTGCCAGTAAAATTTCTAGGACAATAAATGATAAATCAGAAACATTAAAAAATCATACATATTTGTAATCATAAATAGCATAAATAATTTCAATAATTCAATTATAATTTTTTCGCAAAAAGTGACATTACCACTTTCAAAATCAACGGGGCTCATATGTTTATTGTTATTATTCATACACAAAGAGATAATGGAAATTAAACCATTTATTTATTAGACCGATTAATAGGCGCACTTCTACCAAATCTGTGGGTATGTAAATATTCAACATATAATATTTTAAGACATTTTCACGAGCCTTTTGGCAGCCTCTTCCGTATTTTGATTTTGACAATCCTTTTGACACTAAAAGTCCTGAAAATTTGAAATTTTTGCAAAGGCTCGTTAAAATTATTATGAAATCGATTAAATATGCCAATTTTAATTATGTTAGGAGTAATATTCAGATTTATATTACCACTTTTGCATAAAGATCAAATAATTACAAAACTATTATTGCTTCGGTGATCACAATCGGTGTTAAACCCTTCAATGGTGTTTAATTAAAGCTACATCAAATATGTTCGGGACAAAAATGTCCCCATACATATTTATGGTATATTAACTTTAATTTGTATTTTTGTACACTATTAAATTGTACATTATTTTATTAATTGTACATTATTGTATTGGAACTGAAACTAAATAACCGTATAAGTCACTGTGGTATCATTCACTTTTTTAGATTGAATTCTTTTTTTTTTATTGAGAAGTTTGATTTTGTTTAATTTTTGAGGAACATCGGGAATTCACTCATTATTCCAGTCTTTTTTGTAGAATTTTTTAGAGATTTTTGGTCAAATTGCTTTTTCTAAGTTTCTACGATTTACTTATAAAATGTATTGGGACAATTTTGCCCCTAACAACCTCCGCGTTACTTTTTTTACCATGGACAAACTATATAATTTATATATACAAATTTAATACACATGAAAATGTGTTATATAAAATATCTACCAAAATTGGGAAAATTTAAACATTTGCAAATTAGTTAAAATTTTTAAATATATTCAAATTGGACAAAAATGTAACCAAAATCTTAGAAGGGTTAAGAAACAATTATCATTCTAAGAAAAACAATTTTTATTTATGAAAAATAGTATTAATATATTAATTAATTTTTTGCTCACAAATAGCTAAGTATATATATTTTTTTTTAATATAGTTATATAAATTTTATAGGTAAGTTATCCTAGGGGCAAAACCAAAAATTTAATGTCACATTTCTTCAATATACACGTTTATATAAAAAAAAAAATAATATAGTAAATTATTAATAAAGTATTTTTGATATGAAAGTTTTTTTTTTGTTTAGAAGCAAACAATAACTTTAAATTTTGATAGCGAAAATTTTGGAAAAATAACAAAATATTTATTTTGATCAAATTCATTTTTATATGTTTCGTAATTTTATGAAGAAGAAAAAAACGTATTATTGAGATTAATATTTTCATACTCGACATTTTCATACTTTTATAAAAGTATAATTTTCATATTCGCGATAATACTTATTATTATAATTATTTTAATCAATTTCTTACAAAATAATTATGAAAATATTATGTAAATTAAAAAATACAAAAAAGAAAGCAATATTTTTAATTAAAATCTTAATTTTTAATTTATACTTAAATAAAAACTTTTGAAAAAAAAAGCGAAAAGTATTAATTTTCTTTCACCGCGACCGAATTACATATGTCCGAATTGAAAAAAAAACTTATTTATAATTTCTTAAATTAAATGAAGCAACTACATTTAGTTTATCATAGTATACAAGGTTTTTTTTTGTTTTGAAAAAATATGAAAATATAGATTTTAATTTTTAAATAAAAATATTGCAAATTGTTATTTATAAGATCGATTAGAAGAATATTATAAAAAATTGTGATTTCTCTAATCGTCCTTATAAAACTCTCATTTAAAAATTACACAAAATTTTATACACACAGATACACAAATTATTTAGCTTGCATTTTAGCTTGCATTTGTGCTAGCATTTCTTGCATTCTTCTTAATTCTGCTTCTTTCTCTTGTAAAATTCTATCTTTATCTGTACCAACAGTTTGTGGTACATTATCATTAATTTCTTTTTTAATACCATGTTTAATACCTTTAGCTAAACGTTCAGAACGATAATTTTCATAATGTACTTCTTGTGTCACTTCTTGAAGATCTTGCATATGAGTTCTAAAAAAAAACCAGTAAAACAATTTTTTTAATCAAATATTTTACTTTTACTTACATTAACATTGTTCTTAATTTAATAAAATCACAATGTTCCGGATTTTCAACTTCAACAACACCCCATGGATATAAACGACCTCGAACTTTTTTACCTTTTACTTCTAATAATGTATTAGCACCACATACAGCAAATGGTACAGCTTCTTTTAATTGTTTAACATGTTCTTTATAATCTTCATCTTCATCACTATCACAATCTGGTAATGGATAAATTTTAATACCATTTTCTTCAATTTCTTGTAATATACGAAATTTAAGACGTTGAATTTCTTTTTTTGTTAAACAATCTGCTTTAGCAATTACAGGCACTATATTTACTTTAGAATGTAATTTTTTCATAAATTCAACATCTAATGGTTTTAAACTAAAAATTAATTAATAATGTAATAAGAATTTTTTATAAAAATAAATCAATAATAATTACCCATGCCCAAATGGTGATATAAAATAAAAACAACAATGAATACGATTATCAACAATATTTCGTCGATTTAAACCACTTTCATCACGTAAAAATCTTTCATATTGTTCATCAATATATTCTAGTATTGCACTAAAACTATCTGAATTATCAATAGCATCACCAAATCCAGGTGTATCAACAACAGTTAAACGTAATTTTACACCACGTTCTTCAATTTCAACTGTAGATGCTTCTAATTTAACAGTTTGTTTTTGTTTTTCTACAATACGATAGATTTTTTATTAATAAATATTATGAAAACTTATTCAAGTTTATAAATTTTACCAATTGCTCCTGGAATAATTCTTTCTGGATATAAATCTGTTAGAAAGAGACTATTAACTAATGTTGATTTTCCTAATCCTGATTCACCAACAACCATTAATGTAAATTCAAATCCTTTCTTAACAGATTTCCGATGAACTTGATTTGGTAAATTAGCAAATCCAACATAACCAGGCGTTTCCATACTAGAAAACTGAAAAAGATGAAAAAAATCAATAAAACAAACAATAATTAAAATATTTTGTTAAAAATAAGCATTTTAGCATATGCAAATTGATTAATCTTAAATTGTTATTTTTATTATAAAAATTAGTCATAATTTTTAAAGTACAAAAATTGAACTCTTTTCATATGAAGTTCAAGAGGAAAAAGAATGATTCATTATGAAATGATGGAAATTGATTAGACATAAAAATTCATTTATAGCTATACCAGTATTCAAAGAAATTATTTTTTCAAAAATAACTTATGTATGTAAAAAAGTTTTTAAATTTATATTTTTATCCCGCTCAAATATTTAACTGACACTCATATTTATGCTAAAAAGCTATATATCCAATAATTTCATTATTCTGTTTGGTTTAGCCACACATGTTCATGTAGCTGAAATTTAACAAAAATTAGTTTACATAAATTAAGAAAAAATACTTTTCAGTCATTATAACAAAAATAAAATTTTACTCTCAATTTTATGTTTTAAAAGGGAAAAAACGCATATTGAAAATTATTACACTCATTTATATATCAATTTTTTATTTGTTTAAATTATATCAAATACCAAGTCATAATATTAAAATTATTATTATAAATAAATTGTATATATGTATATATATTTAAACAACTCAGATAATAATTTTTACAAATCAACAAAATTCTTTTGTTCATAAAAAAAATATATATTTAATATATTAATCGGTGTCATGTGCGTTCCGCATTTCAATTTATATTTAAAATTCTCATTCAACGCAGAAATATTTCGAAATATTTTACTTATATTTATATACCATTTTTTTAAACCTCATATTATGCCTTTTACTACCGTCCCCAAGCTTAAATAATTCACATATAAGTATATATCCAATAGAAATTTGAATTTTTGACATCAATAAAATGCAGTTAGATGGAAAGACCAAACAAAATAAAATTGGTAATAATATTGTAAACTAAAGTGTTACTTAGAAAGGCGAGAGAGTTAGAACTACACACAAAACTAAAGCATAAATAAAAAATAATCTACATTATGAATATTAATTACAATTTTTTACTTTTCTGATTAATTTATATTAACGATATATTTTCTATTTGTCGAATTTCAATGGTATATCAAAAGATTTCTTGAAGTGGAAATTGAAATTGTTTTCAACAAGATCATATAAATAAAATTATATACAATATATGAATATATTGGCATAATTAAAAATTTTTTATACTCTGCTCCAATTACCATTTTCGAAAATAAAAAATATACTATTTCTTTTTTTTTTTGTATTTTTAAATAATTTTGCTGTGTTGTGTTAAATTGTTTATTTGAAATACAATTAAAAAGCTTTTTTTTAATACTATGAAACCAATTAGATTTTTTTTTTATAAATTAAATTAAGATGGAAATAATTAAAAGAAATTATTCTTGGTTACAAAATTTCTTCTAATGGTATAGATAATCTTTTAAATTTCGAAAATTAAAATGTCATAAAAAAAAGTGTATTTAATAAATTTGAAGATAAAAAATTTAAAATATTTCTAATTTCAATTGGAAAAATAAAAATAATAAATAATCTATTAAGTACCGATGTATAATTATAAAGATTATAATTCGAAATATTGAAAATTAAGCAGAGTCAAAAACTACAATAGAATAATTTCATATTTATAAGGTTTTTTTACGATCACAGGAATTCTTTCATATACAACAATAGAAATTAAAAAGCATTTTTAAAGGTCAAAAATAACTATATAAGTTTATGACTCAATCGTATCAACTTCAATGAAATGTATTATTGAAGGTGATGCTATTGAATCAATTTATGATCTGATTTAAAATCTTATACAATCAACAAATGCATATTTTACAACACACTGTCAGAGAGACAAAATGGATAAAAGATTGTTCATTCTTCTTTAACAAAAATTTATATATTTCAACTGTGCAATATACCCAAAAACTAATCTGCTTCTTAACAAACAAAACTATTTTTAACTTTTAATTTACACAGAAAGAAATCCTTATTATTTTTCTTCCAAATTTGAACGATTTTTAAAGTATATACACAAACATCTTGACTACAAAAAAAAAATAATAATTAGGGGCGATTTATGTTGTGTTTATGTTATATTTTTATCAAATCTAATAGAAAAAAAAATATACTTAAGTATACTAGAGCCAGAGGCAATCTAGAAACAAGATTTTTGTAATATCAAAAAATCATAGAGGAAATAACAATGTTGAGTTTCAGAAAAATAATACTTATATATAAAAATGTGAATTTTACAAGCTGTGAACAAAAATGACTTATGTTTTTTAAACAGTTTTTGGTTTTGTGTATTATTTTTCCGGCTGGAAATATTTTTTTTTACTTTTCATTACAGAATTTTTTATGAGATATTTTATTTTTTATTTATCTTTACATATTTCTTAAAATATTTGTAGAATGAATAAAGAAATTAATTTATTTGTTAAAAAAATTTATGTATTGTACATATGGGCGCATATTTATACTTGCAATTACAATTTTTAATTAAAGCCTTTTAATTGCTATGTAAATATACATATTGGCAATTAAGAATATTGCATAGAGAAATTTACCCCGTTTCATTAAAATAAAATTGAATAAAAAATTTATAAAACAGTTTTAAAAGTATGTGAAAAAAAGCCATAAATTTCTTGAATATTCATTAAATTATACAAAAATAGAAATTTAATTTTACGATAATAAAAAAAATACATATTTTGATTATCGGGTGAAAATTTATATATGTATAACTATATGCAAGTTTTTAAGAGTTTTGTGTACTTTTAAATGTAAATAAACATAATAATCGATTAAATCAAATATTTAGTAGGGTATATACAACTACTATCTTGATATAGTCACCGAAATGTACATAAATATTTCTATTTATTAGATTATAATTAACTATTTCCTTAACAACCGCGCCCTTGAAAATTTTCGTTATCCTCTGACACCCGATCAAATAAAAAAAAGTTTGCAAAAATTTCAAAATTCGAGGACATTAACCTTTACATTTCTCCACAAAAAAAATATGAAAATTATTAATAAAATTTACAATATTTTCTTTTTTGGTTAAATTACTTACATTTTTTGCTGTATCAGATGACATTATTCTTTTTTTTAATCCTCACTCCTTCCTATAGTTTACAAAACAAAAAAATCAATGGTAAACACAAAAAATCCTTTTGCTTTTTTTTATAAGTGAAATTATTGTTTTCTATTTAAAAACAAAATGAAAGTTCGGGGAAATTATAATTGTTGTACTCCTCACTAAACAATAATTGGTTATTGGTACAAAATCAATTATTAAATTAAATTTTGTTTAATTTCAATTTGAAAATTTCTTTATTTTTGTATAAAATAAAAATGTTAATTGTTAAACCAAAATAAAACACAAACGCCGACAGCGGAAAACCCAATCAAACTATCAAAAAAAAAAAAAAAAAGAAGTTAAAAAAAACTGAAAAAAAAACAAGTTTTAAGTGCTGCCATGCCATGCCAAGCCAATATTAATTACTTTTACTAATCATCCATCATACGAAAAAGAAAAACCGGGAATGAAATTCTGCTAGATTGTCAAGTCAAGAGAGAATTTTCGAAATTGAGGTTTGGAGTTTGGATTAGAGAATGGAGAAAAACTCCAAATTAGAAATTGCACATTGCACTTGCACAATCTGCCGTAGAAGAGCGCAACTTAAAGTTTCGGGTGAATTAGAGTAGATTTGGTTAATTCCACTCGAAAATAATGAATTAATTAAACCGTAGATTTATTTCTACAAAACCAACACGAATCTTTTTTACCACAAAAATTGACAACAATTTTGAGTGATTTTTCTTACCGGTGTTGCCAATGCATATGGTACTAATATTAAGTTGGTCAAACTGATTTCGATTAGGCGCCTAATTTTATAAGTTTACAAATCTGGACATGCTCCAAAGTTATTAACTTTATTAAAAAAAAGGGAAATGACATCACTCTACTGTACGTTATATTTTGAATTTAAATTGAAATATAATATTAAAAATTAACGTTAATTAAGATTGAAAATAGTTAATATAATAATAATAAACCATTTACATTTAATTTGTTTAACTCTTTTAATTGGAATTAAGATTATTTTTTTTAAAAAAACTTATTAATTTAATGTTTCGATTAATTAAAAAACATTTTTGAAGCAGCAATTTCTAATATCGCTAATATATACAATTAAAAGTGTTCAATACAAATATTAAAATTATATTAATCACCTAATTTTAAATCTCTAACTGATTTGTTATGGCACTTCCAAAAATTCTGAAACACAAATCATTTCCGATGTTCAAAATTGCTATAATTAAATTTATTATCATTAGATTTGTTATACTTTGTATACAACGCAGTTTTGAATGTACTTAAACAACAAAAAAAGTAAAAATATACTAAAAACAAAACAAAAATTATGATTGTTGTAATTATTAATGTTTGGAAAATTGCCAAAAATTCAATTTTGTTGCTTATAATTATTTATTTACTTTGAACTGGAACAAAACTAAAATATTAGCTCAAAAAAATTTATATTATTTAAAATTTTTTAGATATACAACAAACAACAACAAAACTCAATAAAAATTAAAATTTAAGACTTTGTATATATAATCTAAATCTAAATAAGCGAATATATAAAAAGTTCAATATCTTCATAATTCATTTTGTAAAATTAATTGGCAACAAAAAAGTGTTTTAAATTTTTATGTACACAAAAAAATATTTTAATTTTGATTGAAAGAAATAAATTTATTATTAAAAGTAATGTATTATAGTTTATAGTAAAAATTATATATTTACATATAGTAAATTTCAATTTTTGTTAATGAAATATTTGTATTTGGACGATTAACCTATATCGTACATAAAAGTTTAGAAAGTATAAATGTTTTTGAGATTGAAATGACAAATTTAGTATAATAATAATTTAAATGGGGAAAATGAAATGTATAATATTTTATTTATAATCTGTTAATTCAATTGATTAGATTACAATATTTATCGGATTTATTTACAGTCGAGAGTCAAAGTCTCATAAAAGTATTAAAAGAAACAGATTTATAAGTAAGTAAGATATAAGAAAGAATTAGCAACCATAATCAAAAAGGCCACAAAAAGTAAGTAAAAGGCTTAAACAAGACTGATTCTCAGCCTTAAGTGAAATAATTTGTTTACTTTATGCATGACGTTTCGAGGCTTGTCTGTACTGAATGTTTTACCTTTATTTTAGTATAAACCTTTACTTTATTAAGACTGATTTTCAGGCTTAACTGTAAATCAGTCTTAAATATAGTAAAGGTTTACTAAAATTAATCAAAAACGTTCAGTACAGATACAGACAACCCTATATGCCATAAAGTGAAGCAATGTTTCCATACAAGAAAAGTATCGCCAATCATTATGATGGACAAAATATTTTATGTCACATTAATTTTCCTGGTCATTTTCTGTTTAGTTTCGAATATCCTTTAAATATTTATTATTTAAATATAAACTCAGATAAGAAATCTCTGCAGATTAGTTTTCTTATGCTTTTCGCTCTAAACTCATTATGTACTTACTAAATTTAATTCAATTTTTGCTAATATTTTAATATACATTCAATAATTTATTATTTAACAATTAACAAACCCATAATTTTTCAAATCCAATTTAATTACATTGAATTATATATAAAATTATCATTATCACAGGAGGTGATGGTCATTAACTGATAATAATTTATTTATTTATTTTTTTTGCTAACAAAAATTTTTATCATCGTAGATTTATGAAATTTAAACATAGTATACAACAACAACAACAGCAGCAGCAAAAAAAGTGTAAATAAATTTAACACATTTATTAAACAAATAACACGAAAAAAAAAATATTATTTATTTATTTTGTCGAGTTGACAAGTTTTTTTCTTTATTATTTAATATTTAAATTAATTATTTTTCTGTACATAATATTGAATAAATTTTTTTTTGTGGAATAATTGAAGTGATTGCGTCATCGTAATTTTAGAATATTTTTTTTTGAATATCATCTTCAATCATTCTCCCAATTATAATCAATTTAATATTGTTATTTTTGAAAAAAATTTATTTAAATTGAAATGTTCTTTATTAAAATTGATTAAATGAAATCTTCATCAATTTGAATGTGATGATAATAAATTTGAAATTTCAAATTTATTTAATATGCTTAGGTAACATAAAACAAGATATCGTAAAAGAATCACGTAATATTTCGAATAAAAAGGAAATGTGTTATATTATAATTGCTTGTAAAATCATAAATAAATCGAAAAAAATAATTAATTAATCAAACCAAAAAAAAAATATTTTTTAATGAATCATTTAAATAATTATAGTAAAAAAAACAAAATTCAAAAAACAAAATTCCTTGGATTTTGTTTAGATAAATTAAACAATTGTTCACCGGTTTTTTTTAAGCATATACATATTCATAATATCGTTGATTGTGCACATATTGCTCTTCAATCCAATCATACGGTAATAATCAATCGACAATAAATTCAGTTTAGTATATAAATTCAAATATTTTTTATATACAAAGAAAATTTTTGAAAATAGTATTTAAAAATTTCCCCATAAAATTATTTACTGTACCGTAGTATAAAAAAATTTCCTCAGAAAAAATTATAAAGCATATTTTTGTACTGAAAATAATTTTCCCAATCCTGAGCTTTAAGCTTACTACACTGTAACAACATTAACAAAAAAATCCACAATACACAGCCAGTACTGTATATACATATATGTAATATTAATTTATATGACTAATTTTTATTTTCCACCTGTTGCAATTTTCTATACCACATTTAATTTCAGAATTATTTAATTATAAATTTATTTTATTTTTTTGATAAAATTACGAAATTTCATTTTTTGCGTTTTTGAAATCAACCACAAAAAAAAAAATGAAAATGAAAAAGAAATAAAATTAAAATTTATTATCAAAAAAAAATCATAAAAAATAGAAAATATATTTATGTATAAAGAATATCTTTAAAATTAAATAAAAATTATTATGTATTATTTATATTTGATTTTAAAATAACCTCAAAATAACGAAAAAATTCATTTTTTTTTATTTTTTATATTTCGGAATTTTCAATAAAGAATTGTTCTTTCACAAAAATAAAATAATAATAATAATAATAATAAATGTCGCAAAAAAACTCGATCCACACATGACATGTACAAATACATCAACAGAGTATAAACAATTAAATCATATATATAAAATATTTATCAGATAAAAATGTAAACTTTATAAAAAGCTCTTTTTTTCTGCATGGATAATTTTTTTTTCGCATAGGTGAACAAACTAAATTTAAATGAATTTATTATAAAGTGAGTAGTATTTTCTTAGAGGAAATTACTTGACAAAATAAGTACTCAGCACATCTAAGTGACCGAATGACAATTTATTAGATTATTTTGATGACAGAAGATAATATTCGAATTTATATAGAACATTTTTAGTCTAGCAAAATTTATTTATAACAATCTCGCTGGGCTTGTACTCTAACAATAAATATAATTTTTCAATTAGTATTTTCAATTTTGCTATTTTAGAATTCAATAGTTTTAGTTGATCTCGAAAAGCCTTTAAATATTTTTCCATGGTGTAATACAGAGTTGTTAAGTAATGCATTAAAAAAGTAATGTAGTATCATTACCGAGTAATGTTAACATATACTGCAATACTTTCCAAAAAGTAATTATTTTCTTAAATATTTTAATTACTCATTACGTGTACTAATGAAATTTTTGATGGCGTACATAAATATTTTAATTATTCATTACTGTACTGGTAATGGAGTAATGCATTGAAATTTTTGGATTACTATACGTATACTATACTGCATTACAAATACTTCACATCTTATGTATTTTTTACTTCATGGAATTGAAGTATTTCTAAGTAATTCCATGAAGTAAAATTCCAATGAAGAAAATACTAATTGAAAAATACTTAACCATAAAATGTAAAGTATTTGTAATGCAATATCGTAATACAAAAATTTCATTACTTTTGGTGTAATGCATTATTCCATTACCAGTACAGTAGTAATTTGAATTATTTGGTACTGCTATAATGCTTCGCTAATGCAGTACATAAACATTGCATTATTTAACAACTCTGGTATAATACCAAATAATAACAATTTCATATTTAATTTTCCAATGTTTATAAAAAATGGCCCGCCATTGTAATAATGTTAAACATATCTGAGCTTTTTTTACTCATATCAAAAACAATTCCGATTTTTAAAGGTGGTTGAGATACTATGTATACTATATTATGTAGAGATACATTAATTATATATACCAAATATAAAAAAAGAGCGAACTTTTTTTTCTAGATTCCAGAGACGACGCATAATCTGGAAAAAAGAAAATAAGAAAATTTTCAGAAGCATTGTTTTTCCCTTTACAATTACATTAACCATAAAATTTTCCGCGCGGAAAGGTTTCTATACTTTACTCTACATAAATTTTCACAAACCTACAAAACTATCAAAAAAAAAAAGTTAAATTTGGAATGAATCGAAAATTCTACATTTCAAATAAAAAAATCAAAATTATTAAATACAAAACTTGTAAACTTTGACTCAATTTAGTTTAGTTCATTGTGAGCAGTCGACCAGTTAAGCTCAGACTGGGCAATAAAGATTTTTTATTTATATATTAAAAAAATTTTCAAAAAAATTAAATAAATAAAAATTGTTTTGATCTTTTTTTTCCAACATAAATTTTGTTTTTTCTATTTTCTCGGTTCAAAAAGAATTGAAAGAAAAAAAGAAAAGCTTTTTTAGCAGGTGTTTTTTTAACTAATCCTTCATAATAAAATTAAATTAAAGGACATTTTTTTAATTCATTATACAAAATAGAGGAAAAAAATAATAAAATTGAAAGAACGGAAACATAATTTTTTATAATGATTAAAATTTAAATGTTTTTTATAGTGGAAATAAAAAAATAATTTTTATTGTGTTTGTGTTTTTTTTTTTGATAAAAATCTCAACATTAAAAATTAATGTTTAAATAATTATAGAAAATAGATTTATTTACGATAGGAAAAAAGGACATTTATGTAAAAAAATAATAATAATCGGAAAGTGTGCTTTTTAAAAAGGACAAACAAACAACAAAAAAAATCATATTTGACATATTTTTTTTTTGTCCATATATTTAATTATATTTGTGACACTTTTACATAAATTTATTTCAAAAAGAAAATTTATAATTTATAGAAAATTTTATTGATTTATAGAAAATTTTCTAACAAGTGGTAATCAGATTTCTTGGTCAAAAAAAATTTTCAAAAAATTTTTTAATTAAAATTAAAAATAATCAATCAATTTGATTTTTCTAAATTTAAAATTTCAAAAGTGTATAATTTTTTTTATAAGGAAATTCGAAAAATTCGAAAAAAAAAAATTTAATAAAATTTTTTACATAAATTCAATAAAATTAAATTTTCCTATTTAAATTCTATAATAAAAAAAATTTTAATCGATTTTTTTTTGAGTCGGGAAAATTTGATAAAAAGTAAATAATTTGAGACAAGAAAATTATCATTAAAAAAAATTGTATCGTGGTATCCTTTAAGAATAAAATTTATTTGTGAAAAATTTCACAAGTGCATAATTTTTCTTTTGTGAAAATTTTATTTTTGTTATCGCTGAATTTGTTGTTGTTGTTATTATTTAAAAATGTAAGTAAAAAGATTGTTTTTTTTTTATTATTTATCTATATACGAGTATGTAAGGCATATTTATATACATATACTTATATATTATTAGTGTAGATGCCAACAAACTCTGGTGACCGATAAAAAAATAAAATAAAAAACGAAACAGAAATCTCTTTAACTGCTGCTGCTACTGCGTCTAGCCACCCATATATCCCTTCCATCCCTTTTGAGTAGTTATATTTTCTTGTTTAAAAAATTGTGTTTGTATTTGTGAGAGAAAGAGAGAGCTTCTTCTTTTTGACAGATCGGAATTTTCTTTTTTGGGAAAATTGCTTAGATAATATATATAATCTAAGGAAAATTCTTTTATCTAATGAAAATTCCTTATTACATCCCATTTTCATCCTTTATAGTAAATCTTTAAAATTCGCATTTTTTACATTATTTTGTGCACTTTAACATATTTAATTAATTTTCATTTAAATGGAAAATCTATAATAAAATTTTGAATATAAAAATGAATAAGGATGAAAAGGAAGCTTTTAGTTACTATATATCTTCCATCAGAATCATCGAAACGTACCACTTAAACCAGCTAAACAAATTTCAAATTAGTGATTTAATTAAGTGAACCATTTTAGTGGAGTTATACAAATGTGGCTTACCAGGTTATTCGCCCAACCCTTAACATACGAATTTTACCTAAGTAAACAATCAAAAAATTTCTTATACATATTCAAAATGTCCTTAAAAATTTTCTGATATAGTTTTCACTAATTTGATTAAGTAAAATTTATAATTTTTGTATTAACTTTAAAATTATTAAATTAACAAAAAAAAGTTTTTAATATTTTGTCAAAGGTATAAAACTTTTATGAAAAAAGGAATTAAAAGGTAAAGGTACGGGTTGTAATCTAAATTTTCCATACTATAAAAGTATAAAAGGATCCTTTTTTCAACAACAACAAACAACAAAAAACTTATAAGAAATATTTATAAAATTAATGAATGATACACAAAATCATTAACTTTGAACATATACAAAATGTATAAAAAAAGCTTATATCCTTAAATATTAAAAGTGATTATAATCCTTTGAAAGAGAGATTCTCACACAAATATAAATATTATTCCTCTGTCAAATGTGTGACATTTTCTGTATAGGATTATTTTCTTTTTTCGTTCATTTAAAATCTTAACCCACATACAAATTTCTACTTCTTTAATTCGGAAACGTGGCAGGAAAAATTCACAAAACAATATTTTAATGATAAATAAATAAATAAATATTTTTTTCATCCTTTTTGTGTGTGGTTTATAAAAAAAGGAATAAAATATGAAAAAAGTATTAAACGAGATTTTTTCTTTTCCTTTTAATTTAGTTTTAATTTTTTTTGGTAAATTAAAAGAGTGAAGAAAATTTATTAAGGCAATTTGTAATTTAAGGTGGTTTATTGGACATATAAATAGATAAACGAGTTGTAGTCTTATTTGGAAGATAAAATTGATCTTTTTGAAGTATAATAATTTATAGCCCGATACGAAAAATTTCTGTATTAAATTTGTGTTATAAATAATATTGATAAAACGAACACTATAATCCCCCTCTAGTAGGCTTCGTTAGAGGACAGGGTATACTGCTAGCAATATTGACACACTTATAACAGATAACAGATTGTGTGTAGATTTTGAGTCTATGATGTCCAACCGGCGAAAATATTCAATTCCGAGGCGATAATTTCGAAACAGCTAATGACTTCTATCAGTTCCTTCTCATGAGACGCACAGCTACGTCGTACAGTTTCAGATCTGTAACTTTGTGTGACACACACACATATTTTATATTTTATTACAAGAACAACAAAATCTGAGTCACATGAGCTGTTTTTAATTCTCATGAGAAGGAACTGAAAATCAGCCTTAAGAGTCACATTATATTATAAGTGGTATACAGTTTGGCTAAAGTATATACTTCCAAATTATTGCAGTTTGAATCCGTGAAGTACATAAAATCAATTAAATATGTTAAATAAGCTGAAAGGCAGCAGTGATAAGGACACTAATCAAAAACGACTCTTTCAAAACTTGTAACTTAATCAATAACGTTAAGTAATGACTACATTCAGAGTACCACGAAATAAATTCCCATCTAATTTCAAAATTGTTTCAATAAAAAAAATATAATTACAGAATTTCCCCAAACTTCCACAAACCGAAAATAATTGCAATTTGTTGTAAATTTAAATTTAAATTTTAAATTTTCTATACGTCCACTATTCTAGATTCCTTTTGAGTACACAAACAATTAACTTAGTATTGTTATTATTAATTAAAAATAAATAAATAATATTTTTTAAGTTAATTAACATACAGAAAAAAATATATGTATATAAATTTACATTACTGCGGCTATTATAAATTGCTATTGGGGGGGTTTACCTTTTTATATAGCATATATAAATATATAATTAACTATCTATTCTATATATTTACGAACAAAGTCGATATTTTTATATATAAAATTGAGATTATATACAAAATGTTTATTATTACCTTGACGTCTATAATAAATTCATTTTGTATGACTATAAAAATTAATAGAAGTCGTTGAAGAAAAATAAAAGACGAAGAAGAAGAAGAAGAAAATAATAATAAATATTTAATTTAATTTTGTTGTTTTTACATGGTTTGCATGTATTAAATAAAAATTTTCATAAAAAAAACATACCTAACAAGAGTATAGATACAAATATATATCTACATATATTTTTTAGTAACATAAATTTTGTTTGTTCATTACCAAATAAAAAAAAAGTTGAAAGATAGAAAGCTAAAGCTTGTTAGCAATGAAAATGATGATGGAAAGCGGCGAATTTTTATGTTTCATTTAATAATTTTTTTTTGAAATATTTAAACCAAAAAAACAACGAATTATAAAATTAATTTTTTTTCTTCTATTTTGTGCTTTTATAGATTTTTATAATCCATCAAATAGTTTGGATATTCAATTTCCTTCCTTTATATAGTAAATGCATTCAATTCATAAGTCATCATAGTAGTAGCACAATTCTGAGAGGATTATTTGTTTACTCTGATAATCTAAATCTAAATGACTGCACTATCAAACTGAAGAAAATATTATGTAAAATTAGTTATGAACTGTGACTATGTTATATAGTTGATTAGGCAATTGATTCTACCAAAGAGTATATATTCTTTGATTCTACACTATTTGAATTTTTCAATTTGTTCAAAATTAGCAATTAAAATTAAATAATATACCATTGATTACCATTAATGTATCAGCTAGGCATAATGTAAATTTCTCAGTTTAACCAGAAATATAAATCAGACTAATTACTATTCCGACACCCACCTGACAGTCATAAGATCAAAATTTAAGGATTTATTCTCGTATAACCAAAAATTATTGAAGTACTTTTTTAAGTTATATGTTTTATATTTTTTTTATTGACGTTTATATTTACGTACATATTTATGAAAATGACAATATAATACCTACAAAAAAAAGCTTCTAATATGTAAAGTCTTCTCTCCACATAAACAAAAAAAAACATCAAATAAAAAATTTAGGTCAAAACACAAAAACCACATAGAAATTATTTACATATATGCATAGATAAAACAAAAATTATTTATTTTAATTCCTTTATTTTTGTGTTTTATTATTTTAATAATTATAAAAAAAAATGATATACAGGGTGGTTCATGTAATGAATAATTAAATAGTCAAATAATATTACCAAAAAAACCGAAACATAGACTATACATACAGTAGAGAGAGAGAGTAGTGCTTAAATTACCATAGCTTTAGTAAAAAAAATTTAGATACTATCACAAAATGAACTAATGAATCAGATGCAGTCATGGCATTAAAGCTACATAACTTTCGCGACATATTAAGGACACAAATTTTTAAGTAATCTAAATCCTTGATACTTTAATAATTATTTATCTACAAATACTATTCATTGGATTTCCAAAATAAACGCGTATTGGCGTACGATTTCTGTCAAAAATTTTACATGACCATTTATTTTGTATGGTACGCACGAGATATGCTACGCACGTATGTAATTATAAATTAACTTTATAGTAAAAAATTAACAAATAGTAAAAATTAACATTTTGTAACGTAAATGTTGCAATTTTATAGCAAAAATAGACTAAAATTGTACTTTTTTTTGTGAACTAAAACTAAAACTAAAGAAAGTAGAAAACTTATTGAAAATCGACTAAAATAAGACACCAAATATTTTTATATTACGTATGAAAGCACACATCAATACATTTTTCTAAAACTCCCAAACTTCTAATAAAAATGTCTAATCAAAATTGAATTTTAATATTTAAAATGATTTAATATTAAAATAAAATTTCTTTCATATCAAAAAGCTTAAATTTTCGGAAAGATAAGGAAAATTGTATATGAAATATTGATGAAGAGGATTACAATTTTTTTTTTCGGAAACGTAAACTTTTCAAATCTCTTTTTTATAGTATCTTTTCTTTTATTGCGCAAATTATTGCCAAAAAAAAACAATCCATAATTAATTCAAAATTTTTTAAAAATCACTTCGTACAAAATATTAAAAAAGAAAGAAAATTTTTCAACAACAAAAATACGCAATTTTCCCAATTTTATAAAATATTTTGATATACGCATAAAAGTTTAATGGTTTTTAACCTTACAATTTCAATATAAAATTTATTAAAAAATAAAAAATTCCAGTTTTATAAAAACAAAAAAAAAGTAAATTTTCAATTTTATAGTAAAAAAAATTTTCTCGTTTGGTCAGAAAGAAAAAGGAAGAGATTTTCTTTTATGAATCACCTTTCTACTATATTTTTTTTACTCAACCCTTCAAAAATGTCCTATTTGCAAATGCAAAAATATGAAAATTTCATGTAACATAAACGATAAACCTCCTAGCCTCCTACAAAAGAAAACACAGAAAATTAGAAAACATTTCTGCGCAATTTCTGGTTCATAGTCTGGAAAAAATGTAACATAAATTTTCTTTTGTATTTTCTTTTACATATTTATGTTGTTTACAAATAAAGCAATATGTTTTTATGATTTTAAATTAAAATTATGATTAACTACATTATACGATTATACATTAGATTTTTTTGGTGCCAATATTTGGCATTCAGATTATGGTAAATTGTAATTCAAATATTTTTAATTGATATTTTTGTAATTTTTACATTACATCATCTTTCAAATTATATATTACATCCTTTAAATATATTGCATCCTCAAAATGGATATTTTACCTAATAAATGTAGAGAATTCATAAAGTAGAAAAGTAGAATTGGAATAAAAGTAATTTAGTCGAGAAACGTATTACTCTGATCGGGCAAAAAGAACCTCAATGTCTACTAGGGCCATTAATCGCATCTCACAGTATTCTTAATCTTGTGCCGTTGATTATGAAAGTGGTCTAAGTCAAGAATCCAAAAAAATTCATTTTTTGCTTATTTTAGGTAAAGAATACTCTAATATTGTGATCTGACGCACAATCATAAAGATTGCGTAGAAAGCGAACCGTTAACTTGACTTAAGTGCCAGTCACAGTGATTTCGATTCGAACGGCACGTTCGAATCGAAAAGAACCGTTCGTTTCGAAAAGAAATTATAGTCACAATGTATTCGTTCCGTTTATGTAAAAAAAATATGTTTAATCTCTATTTTATGTATTAAAATAAATATTTTCTGCATTTATTATACAATACTGGATGCTTCTTAACATTTTCAATAAACTCCCCCATAATAATTCAAAAAATTTAAATTTCAAATGTATAATTTATAGGTTATGTCATTCGACCCATCCGGCAAAGTTAAAATATTTTTAACTCTTTTCGAATGAATTCGTTTCGACACGTTCATTGTGACTTGCAATCCGGCATACCATATAAAATATATGGGGCTGTCAAAATTTGAAATTTTCGATTCGAACGTGCCGTTCGAATCGAAATCACTGTGACTGGCACTTTAGTTTTTGATTCGTTTATCAAAATCATATGTATTTTTCAATTTATCCAAACACAAATCTTTAAATATCTCGAAACGCAAAATATATGACTTAGACCACTTTCATAATCACCGGCACATAACAAAACTTTAAAATTGGAGATCATGACATACATAAATGTATGTAAAATCTATAATGTTCGTAATGGAGCCGGAGCCCAGCAACATTGCGTTACAATTACTTTTTCGGCAATAAATTTTTAGTGCATTAAGTAATTCTAAAAGACTATTACCAAATTACCATAGTCAGACAGTAATTATCTAATTTCTTCTTATGGTTTAGAAATGACAAAAATCGAGAGTTTGAATCATTTTATTTGAAACCGGATTTTTTTTGTTTAATTTTAATTAATCAATTTTATTGATATAAATTTTTTGCAAAAAACTCGCAGAAAATATTTAAAAAAATTCTAAATTTTCATTTTGTTTTATAAAGAAATAAAAATTATGGTTAATTATGTATAAGTTATCAAAAATTGCGTAATCGTGGAAATATTTTTATGAAAAAAAAAAAAAAAAAATTATTTATACAACTGACAATTTTTTTAATTCAAATTTCGCAATTATAAATGATTGTCAAAATAAAGTACATGTCCCAAATTTAAACTTTTTATTAAAAGAAAACACTTGAATATTTTTAATTATATAATAATTTCTATAATTTAGATTAAAAAGTCCTTGAACATGTTTCTCCAATTTTCTCTTTAGTATACGAATAAATCATTATACTATTATTTTTATTATATGGGAAAGTAAATATAGAAATAGAAATTTATTAATGGTAAATAAATATTACATATCTAATTTAAAGAAAACGAATTAATTGACTGTAAAATTATATGAGTGTCCTTGATATCCTGTGCGAGAGAAATGTTCTATATCTAATTTAGCAAGATTGCTATACAATGATATGAGCATTAAGGGACAATATCCAGTCATTCGATAACTTCGTATTTGATATCGTAGTTTTTTTCTATCTATATAATGGATGATGTTCAAAATTGGTCCCTTTTTTTTACTCAAAATCAAAGGAACTTTTTATGTAACCGATTTTTAATTATATATTTTATCTCAGAAACAATGACCCATTCTCACGACGCCTTAAGTGAAAATTGTTATAATTATGGTACAGTACAGACAGACTATTATCTGCTATAAAATTATTAAAATTGAAAATAGCACTTCTTAAAATTTGATCACAACTGTTAAATGATTATCAAGCTGATGTAGCAAATTCTAACAGACTGTTATAATATTTCATGTTCCGGTTTTTCGAAAAATGCTATAGCTATTTAAATATCAAATTTCAATAACCAAAATCAATTAACAAATTAACCCAATATTTCTTGTCAATGCAACCACAATATTTAATCAAATTGAGACAACTACATAATTAATTGTTATCCTATATAATAAAGAATGGAAGTTTATAATTACATTTTGGTTTAGGTTGATTCAATTTATCACTTATAGATTTTTTATATGTTACGTCCAATTGAAATGTACAGAAATGTACAGAACAGAGAAATGTTAACAAAAATTTTATACGAAATAAATTCTTCGAATCTATAAATAATGTTAATATTGACTTTTGTGGTTAAATAACATTTGCGTAAATAAATTTTTCCTATATTTACTAATATAATTATTATATACTATATTTTTATATTAATAAATTGATGACATGATAATATAATCACAAGTTGATTATTGAATTATTAAAATCAGATGATTATATTTGTATTTAATTTAAAATTATAGAGAAAATCAAGGTTTCGATAAAAATGTAATTTTAAAATATTTAAATTTTTGTTAAAAATTCTATAATTGGCAAAAGTAGATTACAGTTTTTAACACTTACTTGTTTGATTTTACTTGGGTTAATGTTGATGCAATAAAAATTAGTCGCATTTAGGCACAACTTAGTCGATTTCCATTATGTTTTCAGTGATTGGTATTATAAATATTCTTCATATCTGCAAGAAATTATAGATATTTAAATTATTGAACAAAAATTCATTTAATTAGTGATAATTTAAAAAAAATTGATAATTTAAAAATTATGTTTTTGAAGATAATATTGTCGTTACTATTCGTACTAATTAGTTTTAGGCTCTTTCTATAATAAAAATATCCAAACCAATTTATAGCAAAAAAACTTTAAAAAAAATCTACAAATAGAGAGCCACCTTCTCGATGCTCTAATTTACTAAATTTTTAAGATACAATAAAAAACCATACAGATTCTGAAAATAGAGATTTCAATTTTTAATTTCGTATATAGAACATAAATATTGGACAAGATTCCTATATTTTTAATTTTAACCAACATGAAAACAGAGTTAAATTAAGGATTGAAATCTAAAGTTATTATCCTAGAAAAGACGCCAACAATAAATTTCCTCTACAAAACATTACGATAATTTTAACCTTGAGTTGTCAAGGTCAAAAAAAAAATGATCGTGATGGTCAAATTTTACATTGCATTTTTCGTAATCATTTTTTACATTTTAGCAGTCATATACTTTAATTTATCATCCCATTCCTTGTACATTAATCTAATCTATATTAATTTATGCATAAAATAAGTTCCAAAAAAAAAAATAAGTATAATTAATAACTTTCTTGTTCATCTTTCTCTATAATTTATTATTTTTGATAAAGACATTTTCCCATTAATTAAAATTATTAAGTACTAATTTTTTTTTATGTTTAAATCAAAAAATTTCATTTTTCTCTGTTGATGGACAAACAAAATTAAATTAATTTTTTTTTTTTGTAAATTTTCTGGTTTTTGAATAATTTAATATCATGTCACCACCAACAAATAATTATACTATTTTTCATTATTTATTTTTCCGTTTTTTTTTATGTAAATAATTCATGCGCACGTTTCAAAATTATATATTTTAATTTTTTAATTTTGTTGGTTGTAATATTATTATTTTTCGAAGCATATAAAAATGAAACAAATTTTTTTTTATTATTGAATTGACGTCATTTCAATTTGCTATCCTCCTTAATGAGAATTTTTTTGTATACATTATTATTATTTACCTTTAATTATGTATTACATATATGTAAAAATACATAATTTTAAATTGACATAATAATTAATTTTATTTCTATTACAAATTAAAGATAACAATCTACCTTAGCAATATTTTCCGAAATATATATTTAAAATTTTTGTTTGTTATTTTTATATGCAATTTCCGGTTAAATCTATTGTAAACTGTGCCATACAACATCGTCACTATTATTATATTTAATAGATAATTTAATTCAATATTGAACAACAAAAATACTAATTTAATTTAAATCTATATTTAAAAAATGGGGGTAAAAAATATTAGATAAATTTACGTAAATTCATTTCAAAAAATTCAATTGACAAAAAAAAATTCTATCAATTAAATTAAATTTTGTTTTTGTTGTTGCACAATTTCCGGTCAAAAATTTAATTTATGATGATATCAAAATCGAAAATTTTGTATATGATTAAGAAATTAAATATATAAAAATTTACATTTAAAATTGTATAAATATCAAATTAAATGTAAATTACTAAATACTAAATAAATATTGCTAATTAGACAAAATTAAAAATTTAAATTTTTAAATTATTGCATTTTGAAAGAAGGTATTTAAGTAGAGGAAATTTATGATTTAAATTTTTGTTGTATTTTAATGATTCATAAATCAGGAGAAAAAAATTTATGATAAGATCTTTTAAATTTGCAATATAATAAAATTGAAATAGAAATTTAGTAAAAACATAATTAAAAAATGTAATAAATTATAGTCATTTTAATTGATAACCTCATTTTTATGAGTTTATTTATATAGATAGCTTAAATGACATCAGCTTATCAGTGGTTCATAACATAGTATATACGTAATAAATATTTAATTGTACAAAATAATTTGAAATTAGATTTTTCTATATCATAAATTATTAAAAGCGCAAAATAAATTTCAATATATTATTTTGTTATGCAAATTAATTTAATATTTTTTTATAGACACGAAACTGTCACGACTTTTTAATTAGAAATATGAAAATTTCATTACAAATTGTGTAAAATAATGCTGAGAATGATTCAATCCAGAGAATGAATGAATATGGTTCAAATGGCCATAAACTGTTGAATTAGTCGCGCAGTTCAGTTAAGGGGCCAAACCTAGACGTCGAAATATTCTTTTTCCTAGTGTTGTTCCTTAACAAAAAAATCATTCAGCCCTGGGCAAACGAAATACGATATTTGTGTACGTGAAATCAAAAAATAATCAACAATTTTTTCCGAAATTTCGAGTATTCCGATTAAGAAACCTTTTGCCTTAAACTTTATATTCCTTCTTTATATCCCACCCAGGCATTAATTTTTTTCCCGAATTTTTCTTCAAATATTTCCAAAAAATTTAAGTAAAAGTGCTTTTTTTTATTGAAATTTATTTTTTATATTTTCCTTTTTTGTAACGATTTTTTGCTAAGGACCTTTTATTTATAACAAGTTTTCCTAAGTGATACTTCATGTATCCACAACTAAAATAAAAAAGGACTAATTCAAAAACGAAAAAATATGATTAATTTTTTTCATTATCGCATATTTTTAATCATAATTTTTGTATAAGTGAAATGTTTGTTTTTTTTTTAACTATAGAGAAATGAACATATTTCACTTGAGGATAATTGTTGCTTTTTATTACAAACATTAAAATAATAATTTCTTCAACTTTTTTTTTGTTTTAATTAAAAATATTTCAGACGATGGCAAACTATATACTTAAATGTCCAGTAATAATTATATTATCGTAGTTAATTTTAATTTAATTTAATAATGTAAAAGAATATTATTTGTATATTTTATAATTAGACGAGACATCAAGGGAATTTGATATGTTTAAAATTTTTAATGTTGATAATAAAATTAAAATTAAATTACGCAATATATAAAATTTTATATATTTTAAAATGCATAAATAAATTATAAATTTACACCTTAAAAATGTCGTCCACAAATGAACCAGAAGGGTTGAGAATGGAGTGTGTATTGCACTGAGGTCAACACGTATCATGAGAGATCGAAGTTGTTTAAGTGATATAACAAATGAAAAACTCTGACTAGGCAAATGAAAAATTTTAAAATACATATATCTGAAATTCTATAATTTCCGATGATATTAAATCCTTTTCAAATCCAAATTACTCGCCTTTTACAATTCCAACTTGTTTTCCCCTGAAAATAATTTTTTGGAAAAGGATGAATTTAATTTAAAAAAAAGGAGAAATTTGATTTGAAGTAAGGACCAATTTGACCTGGAAATTCTAAAAAAAATATACATATATGCCATCAACAATTCAATCATTTACAATCATGCATTGTGATAGTTTATTAAAGTCTTAACCTAATTTTTCATATTAATACCAAATTCACATAATATTTTTTGAACACTATGAAAATGACAATAACGAAAATCTTAAGGACACATACTAAAAGGAAGGAAAAGTACATACCAAAGAATGTACTTTTACAAAAAAATATATGTAATAAGAATATCTATAAGATGTTTTGTATATTCCTTTTATTATTGGGGAAATTCTAAGAAAAATAAATTTTGAAAAAAAATGTCTTTTTCTGTTCCAATTTTACTTTTTTAACTATAATATTTTTGCATAAGTATATTGAAAATGATTATTATATATTATACCATGTAAATTTCACCTTTCAACATAATATTTAAGTATCTCTTCTCGATATTTTACAGTAAAGAACATAACAAAAATACCTTATAGATAGTAAGTATATTTCAAAATAATTCTCTTGAGATATTATTTATACATTTTTTATATGAATATTCAAAAAACTAAAACGAAATTGAATATAAATATGTATTCAAAAAATATTACAAAAGATAAAATTTAATAATATAAAAATGTATCTCATCAGTCATCAGTTTATGTTTATGTATAATATACCCATGGTAATATTGCTTTTTTATTACAACTTCGTAGTAGTTAAAATTCAAAAGTGCATTTCTAAAGGATCTCGACATTGTTGAACTATATTTAGAAATTATATATATTGGATTGGAAGTCTCTTAAAAGATACTACAATAATATAATTTGGTGGATATTATGTTGGTATAGATTTTGATATAGGGAAAAATGTAATATTATTTAGTAATAAATTTTCATTTTAACCTAATTTCTTTTCGTTATTTATTATACCATATTTTTACGATATAATTTGCTGTTAAAATTATGTCATGAGCTAATGATAGAAAGAGTCTGCTTGATTGTTCTATCAATATTAGCTCATATGCATCGATATTAGATCATACATCAAGATATCTTCTTTTGTGGTCCTTTAGTAGTCCAATTCCAAAATTATTCCTTACAGATCCTTTACTTGCCATTATAAAACAGAAAATTCTTGATAGAGAAATTTTTGAAAGAGTCGGTATAAATTTCTGACCAAATACTGACATCTGTTGCGAATAAAACTGTCAATTTCTTCCACATTCCATAAAAGATTTAGTGTGTCATCTTTAATTTCGTCATCAAAATGTAATTAATCATTCAAAAAATTAATTACCTGTTTACTGATTTTCCTACCACTGTATAGTATCTGTTAAATATCTGTTATTTATATGTTTAGTTCAATTACTATTTCAATTTTCATAAATTCTAATTATATTTGCAATTTAAATTCATTTATAATTTATAATTTAATTATTCCATAAATAAAATATAAAATTAAGGTATAGAACGTGATAATGCAAATTCTAATATTTAGTGTAAAATAAAAGTGAAGTTATAAAAATTAATTAATTATATTTTATATTTTAAACTACATTTCCCTGCCAGAAATTAGTTTTATGATTTAATTAAAATAACTTTGAATGATAATTTTTTTTACGTAGAAAATTTATATAGAAATTTTGTTTCTATTTTCTAATATGTTTTGAAAGACATTTTGTGGGAAAAACTTAAGTAATAACTAAAATTTATTATACTTTCATTTTCTCAAAATGATTGATTGCAAGTTATTTTTGGCTTTTTTTTATTAATTAAACTTTTAATAATATAACCGAAATTATATTACGATATTAATAAAATTATATACCAACAAAAATGTGGCGGTGTACAATTTAACATGAAAATAAAAATAATGAGAAATGTAACAACTAAAAAAAAAAAGGTGAATTTATGAAAAAGATGAATTACTTACTATTTAAAATAGTTAGTTATAATTATTTGTATAAATGGGAAATATGGGAAAGGGAAATTTTCATTTGCTAAAATTTATATTTGGAAATATACTTAACAAATATTAAGGAACTTTTTGCTAGAAGCTATAGATATAGACTTTGACAATTTTGTATACATTATTCTGATTTTGGAATTTTATGTAGAATCTGTATGACTTTTAACATCTTGGAAAAGGTTTTTTTTTACAGGTCACTAAATTACATGTATAGGGTAGAAATCCTGTATAATTTTTAATATAAAATGGGCTTTGTTTGTATATAAAGTAAATTGGTTGATGTAAATTCAGCAAGGTCGATTTAAATTTACATGTAATAGTCTTAGAATTATGAGAATTATCTTGACTATATTAAAAATACCGAGTAATAATCATAAAATCAAAACTTTTTTCATAAGAAAATTCCTATACGAGAACATGCATTTTAATTAATATCATCATCATAAACAAAAAATTAATTGCTACGTTTTGCAAATTATATATTAGATCAAGTTGTTAAACTTCCCAAAAACAAAAAATATATAACATCCACTCCCTAATAAATTGTCTGCGTCTAAGATTAAATTTAGATAACGAACCATAACCTGCGTAATCTATCGCATTAATCAAATATAATTTTCAATGGCACCAAACCGAAATAACTAACCTTTCTAAACATATACTAAAATCTAAAATGTTCAACAGAAAAAATAGTATACCAACAAAAAAGTTTACATTTAATGAAATTTTACCACAAAAAAAACTTTCACTATTCATGTTTATGTATCCGTTTCTTGTATGTGTATATCCTTTGTTTTCAACATTTTTTTGTAAAAAAAAAGGATATAACTATAATGATATTTTTTCGTCCAATTTAAAAACTAATTTATATAATAAGATTATACAAATATATGTTTATATGTAGGTATAAAAAGGATGTTGTAGTATTACGCGTATAAAATTGACTACTTTCACGCAAACTTTGTATAATAAAAGTTTTCTAGTTAAGTTTAGTTTTTAGTAGTTTTTTTTATTTATAATATCAATTTAACCCATTGGTGATAATAATTAAATTAAATTAACGTTTCCCTTATTAAATATTATTATTAACAAACACGCAATATACAAGGAAAAACTTTATTTTGTGTATAATTACCGAGTTTCTTCATTACATAAATTTTATTATTTTCTAAAAGAAAAAATTATTTTAGCATAAATTTGTAGAAATAATTATTACTGGAAGGTTTTATCTATACAAAATCTTACTTTAAATTTAGAATATTAGAAAATTAGAGTCGTATTACGATTATATATCAAATTCCGAAATCAAAAATTTACCTTACTAATTACTCGTAATTGTATTAAATTTATTACTTAAAATTAATTTTACATAGTATATTGTGGAAATAGGGACATGGGGTCCGGATTCTCTAACATCCGAAATGTTCGACATTTTTATTTGAATTTTTCTACTATTGTTTCGGATGTCCAAAATTAATGCATAAAAAGCAGGACAAGAGGGAAAAATGTAAAAATATTACAGTAGTCGTATTACATAAAATGTATTGGAATTCAAAATTCAACTATCACATCTTACAATTTTGCATAGAAATTTTTTTTGCAATATTTATAATATGTGATAGGTTTAATATTAATAGTCACATATACGCCATACCCGAACAGCAATATCATTCATATTCATATTGCCAGGTTGTTGGCAACACTATATTACAGAACTTAATTACTTAATATCTCTAATGGGTTAATCAATTAATTTTATTAGACAGAAAATATAACAAGATAATTTTTTTTTTTACATTTGTTTAATTAGATTATTACTGTACATTATATCCATTTGCGATTATTATTATTATTATTAACTTAATTACATTTATTATTATTATTTACATTTTTCTAATTTGATTAAATAAAAACTATATAAACTAATAAACAAATTAATTTTCAAGAACAACAACAGGTTGTAATTATTATTATTGTCAGAATTCTATTTTTTTAATGGTATATTTTTATATCTAGATAAATGGAAAGAGCTTTGACCTTTCAGTATGACTACTAAGTAAATGCCATCGGGAAAAAAAATTATATGTATATCTGCATTATGGTGGTGGGGTGGTATATAAAAAAAAATTGTTTTTTTTTTATTTAAATATAAATAAATAAATAGAAGAAAAGCTGCGTATTTACAATTTAAAAATAGCAAGAAACTTTATTATTGTTTGCGACCGGTAGCGCATAGCTTATGTATATTATTATTATTTTTATTATTCCGAAATTTATTTTGTTTTAAATATTTCAAAATTATTTTTAGAAAAGTTATTACAAAATTTTTTTTTATTTCCAAAAAATTTTCCATTAAATAATAATACAAAATTTTCGTTTTTGTTATAAAGGATTTTTCTTCTTTAATTTATTAAAATTTTGTTACACAAACGCGTACAAGAAAAAAGTTTTTCTATTTTTTGTTGGTAAACAGATAAGTTTTTGTTCTTCTTAACTTTTCTGTTAAACATAATCTAAATGCCCACTGATTTTATGTCTTTAAAACATGTAAAAAAAAAAATATATACTTTTTACCAGGTGGAAAAAATGATATTTTTGTTTATTTAAAATAAAGAAATTATAAAAGTATAACCTAAATCAGATCCTTGTATTTAACGTTAAATTATGCTAGAGTAAAAATTTTCAAGAAACGAATGAAGAAAAAAGGACATAATTGTTGAATGACTAGATCAAGGATTCAGACCAATTAGTGCAGTAACGTTTTTCAAAATTGAATTTACCGTGTCTGACTACCATGTAAGTTCGAGAGAGTACAATGGGCCTATGTTAGCCTGGGTGCGTGGTTTGTTCAGAATCCTTCTCTTTCTATCCATCTTTCCATCCAATTGTTTTCCAAGATTGTTAATCAATGTTAGATTTAAATCTAACAAAGAATGTTTGAGATAATAATAAAAATTCTGATTTACATATAAATTTTGAAATACTTAAATTTGAAAAGTAAGAAAAATCGAATATCTAAAAATATAAATTTTATTAAATATTTGTTTTTTGTATCTTTTTACATGAATGAATTCACATTAAATTTATATTAGTAGATAATTATTATACTAAATAAACTAAAAATAAATATTTATATGTAAAAAATTTTATGTAAAATATTCTAGTAGATCTACTAACTAGACATTTAGGATATTGTTATAGTAGGATGAGAATATCTTTTTTTAAAAACGTCTCAAAAATTTAAGGACATTTGTAATCTATTGATTACATTTTAATATAATTATACTTTAAATACTAATTTTTAGGTTATGCAAAAATGAAAATTTTATATACCCTTCTTTCTATATGTCGTATACATTGATTTAGGTTAATCTGTAATTGTTCGTTCAAGAATATTCTTTATATTTTAGTTTATCGATCAATATTCTACATATTATATTTAAGTAAATAGATAAAATGTGGCATTTTAAGTATTTATTTCAAAAATAAATATATAAAATTACATAATTTCTATCTATATATAGTATTTACTTATTTGGATTTAATTTCTTGTTTGTATGGCTTCGATTTTATTTTAAAATATAAAATATTTCGTTAGCTATTTTTAGCATAAGAAGTAAAAGAATTAAATTATGTGTGTATGTGTTGTATGTATGTTAAATTTTTGTACATAATATTTTGTAAGTCTTAAAAATCTAATTTACTGACTTATCCCTTTATAGCCAGCCTCTTTAGCAATATTTTTTTGTTATGTATGTACTCAAAAAATTTAAATTTCGTTTTACGTTGGTATCAAAGATTTACATAGCAACCTTCATGTAATGCAAAATCGTATCAAAAAGGATATTGAATTTAAAATTATATTTAAATTACTAATTTAAAGAAACTTACATTTAAATGTCAGTAAAATAATAAAATAATAGTATAATTCCTATAATTAGTTTACCTTGCATAAATCTTTAAGGATCTCGCAATAAAGTATATTATAGAATAGATCATTTATATCATATAATGAAAGCTGTAATCAAATGGGACGATGATGTTAATTCCAAAGATTCATAGATCCTCTAGTCTAGACTAGAGTCTCTGGACTAGAGTGTAGTGTTAAATATATCGTGCAGAATATTTCTACTTTTCTGATATACATAAAAAATTGTCTATATATATTTTCACTTTCAGCCTAAGTCCTTAAATACTATGTTACCCTATTTCCTTTCCAAAATTTTATCAGAAAAATTATTATATTATCATCCTCGCTTTTATCTTAATTTAAATCCAACGCTGTACTACTAAACTACTAATTTCGTCTTTGTTTATATGAACTTAACTTTTCAATCATATTTTTACTTTACATTATGAAATTTCCCTTATGATTTTTAGAATTCATTTATAATTTATTCTTTATAAATAAATAATTAAAATTGAAAATTTTTAATGCATAAATAATTATACAGACTTTTGGCATAATTATTTAAAAATTTACATAAATGCAATGCAGTCTTATTTAAACTCATTATAAATTTTCTTTGTCTTTTCATTATAATAAATATTAATTAATTTCATTAAATTTTCTTTACTATTAGCGTTGATAATAATTACAACACAATTTTTTGCTATTATACGAGTACATAAGTATATGCTAAATAAAATAATGAAATTGATTATATAATTTCCCTAAATGAAATTTAAATAAAAAATTAGAAAATAATATTTTCCTAATTTTTTTCATAGAAGATTGACATTTCCATTAATTTCAATTATTGTGTTTTTTTTTTTAAATATCATCAAAATATTTTAGTTTATTTACAAAAAAAAAAACAATTTAATTAAAATTAAAATAAATATAAATAAAAATAAAATTGATTTTAATTGAAATTTTTTTTTTAACTTTTAATCAATTAAAATTTGTTATAATAAAACAAAAAAATTAAACGAATACAAAAAAAATCAATTAAGAAACATTAAATTGTTATTTAGATTATGCTTACATATTCAATATGATTTTAATTTTAAATTTTGAATGAATGATTTGGCCTAAATAAAAATTAACATTTCACTTCTATTATTTAATTTATTTTAAGAGTGAACTATAAAAAATTGATTTTTAATGGAATTGAGTACAAATCTAGATTAAATAAACTTATTAGAATAATTTTAAGGGGGAAATAAATAGGAGTATGATGTTATGTCACTTCACTGTTCATAATTCATAATAGAAACTATCAATCAGTGTACCATTAAATGTGATTTAAATAGACTTGTTCTACTTCTACTGCTTGGCTTCTACACAGTCTTCTGTAAGCTTAGGCCTGTCTAATATTATGTATCGTTCTGTAACATTCTATTACCATTGAAATGTAATAAAGTAACATTATTGTAGAGCGAACAGAATAGTGAAACCAAATATGTTCATTTGTCAAGAAGCTTAATATGGTAATTGCGATTTATAATTTTCGTTTAAACGGAAATCTATTGGCTTTATCAATAAATAATGATTTCATTTTCCCCAATTATAGTCACAGCCAGTCACAGTATAGTCACAGTAATATCTTATTAATGGAGTAATGTAATTTATTTAAATTGAATAGTGTAATATTCCCATAGGCCTCGTATATTTATTTAATTGACTATAGTACATAATATGTAAACTTAAAAAATCGCATGACATTAATAATTAATAAGAAAAAGTAATTTAACAAATATTTAATATACTATTAAATGTTTTTAATGCCGCACTATAATTATTATCATTATATAGTTTCAATTATGCGGAAATTTAAAGTAAACGATTTTCGATATCTAATAAATATACTTATGTTATTTTTAAAAGTAGAATAGTCAGAATTGATTATCAGAAAATCGTTGATAAGATACCCTCTAGTTATAGGATTATTAATATTATTAACTTTTTCCCAAAGTACTGATAAAAAATTCGAAGGAAACTCTAAAAATTCATATAGTAGTGGTAGTGGCCTATATTTACTTTGCTAGAAATTTTAATGGTTTAATCTAAAATGCACCCAATGCATTTTAATTACGAATATAGATAATTAATTTAAATCCTTATAATATAGATAATAAGAGATTTTTAACTAATAAATTATATTTTGTTTCGATAAAATAAATTGAATTAAATAAACTGAATTTCATTAAGTATTTCACTATAATTAAATTATAAATTTTCAAAAAATTGTTTTACTTTATTTACAAATAAATAAAAATCAATAAATCTTAATAAATTTTTAATAAAAATTTTTGTAAATTTATAACTTTGATTTATTTTAATGAAATTTGAAATTATCTCTCAAGTATTTTTATTTTTCTTCAATGTCACAAAGTCACAAACAAGAGTGAAATTGAAGTGTGTACTATTTATATTAAGTGGTTTTTGGTTTATAAATGGTAAAGTGGATATACTTAACTCATCGCACTAAATCCCGGGGAATAATATTAAATATTGATAAATTGATTCTATAATATAAATATTTTATTAACAAATATACTTGAGAATTAAATTTAATTATAGCGAAAAAAATATAATCTATTTATTTGGTAAAATATTTTGTTATTGATATTTTCTATAAAAATTAAAATTGTTACCAATTTAATTTTTAATTGAAAATATATTGATTTTAGTATATAATTTTTTACATATAAATATTTATTTTTAGTTTATTTAGTATAATAATTATCTACTAATATAAATTTAATATGAATTCATTCATGTAAAAAGATACAAAAAACAAATATTTAATAAAATTTATATTTTTAGATATTCGATTCTTCTTACTTTTCAAATTTAAGTATTTCAAAATTTATATGTAAATCAGAATTTTTATTATTATAAATTAATTAATTTATTTATCCCCAGGAACTAATAAATTTCAATATCAAACGAATTTCGGAAATTTAATTTTTGTAAATAAATAATTTAATAATTTAAATATTTCCAAAAAACAAAAAATTTATAATTTTAAGAAGAATTTTTACAAATTGAAGGTTTGAGTGCCATAGTTGCTTAAGCCACAAAATGTGAAATATGTAACTTACGGTTTATTTTGGTTCCACAAATTTGTGTATATCACAATTTAACAATCCTATGTAAATATTTAGTACATTAAATATTTTATTGTAAGTTAGTAAAATTTAATATATAATTTGTTGCTAACCACCACATTTTATAAAAAGGCATTCATGTGATGTCAATTTATCTGAACGAAATTTTTGTGGCTTAGGCACATATGGCACTCAAACCTTTAATTAATAAGCAAAGATTAGGCCTAAAAATGGGAAAAAAGTTTGATAATCTTATCATTTATTTAAGTAGTTTTGAATTTATACTAATGGAACATTAAAATTCTCGTATTTTGGGTAAGATTCGATCGGGTAAGATTCGATCGTTTTTATTTGGAGGCAGAAAACTACTATACTTTAGGTAGGTATATAATTTTCGTAAAGTAGATCCTTTTTCATGGTCTAATATTGTCTTGCTTATGATCTCTAACACGAAATACTTTCGATAGGAAATATTTAGATATTTTATAGTTTTAAAAAATAATGACAATAGTTTAAAATTTCAATTTGAATTTTCCTTAAAACATCGTAAAAGCTATATATTATACCACCTTCATTTTTTCCAAAACTAATAAATGAAAAATGACGAAAATTTTCTAAGCATTAAACGTAAACATTAAATTTAGTAATTTATAATTTTTGTTTATATAAAAATATCTAAAAAAAAATTTATTACAAATTTCAAAACTTTTTACTAACAAGATTATTATAAATTTTTTATTTACTTTGAAGAAATCATTTCCGTAGCGTTTTTTAAATTGATTTATAAGAGGTAAAAATATATGGAATTAATTTTGTTTAAATTTTACTAAAAAGTTCAAAGTCAAAATAATTTTCTATACGAAATATTTAATATATACTCAATATATATATTTATTACTTAAATTTTAATGCTACAACATAAATGTACGTATGCATACAAGCAAAAAAAAACTATCAAATAATTTTTATTAAACCACAATACATACATTAATTACATACATTTATGTATATGGATATAATTTTGTCACCAATAATCGTACCAAAGGACCTACTGACACGATTTCAAAAAAAAAAAAATTATTTATTTTTTGTATTCGATTTTATTTATACATGAACCATGAACCACTATAGAGAAATTGTAAAAATGAGTACATATAATAATTTTAGTATACAAAAAAAAAGTATATATAGTATATGTGAAATAACGTAAATGTACATAATTATGACCAAAATGTAAATATACTATGTAGGCAATTAATATCCAAACAAAAATTTCAAAATTGTGTTTGTTTAGGAATAGTAATTGCTTATAAGCTAAAAGGAAATTGTATCCTAAATTAATAGTATAATTCGTTAATCTGACATTGCAAATTAGTCTAACAATTAAATCAGTTAATTGATCGAAAATTTATTTAAATTACCAAAATAATTTTATCGCCAGTAAACCGAAAAATCATTTAATTTTTTAAGAATTGACTGATCAGGAAGGAATAATTGGTATAATTACTTTATTTATTTTGTTATAAGTTTTATAAAGCTTAATCGGATTAAGTTGTCCATGAAACTATATTGTAGTATAATACTGATACAAATTTAATATATGTATATATTAATTCATTAGTTTAATTTCCATTTCTAATATAACTATACATATATGAAAATCAGTGTTTCAATCTAAGAATTAATAAATCATAAAAATATTATTATAAATTGAAAGTTTTAGTTTTTTTGACTTCAAAATTATTATTTGAATTTATTTTTCCACGAGGTTATATTATATAAATAATGTTTGTAGTATTTATTTATATCCAAAAGGAGGTCACCACCAACGGGTTACTTCCCATTTTTTTTTATAATTAATATTTAATAATATTTATTTATACAATAACTTAAATTATTTCAAAATTAATTATTAAAATCCAAGTTAATAAAATTTACATATTGGTAAAATTTGACTTGAAATTAATTAATTGAAATTGTTAATTAATCAAATTAATTTCAAGTCAAATTTTACCAATTAAAATCGTCCTTTTTCAAATATAAATGTTCGACATTTGGAGCAGACAGTTTTGAATTAATAAAAGGCCAATTTTGAACTGAAAAATGCTACCAAACAAAAATTGTTTACGAATCAAACAAAAATCCATAAAGTGCATTTTCATTTGAAATTTTCTTCAAAAATATGTTTGTTAAATTTTCTTTAGATTAAAAAGAAATGTAAACAAAATTTCTTTCTCTGGTTGCTAATTTACGTAGTATTTGATTTTGCAAAAAATAGTTAACAAAATTAAAGAAATATTTTTATGAATGCGCAACAAAAAAAATTTGAAAAAAATTCTTTTACTCAACGAATCATAGATATATGTATATGTACATACTTTATATTTTTATTATATATGAAAATTATGGAAATCCTTTTAAGATTTTTTTGTTTATGCTAAATTCTCCATATTTGTAAATATGTATTTAAATAAAAAAAAATATTTACATGCAAATATAAAAATCTACAACGAAATGAGAGAGGAAAGAAAATTATATGGCAAAAAAGGATAAATATTATGTACATAAAAAGTTTTCTATTATTTTAACCATATAAAACGAAACTTTTGTAATAAATAATAAAAGTACTAAATAAAATATTAAAGTTTTTACGTACTTTAAAAACAAAGAAATATTTTATTTACTATTAAAATGTCTTATTAAATTTACTTTGATGTTGAATTTTGAAAGTTTAAATACTTATAAATACAATTTTCTTTAAATGACATTCAATCTTTAAATATGACGTTAAAGAGAGATTTAAATGATTTAAATATAGAAAATATTTTTGTATATATAAAAGCTTAATTACATATTATGTGTTATATAGTATTAAATCGATTTTGAACTGCTACGCGTATATATTTTCTATGATTTCTTATAATTTTCCCTGACTATAAAATTCTTGTTTTTTTGAATTAACTAAAAAAAATTGTTGAAATTAAATTTAATTATATAGTTTTAGAAATATATTAGGAGAACTTAATTATAAATGCTTGACATATAAATATACAATTATTATTATATAATATGTATTATATAAAAAAAAAGCTAATTTGACCCCTGGAAAGCGACAATTTATTATTATTTGCATTGAAAAAAAGCAAGGCTATTAATTTAATTTCCGTTTTTATATAATACATTATAGGAATATATTGAAATATAAAAGTATAAATTAATTTGAATATTTTTACAATATATTTTGTTTATAAAGAAAAAGGTACCGTGATATAGTTTTTCATTATTGTTGAAAGTATAATATCTCTAACAACGAATGCGATTTTGAGTATAAATACTTTTACAATTTCTTAAATTTCACTATGTTCACAAATTAATATTTTATAGAAGTCTGATAATACTTACCTAACTCTAGATTCGAGAAGATATTTATTTTTATTAGAAAAATCTAATAAAATTTGTATATTGAAAAGTTTGATAAAATTGAAAGTTACTAAAAATTTCTTAAACAAAAATTTAAATTATTTTCGTTAAAAGATATTGTAAAAATATTGAAATTTACATGTAATTCTGAAATTTATCATTAAAAAATTATAGCATTTTACCAAGAAAATATACACAAATTTATACTTTAGGGGTCATTTTCGTTAACGTCAAATGATCGCAGCTCTGCAATGTTTACATTAATTTTGTTGGTAGTTTAGTCAACGAGACAGCAACCAGCAGTCGACAATAGCAGCATCGATTAAGCTAAAATTTGTCGATTTCTTATACTGACACTATGACTATATGGTGAATAGTCATTTGATGTTAACGAAAGCCCCTTACCTACTAATGTAGTTGTTCTATTTCTGCTCAATTTCTATTTTTACAAATTTATCTTTTGGCATTTATCTTGAAATTTCGTTTGAAATTTTTCACTTATATAGGCGAGAAGGACGAATTGAAGATGGAGGAAAATTTTCCCCGGAAAAAAAAAATATCTTTAACATCTTAGAAACTAAAAATTCTATTATTTTCCCTTTTACAATTAAAACAAAAAAATTTTCTCCATTTCACTATATTTCCATTATGTATAATTAAATTGTGACTTTAGTTTATTTTTTTACTATATTTACAAAGTAAATTTGCATGCCAAGTTTTTATACCAATTTAAGTAAATTATCAAACATAACAATTTTTAGTATTCACTATTTCAAAATAGTAAAAAATTTAAAATAAATATTATTAAAAATAATCTTGTTTGTTAAAAAATTTAGATAATCTTCTAAAACGAATTTATAATTTTTATTTTTAAAAGTTTATTTAGGAGAAAAATTGCGTACATACATAAAACTTTCTAAATATTTAAAGGGTTTTAAAACCTACACAATATTTAAATTTTTTTATGAGTGGTGCGGAAAGAAATTTCAAAGAAAAATGCAAAATAGGCAGGTAAAAAAAATTATTATTCACTTTTATAAACAAAAATTTGTGTGTTTTGTGTGAATATTCATAAAAAATACGATAAACAAACCCCGGGTTTGTCAAAAGCACATTTCCTCAAAATCGCCTCATGTAGAACTATGAGCTATTCTAAAACAATGGGAATTTCTATACGTGAATAGTATTTTTTAGTAGTATTTTCAATGTACTATAATATTGTGCAGTTTTAGTAGTAAATATGGTGCAGTTTTAGTAGTATTTTCAATCTACTATACATAGGAAATACATAGGTCCCTGTTCGATTTTATTAATTTAGGTCCCTGTTCGATTTTATTAATTTTATTAAATACATAGGTCCCTGTTCGATTTTATTAATTTTTTTACTTCCAAGTTTATTATTCCAACAAAATACATATATATAAACTTATCATTTAAGTTTTCCCTAATTTTGCTTTTAATTGAACATATAATGTGATATGAAATAATATCCAATATACCATTTATATAGCCCCTAAAAATATGCAAAATATTCGTTTTTTGCAAAATTTTATATGATTATGCATTTTGATTAATTATTAGTGTGAGGCAAATGATTATAATTTATTAATTAATGCACTTTATAGAAATATGATTCTCGAAAGTTTTCTCATTATTTGTTTTTAAAAATATTGCGCGGTTATAATTATACAAGTAAATTAAAAATGTAATTTTTTGAATTTCGAAGGGCCACAACGGAAAGGGGAGGGGAGATACGGATACAATCTTCAGAGACTCTAGTTATTTTTTACATATCTCTTTGGTACATAAATTTCAGCCTTCCATAATAAGCAGTTTGGGAAATACAGGGTGTTAAAAAAACTAAAAAAAGTTGTATGAAGATAACGGTATTTTTATACATCAAAGAATTAAATTTTAAAAAATTTGTTAATTTCACAATTAAGATAAAAGATTTTCCTATCTTATTGCTTTTACAGACCTCAAAAATTTTTATTGCTTTAAAAGTTATTAGATGTTCAATATGGGCAATTTTCGAACTTGGAGGGGGAATAACTCAGAGGGGAAGAGAGATAGAAGAAAATATTGTTCTACTGGACCTATTATTTTATTACTATCTATCTATGGTCAAAATTTTAATACTCTATCTTAATAGATGTAGAAGTTTGTGTAAACGGACGGACGGACAGACAGACGGACAGACAGAGTGAAACTAATATACACATTTCTTCCAATTTGGTTGGAAATGTGCTAAAAAAGCATAAAAGAAAATTGAAAAAAAAATAAAGGTTTTTTTTCTATGTATTTTTTAAAGTCATAAAAGTTAATAAAAAAAAACTTTTTATAAGAAAATTTTCTTTTTTTGACCTAAATTATTTTTATTTTTTGTTAAAATAAAAAATTCTTCTAATTACGAAAATAAATTTTCACTAAAAGAAAGTAAAAAAAAAATAATGAATTTAAATTTTAAGGTTTCTTTTATACCATAAATATTTGAAATATTTAAAAGTTATGCAATTTTATGTAAAAAATATCAGATTTTAATTTTGGAAACATAAAAAAAGAAATTTAAATAATTTTTACTTAGAAATTATATATAACTGATTAAATATGATCTACTATTGCTATTGGTCTAAAAAAATTCAATTAAAATTGAAAAATATCATTAATATCATTTTGTACTTAAAAATTATTAAAATGATCGTGAAGCTGAGCTGATTATGGAAATACAGAACGTTTTCGTTAATGTTAAATGATCGTATAGTATACTACAATTTTTATTAGTTTTTTTGGGTTTTTTGAGACTATGTGACAGTGACAGTGACAAATCGACAAATTTAGATTAACCAATGCTTCTATTTTAGACTGGTTGGCTATCTTGCTGATTATAGTTCCATAAAAACTGCGATTATTTGACGTTGCAGTACTGCAATCATTTGACGTTAACGCCGATCATTTGACATTTACGAAAGCGAAAGCTTGAAATTTAGATAAATGTTATGACTAATTAGGAGAAATCTAACTACAATTTTCTATGACATCTAAAGAAGAAATCAATGAAAAAATAGTACAATAAATACCTGAATATTTTTAATTATAGATAATTTAATTATCGTAAACCAACGAAGACTCTGGTATCTATATTGCAACATCAATAAGATATAGTTTTTCCTTTCTCTCCGCCCACATTTATCTACTAGCATATGACAACCTAAAATAAATAAAATTTTATGACATTATAAATTTTATCGTAAAACATTTTATTATAATTTTTTTTAAAATAATATTCTAAAATACAATTATATAAAAATTTTTCTAAAAATTCATTTAAATTGCAGTCCTGTAAATGTCCTGATAAAAAGTATTATTCCTTCAAGCAATTAAAAATTTCATTACCTATACATTTTTATTAAATATTATTACGGTATATACCTACAATATATTTCAGCGCAAGGATCGATAAATTGTCCTTAAAAATAGATCAACAACAACAACGTATATAGAGAATAAATGTAATAAACTTATAATAAAACTATTATCAGATTTATTATTATTGTCTCTCTATTTTGGATAATAATTTATTGACTATTTTTCCAATCAATTTTTTATTTATGTGTGTAATATTTTATCTCCTCATTTTCTTTTTTGTGGAACACCAAAATTTAATTTAATTTAATAAAAATAAAATAAAGAAAAATAAAAAAATATAATTTGAACCACTTAAAATAAATGTGCGGACATTGAACGTAACAGTTTAACTATGCATTTATATAATAAATATCCTATACGAGGGGTCTAACAAAAATATTCGCTAAGTTGGCGGTTCTCTATTTCATAGGGTCTAATAATATTTCATTTTAAATTTGGGAGAAAGATCGGTAAAAATGGAGTTGAGAAAACGTAAAATTTGGTGATGTGTGAAGTCAAAAGAATTTTCACCGCCAACACAGCAAGAAATTCGCTTTGCCATACTGTTCGGATTTCGTCAAGAACTCAAGCCAGTGCGAATTTAGATTTTAGAAGAATGCCAAAATCTAAGATGGACTATAAATGGAGAATGTATTGAAATAAATGGAGATTATCTAGAAAAAATACAAATGAATGACAATAAATGATGTGTTAATGATAATTTTTATTTTGCCTTTTCTTTCGAAACAACTTAGCGAACATTTGTTAGACCCCTCGTATACATATATAATACAATATTAAAGGACATCATCCTAGAAAATGAATATAAATATATAAAACGTTTTATAATATCGCATTTACTTTATTTTTATATCGCAAAAAAAACGAAAATCAAAACTAAAATATTCGATATCTCTACACAAACTAAAACGTACCTCCTTAATATATGTATATATACATTTATACACGTATTATAGAAAAAGTTTATAGTTTTTTTGGTATCATTTCATGTAAAATTCCATAATAGATAATTTTTTTGTGATATACAAAAGTTATATCCTTTTTTTTTATTATTATTTGCAACGCAAAACTTTTATATACTAAACCTACTTTTACTTATAACCCCAGAAATTATATATACGTAATGAAAACGTACTCATTCATATAAATGTTTGTTTATATACCATTTTGAGTATTGATTTTCAAAAAAAAAAAATTATAAGAAGAAGAATTTGATGGTTCAGAGCTGAACCGAACCAAATCAGAAAAATTATAAGGAGTTAATTACTTATATCAACACTAATTAATTCTTTGAATGTTTTTGATACTTTTTTCCATACAAAATTGCATTAATTATTAATGCAACAAAAACATTCGAGGAACCAATTAGAGTTAATATACTTAACCCCTTAATATTTTCCTGACTTGGTTCGGTGCAGCTCTGAGCCATTCAATTTAAAAAAAAAAACTAAAAATAATAAAATACAATTTTTAGTGTTTTGTAAATTTTATTACTTTTTTTGGGTTTTTTGAGACTATGTTGAGACAAGAAATGGTTATTGTTATTTAAAAGTTCGATTTTCAAAATACTGTGTGGGGAAATTTTGGGAAAATATATTTTGGAAAAGGACGAAATGAATATAATATATTATCCTGTTGGCTATCTTGTAGTTGAGGCCATTTCTGGCAAAAAACATATAACATATTTCTATTTGCCAATTATCCTTTTTACATAATTTTAAACAAAACATTAAAAAGCTACAAGGAAAATAATCGATTTTTTAAGGTGATATTTCCGGTAAAAGGATATATACATCTATAGTTCAATAATTTTACTATTAAGATATCTTATGATAAGATATCTTATAGTTCTAAATGTTACGAGAAACAAATTATTGTCCACAACATTAATTTTATGAGAAGAATTGTTGTACAGATTTGTGATACCATACCTATACCTCTACGATTTTGTAATGATTATACATTTACTGTAGCAACCATTTAACATTTAACTAAAAGAATAAAGCTTAGTTTATAATGATAAATTAACATTTTTCCACCGTTTTATATTAGAGACTGTTAAGATCCTTTCGAGTATTACAAATAAAATCACAATCTTTCTCAAATATAATGTCCTTGCATTCAACTAATTTTCACCTATAAATATAAAGTGGAACATACAATTTATTATCGGGTTGGTATACTTCCCCCTTATATACAACATGAAAATTCGGTATTTTGTAATTTAGTTTTTAATATAACTAACAAGGATTAATGATCGAAAAAACTCCAATTTTTGTTTTTCCTCATTTCACAATAACAAGAAATTCACTGAACATAACAACAATAAAACAATTTTTTTTTATATGTCAGGACGATAAACTTGAAGTTCATTGTCCTTTTTCTAGAACTTTTCCTAAATAGAATTGTGAATACATACAAAAAATTTTTTAATATGAAATTCTAGAGGCATAGAATTTCATTTCGATTTTTAGTTTTTAAAATTTGATAAGATTTTATTTTTTTTGCCTCTCTATTTACTTTAAACGTATAAGGATTTCATTATTTGTAGAGATATTTTCTAAAAAATTTTTTTTTGTTTGTTTCACAGGACATTTTATTCTTTTTAATTTTTTTTTGTTCTTATCTTCTGTTTTTCCTTTTTCTTTTTAATACAATAATAAAAAAAAGGGACAAATTATTGTCCTCAATTGTACTTTCTCTCAAGAATGGAATAAAAGATAAATAATCTGAATTAAACTCTTCTTTTCTTTTTCGAAGACCTATATCCATATATTACAATAATTTGTATATAGTGTGGGTGTCAGAGTGTGGGTATGTTTTATCCTTTTTTTATGCTATTTTAATGTATACAATCATTTCAAGTGTTGAAATTATGTATTCTTGCTTATATAATATGTATGTAAATTCAAATATTTTTTTTCTTAGAGATTTCTTATGTGCGTTTATATGATTTGTTTTGTTTTGCTGGATTTTAGATGTCCTTTTTTTCTTGTAAAATTTATTTGATTGTTGTCCTTACGCATAAAATATTTTATAACTGATTTTTCTTTAACTTCTTATTCGTATTTTGTATTGTCTCAACCATAGTTCGATGTAATTCTAATCGTAGAGATTCCCCGGAAAATATATGTTATCCTTTAACTATTTAATTAAAATTAGGACTTATAATGGAAATATACAATTTAGAAATGAACTGACGTTAATATTTGGAATCATAGAGAAGCAATGATTGAAGATGTTCAAATTTCAATAATGAAACATAACAAAATTAAATATTTTTGAGTTCTATTTTTGTAATTTTTGACTGTAACCACAAACTGATTAAGAAATAGGAATTTTAATTATCAGAATTATCGCTTCTTTGTAGTATTGCAACATTACCAAAAGTATATAATAAGTCATCGTGCCTGAATATTATCAACATCCTCAATATTCAACCTTTACCAGAGACAGAGTTTCATGGTTGTGCGACCTAAATATTTCTTTATTTTTTTCTACTAAGGCTCTATCGAGTCTCTACTCTAACAACGATGATTGCTAAATTGAATTAATAAATTTTCGTAAATAAATAATGCGAAAAATATCAAATTAAAATGATAGAGGATAAACGCTGCGTAGTGGAAGCATACATACATTATATGGCGTACCCTTTTGGTTTATTACATGTAAGATATTTATATATTTATGCTCTAATACGCATTTGGGGTTTGTTTGAGGGAAAAATAATTTTCAACAAAAAAAAAATTCCACAAAGAAAAATGAACACAAAAAAGGATAATTTTCCCATATGAAAATGTGAAATGCAATTAGTAAATTAATAATAAATAATAATATTAATTTTGCATAAAATATATTTTAAATTTCAAAGTAAATGAATTTAAAATTTATTGCATGTAAATACAAAAGATGGAAAATTTATATATATGGTGTACAAAATAGCTGGTGGTATTCTCAGGTGTAAAATTAATATAAGAACAAAAACGAAAAACAAAAATGATATTTAATTTTTTGTTTGTTTTCCTAACAAAATAAAAATTTATATAACTTTTACCCAAAGACAAAATATTTTTATAAATGCACGGAAATAAATAATTTTTTTTATGATTGTAAATTTTTCAAAATAAAGAAAGAAAGAAACTTACATTAAAGTATTTTTCATTTGAAAGTGATGTAATCAGTGGAGATAAGAAACTGAAGTATAGTATGGTCATTTACATATTCGTCTGTTAACTTTTATACAGTTTACAGGTGACCGAATTTCATAAACAATTTTGTTCAGATTTCATGAAAATTTGGAATACAATAAATTTTTAGATGAATTTCAAATTCTAGGTCTTCCTTAGTGTAATAACTGCAATGTCTAGTAATGAGAGGAAATTAACAGAAAAACTAACAGAAAAGTAACAGAAAATTAACATTACTAAGAATTCCAAGCTGAAGAGGTAAAATTAAAGTGGTATACGAGCCATTATGACACTGTCACAGACTTTTGTCCATAATTAGAAGAATATTACTTCATTTTTAAGTGTAATTAGACTTAATTAATTTTTAAACTTAATTTAATTTTTGTTGGAAAAATCATTCACATATTTTAAATTCCAAATATATGTAGTTACCCTACACCACACTGCATCTAAACTTAATATAGCCTAAACAATGAAATATATATAATTCATTTCAATTAGCATTTTCAATTAAGACTTTATTCAACACAATTTAACTCTGCCTGTTCGTGCATAAGCAAACAACAGAAAAATTATTAAATATTTACTCTTTTTTTGTGTTGTATTTGTATAGCAGCAATGACATAAGAAAAATTAAAACACACAAACATGTTTTTGTAATTAAAATTTTAAATATTTTATGAAACTGACAGAGAAATTGAAATGAAAATTATATTTACATTTTTATAACAAAAAAAAATTGATTATAATTTTTTTATGATTCTGTGTGTAATAATAATTGAAAAGGCAAACATTACACACGTAAAACAGAACTAAAATTTAATCATATATTTGGTATATAACAGAAAACTAAAACAGATTAAGAAATTGTAGGTAGAAAAAATTCGAAAAATTATTACCTCTTATATATATAGATTTAGATTTACTAAATTAATTACATCATTTGTCTTGCAAAAAAGAAAGAAATTCATTTTATTCTTTCTGTAAATTTCCGAAAGAAAAAAAATATTATTAAGGATATAAAGGATAATTAGTCTGCAAAACGAATTACTTGGTATAATAAATATTTAATAAACATGAAAATAATATAGAAATATACAAGATAAAAAGTTTTTATAAAATACATTCGATTTGATTTACCTTAGAAGAAAACATGATTTTTTACAATAAAATATTTATTTATTACCAATTCAAATTAGTTATTTTATTTATTTATTTAAAAACAAGTAAATAAACTAATTTATTGTATATCTCCGATGGGTAATACTGAGTGATTTATGCAAATATATAGTAAAAGTATATATGCAAATATTCTAAGGATCGATCTTACTAAACCGACTAACTATACAATTTTACAATTGTCTAACAAAATCGAATTTCGACTTTTCTACCTACATATGTATACACTCAAAAAAAATTAGCCCATTTGACAGATAGTGATAGTAATAACGTTAAATGTTTAAAGTCGATGTAAAATTTCAGACGAGAGCAAGTTAACTGAGGTTGAAGATCTTAAAAATTATACTGATATAAATAATAATTGAAAGTATGATAAGTACTTGGTGATTATTACAATGAGACCCAAGGGATTAAATTCCCATTTATTTCATTTATTATTAAGCTAAGCATTGAAGACTGAAGAGTATTTATTTTATATAGAGTGGAACTACATAAAATAAATACTCTTCAGTCTTCAATGCTTAGATTTCTGGAGGATAAAGTTGTTACCCAAAATGCTCTATAAATTAAATTTAATATACAATCAAAATTTTGTGGAACATAAAATTATTCCAAAAAATTACCATTTTAACCTCAATAAAAATTTAAATTTGATTTGACATCTTCACATAAATATTATGTATAGTCAAATTTCTTTAAATCACATTATTATATGAATTTTTGATTAAAATTCGATTTAGCATGACAAAAATACAAAAGAAAAAAAATTTTATGTAATATGAGAATTTAATTTAAAAATATATAAGAAAAAATATCTAAATAGTAATTTCATTAAAATTATTTAATTTATTTTTCTATACCGAACGACTGACTATTTAAGGTTAGCTAAATATTTAGAAAATGAGCAACCAACGAAATTTATATATTTTTTGTTATATAGAAAAATCAAATAGGAATAAATATCCTTTTTAGCACATTTCCAACCAAATTGGTAAGAAATGTGTATATTAGTTTCACTTTGTCTGTCCGTCTGTCTGTCTGTCCGTTTACACAAACTTCTACATCTATTAAGATAGAGTATCAAAATATTGACCATGGATAGAAAATAATAAAATAATAGGTCCAGTAAAACAAAAATTTCTTTTATCTCTTTCCACCTTTGTGTTATTTTTACCGAAAATTACCCATATTGTACATTTAATAACTTTTAAACCAATAAAAAATTTTGAAATCTGTAAAAACTATAAGCTAGTAAAATCTTTTATAATTTTTGTGAAAACTTTCAAAAATTATATTTCTTTTAAGCGCATTAATTAATAAATTAAAATCATTTGCCTTACTCTTAATCAAAATGCTTAATCATTGTAAAATTTTGCAAAAAAAACGAATAATTTGCATATTTTTAGGTGCAATGTAAATTGAATAATGGATATTATTTCATATCGCATTATATTCAATTAAAAGCAAAATTACAGAAAACTTAAATATGATAAATTTTTATATATTTTCCTGGAATAATAATCTTGGAAGGAAAAAAATTAACCGCATCAGTCCCTAATTTTCGTAGACGAATTGGTTCCTTGTATCAATTTGATACAAATATAGAATTTTCTTGGAAATCTATGTATGAAGTATATTGAAGATAACTGGACAATATGTAGATTTGAACGGTAATAAAAAATTTAGTATACATCAAAGTAATAATTACTCATGAAAACAGCAGAGCAGAGAGTTTTAAATAATATAAAGAACATTTTTTAACATGAACTATAAAATTGTATCAAATTGATACGAGGAACTGATGGGGGTTAATAAAATCGAACAGGGACGCATTTTTATCTATATTTACCATTTCATATATTTTTCTAAAAAATACTATACTGTATGGGAATTCATTTTGGTTTAGGAAAGCTCATAGTTCTATATGAGGCGATTTTGAGGAAGTTATGTGCTTTTGACAAACCCGGGGTTTGCTTTTCATATTTTTATATACATACATTAAGTACACAGCAAAGATACTATAGCAATATACCGTATACAAATTTTTTATATCCTCTCTATTCTATGATTGTCGAAATTCATGTTTTTCATAATAACCTCATAAAAATTTGTTTTGTATTTTATAAAAACTTTGTTAGATTATTTTTTTTTGTTATGATTTTATTGTAAAAAATGTTAACCAACAAAAAAGAAGGTAAAACTACAAAAAAAAATTATATAAAAAAATAAATTGAATATTTTTGATTTATTTATTATTATTATTATTCGTCCTTAAAAATAAAATTGTTATACACTTTTTTTAGTTTTTATAATTCTATAGTAAAGAAGTTTTTGCTTTTATATACTTTATTCGAAATTTAGTCTTCAATTTGAGAACATCTTCACATCCAGAACCAGAGACCGAAAGTTTTAATAAAAAAATGTTAAAGAAACTTTCAATTAAAGGCGAAACAATTGAATTAAAAGAATCACCAAATTATAAATATAAAAAATTATGTAGAAAAATTTATAATAAAGATTATATAAAAAAATCAAATGAATTTCAACATGAAATTGGAAATAATTATCGTGATTTAAAATATTTTCAAAATAATAATAATATTAATAATAATAAAAAGCGACAACAACAACGTAAAAAATTACATTTAAAATATTTAAAAAATAAAAATTATGATAATGATGCATTTAATCGTGAAGTTTTACAAATACCAAATTTTATATTTCCAAGGTATAATAATTAATGGAGTTTAATATTATTATCATTTTCTTAGTGAATTTTTCTAAATTTCAAATCTAATAAAAACATTATACGGGTACGTACTTGTATGATCAAATCAATTTTACTTTACTTTTGAGACTGAAAAGTTCTGTAAAAAAGTATTACTGACAGATTAAATTTATAAGAACAATACTACTAGCTTTATTAACCGGCTTGACCTGTTAGTCTAGCAGCCATAATAACGTATGCCAATTAGTCTCGTTGCTAGTGTTCACCGTTTGGGTCCTCTCATCAAATTAGTGACAGGTCTCGTTACTAGTGTTCACCGTTTCGGTCCTCTCACCAAACTTGTAACAGACAAATAGACGAACAGACAGATAAACACATTATGTATTTTCTATTTTATAGTACAGATAAAGTAATATAAAAGTTGGATATGTAATTTCAGATTACCTCAAGATTGTAGTGAGAATTTTGTAATTGTTACAATTTCTTTGTCATTTTTGGTTTTTATCTCTTTTTGGTTTATGTCTTCGATGCTGTGAAGAGGAGTCAAAAAATTATATCAAATAATTTAATATACCTACGACTTTTGGTTTAGATCCATTGTAAACATTTACATACTTTGGCCAACCATAAAAACATCAATTTAAATCAATAATTAATATTTAATTTATTATATAAATAAATTTAATTTTTACTATAAAATTTAAAATTAAAATTTTCTATAATTTTCTTCTTTTTTTTTACTTCTAGATTTACTGAAGTCTTCCCTTGTCGTAGCAGAAAGACTTTATGTGAAAAAAATCCACCTGATTCAACATACAATGATCTAATTAAACAAATTAAATCTGCTATAAATATTGATGATATTAAATATTTATTAGAACGTAGAGAAAAATTAATATTGGGTAATATAAAAAATAAAACAACAAATATAATATTAAATCGTTATAATAATTATAATCAAAAATCATCATCATCATCAATTACTAATTTGTCATCAAATAATAATAGTAATAAAAATAAACAAATAATTTTGCAAAATAAAAAAGAACACGCAAATAATTTAACAAACGACTATCATTTAACAACATCAATAAATAATAATAATAATTATCATTTAACTAATCATTTAAAACCGGAAATAATTGTGCCATTGACAGTAATAAAACCAATTTTATCGTCATTTAGTGGTCGTCAATTTCATAGTAAAATTAAATATATTACAAATAATATAATTAAACAAAATCAACAGCAAAAACATTGTAATTATTTGGGTTATATAAAACATGATAGTAATGAACGTTTAAATTTTAATTTATGTAAGTCATTATTAAAATACGATAACGACGACGAAGACGACAAAGTTAAATTTAATAATATAAAGACAATTAATGGTAATGACACAATTCTAATAAATAAATCTATTAATTATCATCCAAGTCGCCATCATAATAATAATAATAATGTTAAATTAAATGCATACAAGGACATAAATAATGATGAAATATATTTAATACAATTGGCACAGGATTGTTATAATGAAGGTTTATTAACATATATAAATTATATTGAATCAACAAATAATCAATATAATAAAATTGCAATAATTAATAATAATAATAATTATCAATTAGAAGAAAAGGATAAAGAAAAAAAAGAATATTTATATAATTTAAATTATAATCGTTTAAATTTAAATAATATTAATAATAGTCGTGGTATAATTGAACCACCAACAATTGATTGTATAAATTTAATAAATAATAATAATAATAATACATCAAATTTATCATCATCATCATTATCATCTTCATCATCAACATCATTATTAAAATTACCAAAATTTAATAAATTTTATATAGCTGTTAAACAATTTGTTAATATACAACGTAAACGCCGACCATTAACAATAATAACAAAACGTAATCATATACGTCAAACACGTAATGAACAATTATTAACAATAAATATTGATAATAATAATAAAAATTATGATATTGATAATGATGATTGTCAAATACGTGTAAATATAAATAAACATAAAGAAAATTAATAAATTTTAAAAAAATCATTATCATCATCATCAAATTAATGTGAACATTGATTAATTAAAAAAGTATTTTGAGTTAAAATTTTTTTTTTTTAAAAAAGGTAATTTTCTACTCCCCACCCTCGAAAAATTTTCTTTAGTTTTCCCCTCTCCCAACAAAAAACGGTAATGAAAATTATTTAAAAGGATTGAAATTATTAAAAAAAAATTAATTTTTAGTATGAGTGATTTTTTAACATTAGAACAAAATTATAATAATTTTATAAATCAAAATATTACTAACGAAATAATATTAAATAATCAAAATAATAACGTTAATAATATTATAAATAATTTTTATCAATTAAATATAAATAATAAATTAAATGATAATAATAAAAATTTCTTATTACCAAAAATTATTTTAACAGATTTTTCTTCATCATCAACAACACAAACAACAACAACATTTAAAGAAGAAGAAAATATTGAAAATATTAATAAAAATAAAATTAAATATAATTTATTAACACCAACATTATTTAGTGATAATATAATAATTGGTGCTAAAAAAATTAATTTAAATTATAATAATAATAATTGTGATTTTAATGATAGTTTAATAATACCAAATCAAATTGATTATTGTACCGAAGCAAGACCATCATCATCATATACATTAAACAAAAAAAATTAAATTTTATAATATTTTAAATTATATATTTAATTATTAAAAAAAATAAAACGTGAATTAAAAAAAAAAATGTTTGTGTCAATATAAATATTAAATTATAGTTGTGAACCATAAAATTACGCCTTGGTAGAATTGGTTTATTTTTTTGGTTCGTTTTTAATTAACAAACAAGTAAAAATTTAATTTTTAAATAAAAAAAATTTGTTTGTTTAATAACATGGTTTCAATTATCGAAACTGAATCTAATAATAACAATTTAAATAATAATAATATTAATAATAATAATAATATAAATAATAATCAACCAAATCAACAACATATTCAACAAGAACAACAACAGGAAATTAATACCAATAACATGTCATCATCTGAAGATAAAAGTATACCAACACAACAGCAACAACAGCAACAACAACAGTCTCGTAAAGAAACTGGTAGTGCTGTTAGTCAACGTTCAATTGAAATTGAAATAACACCAAAATCAATTGATAATGAATTAGCTAAACGTGCATTAAAATTAGATTTAGTTAATTCAAAAAATATTGATAATTATACAATAAAATCACCAAAATCACCATTATCAATTACTGGAGATGGTAAGAATATTTATTTGATAATTTTTGTTTATCATCCAGTAGGAGTTTTATATATAAGTAACTCCATCTCGTGATACATTTTTGTGCCTTTATTTGTACTAATATATTTCATTTCTTTATTATTTTCTATATAATATTTTTAGTTCGTGGTGGTCGATTATCCCATCAAACATCAATATCATCACAAGTTGAAGCTGTTGAAGATCGTAAAACATTAAGAGATGCTTTATATCAAGGTATATTCCATAGACATAGAAAAACAATATTTGCCATGGGTAGTTTTTTAAGAATGCTTCGAAGTCGTAATTCACAATATAATACTATACGAAGTACAGATGGTGAGGATGTTGATGATACCAGATAAAATTCAAATTATAAATTATTTATATTATAAAAAAAATGAAAAAAAAATTGTATAAAATATGCAAATTTGCATAAGAAAATTATGATTTAAATTTAAAAGAAAATGGAATTATAGTTTTAATATAATCATTTATATGTATATTTATGTTGTAATTAATTTTTTATATATTTAATATAAAATATATAATCCATTTTAATTGTATATTTAAATATTATATAATATTAATTTTAATCAAATTTTTTTTTTGATTATAATATAGATTTGTAAATAAGTATGAAATTAGAGAGTGTACCTACATACTGCATTCGACTACAATATGATTTAAATATTTATAATATTATAAAATATGGAGTAGTAATGAAAAACTAAACTATATATATAATTTATATTTAATCAATTTATAGAAAATTATTCAAGTTTGAAAATAAGATAAAATGAAATGATTACAAAAATTGATATCATATAATAAGAAGCAGCATAAATTAATATATAGTAAAATTTTGTTTATAATGAAGCATGATTTTCAATTGAAGCACATGAATCACAAATCAAAAGAATTTCAACTAATCAAAAAGTCTTAATAGTGATTAAAGAAAAGTGGTTAATTCCCAAAATGACACAACCTATAATTAAGGTAGTTTGTATCTTTTTGATTAGATCTCCCTAACTATATTCTTCAAGCCTCAACTGAAAATCATCCTAGGCAAACCATCAATTATTGTTGGGCTAAAGACAACAGAAACGACAAATTGCTGAACACAATTCTGAGCTGACAATGATTAAATTAAAAAAAAAAATGAATTACGATTTATTTTTATTAGCTCATTTTAAGTGATCTAATCTAATCATAAAAATATCTATCAGAATTAATAATTTAATATTTCGTATAATATTATATTCCTAATGAATATTGTAATCAATTAAGTTTTGTGTCTTTCGGCAAAATTATTAAACTATAGTTATAATACGATTCGATTAAATCGAAATGAAAAATTTGATACTAAATATATATATAAACACATATTTATAGAGTATAAATAGTAAATAGTTCATTTTGTCGAAAAAAAGAATTTGAATATCTAAATTAGTATTTATAATTATACCTCAATTTTTCTATTACTCGATAACACTAACAATTTTAATACTAAATCAAAAACCATAATATCATTGATTAAAATGATCTGTGGATATAAGTTCCAAATTGAAAATCGATCTGTAATAATCTATATGTACTAATGTCTCGTAACTAATTAATGTGTTACTTGAATTCAAACTTCATTTTTATTCAAGTTCATTATCGATTTGTTTTCCTTTTACCTTTTTTTCTTCCAGCCCTTATCCTATACAGTAGATTCAGATTCAGCTTCAGTTAGTTTATTTAAAATCGGCTCCTAAATATATGCTTAATTAAAAACAATCTTATTATATTTTTTATCAACAGCCCCTAAATATAGGTAAAGCTTTTAAAATCACAATTTTCTTTTTGTGTTTAAATTTATAATTTATATTTGTATGATTTTGTTAATTTGTATCATTTTGTTAATTTAATTCGAACCTTTTTAGTAGATGATTCGTAATTTTAATAATAATAATTAATATAAATAAAAATTTTTGATATAAATTCAATTTTTGATTTCTTCTTAGAAAAAATAAATAAATAAAAATGCGGAACAATCATTGCAAAAAAAATTAATTTTTTTTTTGCAGAATTAAAATGAATTTTTTTTTAAATATACAAACATAGAACCCGCTTTAGCTTATATTATTAAATGGAAATGAAGTGAAATTAATTAAAGAAAATTAATAAAACATATGAATAATTATTTCAAAAAAGAAAATACATATGTATAAATTAAAAGGTTTTTGTAGATTAAATTTTGCGAGATAATAAACATAATTAATATAATAAATAAAAATTTATATATATAAATAATTGAATTTATTTGGTAAATAAACAAAAAGTGTTATAATTAAAATAATGTTCTTGCGGCGAATTGAACATTGCTATAATTATAATATAAGATTAATATAATAATTACTAAAACCTTAGGATATAAGATCTGACCAATTAAACATGAGTCATATTTATGATTTTTTAATATGACATTAAAAATAAATGATTTTTTGAAATTTAAAATAATTGAAATTTTGTTAACCAAAATTAATAAATTAAATAGATTTTTTTAACAAAATTAAAAACAAATTAATAATGGATTTAATTATATTTTATGATGAATGATAAATTTGCGTTAAATTTAAATATTCATAAATATTTTTAATTAGTAAATTTTTAATTTTACATTTTACAATTAAAAAAAACACTTCTTTTTGACACCAAAACATTTTTTTTTACTCCAATACACTCTTTTGTACGAAATTTCCTCCTATATACGAAATTACTTTTAATTGGAAACGTAAAAGCTTGATTATATCAGTCGAGGAGTGGAGTGGTGGACAAATTATTCAAAATTTGTTTTAGTTTAAATAATCATAAATATATGAGTTTGTATCGAAAGTATTGTGTACAGATCAAACCAAATACAAAATTTTGCACAAGACTTATGAAACTCGACTAATTTCTATATTACCCAAATTAGAAATAGTTATTATAGTAAGTAATGTAAAGACAACAATATATTTTAGATCCTGAAAATGACAGGATTGTAGCGTGTTTAAATTAAGCCGTTTTCGTAAACGCAGTATGATAGTACTGTAATGTATTAATTCTTTTTACTGGTATTTTGACTATCGAGGCAGTGAAAAGTCGACAAATTTAGTTTAACCAATGCTTCTTCTGTCGACTGGTTGCTGTCTCGTTGATTAAACTACCATAAAAATGAATAAAAACAATTGCAGTACTGCGAACATACTGCGTTTACGAAAACCGCCTTATTTTTATCATTTTCTCCTTAATAAGATTGTTATTAATCAGATTTACGAATATATAGGAAAAATTATGTATAGTTAAGAGTGAATGGAATTATTAAAATATTATAATATTATATAACAAATAATTAATTGGAATTTAATATAACATGCAAAAACAACAATATGATTAAAAAATTTTTTAAAAATATTAAAATTGAAAATGTTTTAAAAAAATATTTTTATCAAAAATTAATTTTATCCCAAAAGAAAATTATTAAATTAACAAAAAAAAAACGTTTTTAAAAATTTTATATACATATATTAAAAATTTAATATCACATGAAATATTTTTTTATAAAAAAAATTTTTATATTTATAAAACAAATTAAAAATTTTTGTCGCAATTTTTATAATACATATTTGCTTTTAATTAATTTCCAGAAACAATTTTATATACATAAATAAATGAAGTAAAAATAATTATATAATAACATTAAATTTAAGATTGTTAATTAATTAATTAAAATAAATTTTTAAAAAAAAAAAATATTACTACAGGTTTTCGTTTTCAATAACAATGTTTAATTTAATTTAATAAATTTTAATTTTAAATTTTAACAAGATTTATCTTTAAGCCCCAGAAATCTTTAAAAAATATGAATATGTATTGCATATAAAAAAAATGTCAATTTCGTTTTCAGTCTGCAACCTAGAACTAATATTTTTAATTTATTCAAAATTATATTTAAAATTTAATTCACGTAAATTGCAATTTATGATGAAAACTTTACTTATAATAGTATATAAAATTTCAATTATTCAGATGAATTTATTTAATATTTTAAACTATTAACTATAATTAAATTAATTAATATAAAATCATATCAGTTTTTTTTCTATATCCGAAATGAAAATTTATATTATATATTATTAATTCCGAAAAGGAAAAATTACCAAATCAACCAAAAAAGTATCTATAACAAATTTATGTTTTATAGATTTAAAGATGTAAAAACAAAAACATTCATTAATTGGGCGCTTCTTTTTTTTAAATTAGTTACGCATAAATTTTGGTATTCAAAAAATATTTCTCCAAATATAATTAATTATCTTATATCATAAATAATTATTTAATTATTAAAAAAAAAATATCAAAATATTAAAATTAATTTTTGTTAAAAAACATTTAAAATAAAACGAAAGAGAAAATAAAATTTAAATAAACAAAAAAAACGCCTTAAACAAAATTTTTTGATATAAAATTTAAATAAAATATATAATAATTTTTAATAATAATTTTTTTTAGGTGCATATATTTTAGATCGATCCATTTATATATAATACATATATAGAAATTTAAAATTGTTATCCAATTTCATGTTTTTTGATATACGAATAATTTTTTTTTAATTACTTAAATATAAAAAAAAATTTTTTAAACCCAGAAAATGTGATTAATACCATAAATTTTTGAAGAAAAATTGAATAAAATATAATCCCAATAAACATATGAAAAAAAATTATACATAAATTAAATTAAAAAAAAATAATGGAGGATTTATGCTTAGAATTATTTTGGTTATTTATGATCAACAGAGGATAAATTTTGTTCTAACAACAGACAAGAGGGACAGAAGAAAATGTTATAGATTTTTTTTAGCACATTTCATAATATAAAATAATTTAGCCGGATACTTGCTTGAACCATCAAATATTTTTGTCCCTGACTCGTGCGTTTCTTAAATGTATACGGTATTCGGTTTTTATTTCGTTCAGTCAATATATGTACGAGTAGTCAGCAAAGATATCCATCCCCTAGGCCCGATAATTCGGTTTTTATTTCATTGAGTCGATATAAGAGCCAGCAAAGAATCTTTTTGTTGTTCAAACAGTCAAAAGAAATTCAAAACTAAATAATAATTTTCCATATCTCTGGTCTATAGTAACTTTGGTATGTATATTATATGAATAATTGAAATATATATTGTATAATTGAAATATATAATGTGAACGCGCAGGTCCTTCTAAATTCGGTTATAATTTCATAGATTAAAGTTTTTTTCTATCTAGAAATGTTTAATCTATGAATTTACTTTTAATATACATTACATATATTAATTTATGTCGAATAGAATATTTTACAATTGCAAAATTTTTATGTATAAAATCCACGTTTATGTATATAGTGAATTTTTTTTATAATGATATAAAATATATATTGGTATAATAAACAATTAAAAAATTAAATCTTATTAATATATATACATTAAAATTTATGGTCTATAATATATATATACATAAGTATAACAGTTCTAATTATGTTTAACAAATTTAATTATTATCTCATAATCTTATAATAACTAAAAAACCAATTTTGGAATATTTATATCAAATTTAAATTAAAAAAAATGAAATTTATTTTTAATTTGTAAGAAAACTTTGAAATTACAATTTTTCATTTAATATAGAAAAACATTATTAATGTAATTATATGAAAATTATTTAACTAAAACTATTAATACAATATATATTAACTTTGCTATAAAATTGTTATTTAGAATTTATATACATACTATATAATAAAATATAAAAAACATATTTAATAGACTATCATAATTTCAATTTCAATGAAATTTGAACCAAAGATAAATAATTTCTATAATAATAATAAAAGAAACATAAACCAACTTCGGAAATAGACTTAAAATTGTATAATTAAATAATAAAACCAACCAAAAACAGAAACAAAAATTATTAATTAACTAAATATTTAACAAAAAGATAATTTTAACCATATTTCATTAATATAAAATTAAAACCAAAATGTTTAAAAATATATTTAATAACGCATAAAAAAAAATTAAAATATATTTAAAAATTAATTATCTATAAAAAATTTGAATAAACAAATTGTTTTATTACAAGAAAAAATTAATTAAATTTGTATTCATTTTATATTAGCATTTAATTTACTAATTTTAAAATCAAAATTAAATTAGAGTTTTGATTTTTGGTGGTAAATTGATTTTGAAAATCGGTTAATACTAATATTATAGCCCAAGAATAAGTCAATAAGTTATGATCCATTGTTCGGTAGGTATTGATAAAATGTTTGAACAATTTAAAAACTATAAATATAGATTTATGATTCAATACTCAGATTGTATATGCCTGAAGAACTTTCCCGGCATTCTATTGCAATTTGGGACTTTTGTAGGACATAAGTAACTATACTACTATAACTAAGACGCCACAAAATTAATAATAGGTATAAGTATGCTTTTATATACATATATTGTATATAAACTTTTTTCGACTACCACCATCTTCCTCTTTATAAATTAACAATATTTACAAAAATTTCATACTAAATTCCATAAAAATAGCAAGTAAGCAGGTAAATTTCTATTTCGCCTGAGAGTATGCTTTTAGATACATACAATTTTTTTTTTCGAAAATTCGAAACTCTGAATTCCGTACGAGTAATTTGGAACTCTTTAGTTTCTTCGGAATACGGAATCTAAAATGTCCTAAAGTGCATTTTTTATGTAAATACATATCTCAGTTACGATCTCAAAGAATTATCAAATACAAAAAGTGCTCTAAAATATTGGGGATTTTCGATAATTCAGGCTGCGCTGCAAGTTCTAACTTAGAACTATAAGAACTTTTTGCGCAGTACTACCACTACGCAACTATGCGCAACATATAAGATTAGCTTTTGCAGTCAAAAAAGTTATTCTACAAACAATTAAATTCTACAATTATGAATGCCCATATTTTCATCTGGGATTTTCTCTGGTACCCCTGCAGATTTTCTCTGGTACCCCTGCATGGATTGGGCTGATATTTGGTAAACACATTCAAATTCATTATAGTGATCTATAGTGCTCCTCCATTAGCTCTACTTGGAAGATGGTTATATGATGAAAACGTGATTTCTGATATTTTGTGGGAAATAATGGAGGAGCACTGGCATAGTTAACTATAGAACACTATAATGAATGTGTTTACCAAATATCAGCCCAATCCATCCAGAGGTACCAGAGAAAATCCCAGATGAAAATTGCCATTAATTGAAAGCAGTTGTAAAATTAAAACTGCGAAATTGCGTTAAAACTTTAAGCGCAGTTGAAATTTTCGAATACACTGCTTTTGCAGTGGAGACTTATCGAACACACTGCTTTGGCAGTTTTGCAGTTCCGAATTAAAATTAACGAACGAACTGCTTTCTTAGAACGAAGTTAGAACTGAATTATCGAAAACCCCATTCATTTCCAGCGCTTACTGCCACAGAAGAAATATATACAGAGAAACAAAGGCAAAATATATGTACATAATTAGAAATGTTTCATACTTACTTATTTTCTGAACAGATCCCCAAAAAATGTTGCAGAACAACAACCAACATTTTGTAAGATGTAATATCACATCACATTCACATATCACATCACATGGGAAATTTATTTCTGAGATCGTTTTGATTTCTGTTCGACATCTTTATATTTTATATCCATAATTACGATTACACTAAACACTTTTTATTTTTATTTTTTTTTATTTATTATTTATGGTATCCAACAAAGCCAGATAAAAACCAATACGAATACGAAACGAATACCATTTTTAGCGCGCCAAAATTTTTAACAAAATTAACTGTCAACTGAAACTGATTAGAGTGATTGATTACAATCAAAATTAAATGTTGTGCTTCCGCTCCGCGAAAAAAGTTTTTACGTAAAATTTTCGACGTAGTTTTGACTTGCTTATTTCACGTCAAATGAACGTTGATAATTTGACGATGACGTTTTTCTGTGTACTGTTTTTAAAAAGTTCTTTGTCAAATTGAATATTACCGCATTTCGTTTAGTTTGTTTTTGTTCTTTGTTCCAAATAGTTAAATTGCGAATGTAATTTTTTGTTATATTTTTTAAAATAAATTTTACAGAAAAAAAGTGTTTTGAGTGTGGTGCTTCGTTTAATTTATATTTTAAAAAATGCCTAAATTTAATATAAACAAAAAAATTGAAAATGATTTTTGCATCATATTTGGTATGTACATAAATAATGTTATTATAAAGCTCTTAAAAATATTATTTTTAGGAAAAGAAACTTAAACAATTCAAACCAACGCAAAATTACTGCCCAGATACTGCTGGATTAGCAAAAAAAATTTCCTGACAATATTTTAGCCTAATACAATTCGGACGATTCGCATGGCCGAAGACTTTTCTTCATTGAAAAGCTTAAATAATGTGTTATATTTTATATATGGTAACTTTTTCCAATATTTGTTATAGCAACCTAATTTAAATTTTTTTTTTAATTTGCAGGTGCTTGGTTAGGTGGGCAATATAATTGCAAAAAGAGATATGCAACATCAATTTATTTTCTTAAGTATTTATTTTTATAGTATTATATAAAAAACGTTTATGTATAATTAAATATATTATGGCAAATTAGAATTTTGTGTTATTTTATTTTAAAATCAATTTTCAGAAGTACAAAATTCGCAATACAAATTTATTAGTTCGTTGAATGATCCACGTAAAATTGACGTGTAGTGTTAAACGTTCTGTTGACGTCAAATAAGCACGTTGAAAATTTAAAAAATGTACTGAAATTTGCGGACATCGTTGAAATGGGCATTCGACGGACTTTCAACGTGAAACATAAACGTCGTTTTTACGTAAAAAGCACGTCAAAATGGCACTGGGCGGGTATTGTACATTTACGCACACAGTACAATTTATTAAAAATAGTACATTCTTTTCAGATTGTACTGATGGTATATTTATACTAAAAATTTTAATATTATTATATTATTTTATATAATTTAATTTTAAATGATATGTAATATATGGATGAGGTTCTGGGTTTCACAATCATAAGCAGCGTATTAGCAAATTGCTAATAAAAAAAATATAGTACCTACTTTCAACTTAACCCCTCAGTTACTCTCGCCGCTCGTGACGCTGATGTTTTAAAATGTCAAAAAAAAAGTTCAAATGTATAGAAGCTGATAATCTCACCGTTTTCGTAATGCCCGTAACGCTCTGAAAAGTTCAATCGATTTCAACTTTTGACGCGTTGCCGCGTTCAAATGCCAATGAAAAAAATATATTTTGTATTTTTATATGGAGATTTAAAATTATCTGGTCGAGCAGATATAAGTGGTCTTCACGACATAAATATTTTTTCTTGATATTTTGATATTTTACGAAATAACGAGTTTTGATTGGTTGAAAAAAATATTAAAATATCACGATATAGTGTCAATATATGTCAAAATACTACTGTCAGAAATTTTCTGTTTTGAAATTTTAAATTTTATTTTGTGTTGTATTGACGGGGATTATTGTTTATTAAAATATTGCAGTTTAAAATTAGTATTATTACATATTTACTTATTTTTTCTTAAATTTTGCCAATTCTAATTTCTAACAATATTTGTTTAAATTATTTCAGTGCTACCAGATTATATAAATATGTAAAATAAACGTAAAAACATGAAATATTCAGTACTGCCAGACATAAAATGTAAAAAAAATATCAAAATATCTCAGGCACCAAAAACAGGTGTTCACGTAATTTAAAAAAAAAGTATCAAAATATCAAAATATCAAGAAAAAATATTTAGGTCGTGAAGACCACTATAATATATTAATTTTTTTTTAAAAAGATTTATTATAATAGTGGTCTTCACGACCTAAATATTTTTTCTTGATATTTTGATATTTTGACACCTGTTTTTGGTGCCTGAGATATTTTGATATTTTTTTTACATTTTATGACTGGCAGTACTGAATATTTCATGTTTTTACATTTATTTTACATATTTATATAATCTGGTAGCACTGAAATAATTTAAACAAATATTGTTAGAAATTAGAATTGGCAAAATTTAAGGAAAAATAAGTAAATATGTAATAATACTAATTTTAAACTGCAATACTAATTTTAATAAACAATAATCCCCGTCAATACAACACAAAATAAAATTTAAAATTTCAAAACAGAAAATTTCTGACAGTAGTATTTTGACATATATATCAAAATATCAAAAAATACATGCCCAGCGGCATGTATTTTTTGATATTTTTTTTGACACTATCGTGATATTTTAATATTTTTTTCAACCAATCAAAAACTCGTTATTTCGTAAAATATCAAAATATCAAGAAAAATTATTTAGGCCGTGAAGACCACTAATATATTAGGTTATATAAAAATTACAAAATAAAATTATTTTAAACGAAGTTCATGCCGCGTCGACGCTTTGAGAGTATCTACTCAAAGAGTCACCAGCGTCACCGGCGTCATTTGACTTTCGAACTCGTCATGCGGCACACGCGTCAACGGCGAGAGTAACTCCAGCATAAGTTTTAGTACTTTTAAGTTAGCTTTTGTACTGTACCTCTATGTGTAGTATGTATATGTATACTACATTTTTTTCTTAACCAAACACAATTGGAATTCAACCAACATCGTCGTTATGAACGTTCATCGTTTCTATAGTTTATAGGTTAGCGAGTTATGTTGAATTAAATAAATCTAAAAAGGCAAAGGTGGTTGATTACTGATACTGAAGGAGCTTGTAATTTGATATTTTATTTGTTTATAACTTTCTTAAAATATTATTTTGTGTAAAATAAAATTACAATATGCCAAAAAATAAAAAACCAGCACCATTTATGATATTTGCAATGGAATATAAAAAGAAAGATCCAAATATGACACTTGAATGTGCAATATCAGAAGCTGGCAATGAATGGAAGGTAAAAATCATTCAATTTTCTGGTGTATATTTTTAATTAATATTAAATGTTTGTAGGATATGACGGAAGAAGAAAAAAGTCATTATAAAAATCGTGCAAAAACAGATTCAACAATAATAAACAATAATCTGCGACCACGTGAAAAATATACTTCACAGGGTGTACCATACTCCCAATTGGAGAAAGATAAATATGATGCTGAATTAGAAGAACGCCTAATAAAGAAAATAATTCAAGATATAATTATATCTGGACGTAATTCAAACAGTAAACAAATTTAAATTCATTAAAATAAATGATTCCTAAATTAATTTAATATTTTCCAATCCTATAGCACTATCTTCCCAAACATTTTATATTATTATGGCCAATTATTTTGTACGAAATATTGAAGGTGATCTTTATTATCCAGCTGAAATTGCAATATGTGAATATTCATTACAAGATGGCATTACAAATAAATATCATTCTTTTATTAATCCAGGTATAATATTTTAGTATACTCGTAACCGTAAGGCTATAAATATTCATTTTTAAATTATATATGTTTCTCTTTTTGTAATACTTAGGTAGTGGATTATTTGGTCATGCTTTTGAAGCAATCGAACATGCAAAAAATACTCATAATTTACCAATACCCCCAAATGCAATGGGTGAAAAGAATAAAACTAAATTATATTCTGATATTTTAAAATTTATTCAATCAAAAAATTGTAATAAAAAAGATATACCACCAGTGTATACTATAGATCGCTGTTTGCCTGTATTAAAATCAATTTTAAATTTTTTGCAAGATAATAGCCAATTACCAGATATTAAAGTTTTTTCATTACATTATCTATTTTATTATTTAAAGAAAACAACTTCTGAAATTGGTGATACTAAACAAGTGGATTCAATACATATTACAAATGCTATTTTAGACCGTGATTATTATGAATATCAATCTGGGATAGCATGTGAGGTATATTTAAATAAAGTTATTCTTATTTTTTTTATATATGTATATAGTATATAAATTTATACATAATTTTAATAATTTTAGTTTCATGAAAATATTGATAAAACAAATTATTGTGCTTTATCTTATGTTATTCGTTGGTCATATACATTCTCAGATAATATGTGTATGGATTTGGGTATAACATTAATACCTGGTGTACATATATCTTCACAAGCTGATTTAACTATAATTAATAATGAATTTTTAGACACCGATTTTAATGATAGTGAATCGATTTTATCAAATAATACATGGAGTACAAATTATACACAACCAAAAATAGAAGAAACATTTGATAATGATAAAAGTATGTCAATTACTGGTGAACGTTTTCCAAAACCTTATAATAATAATGATAGAACTAATAAAAAGATCTCTGATGAAATAAATCAAAAATCCAAAAATGATAATAGAAATTATAATGAATCTGTAATTGGTATTGAAAATATGACAATAAAGGATGATGATGAAAATCCTTTCAAAAGTCGTCATAAAAATATACCACGAGAACCAAGTGAAGATTCTTTTAATTTTACATTTTCATCATTTGGCAGAGGAATAAATTTAACAAAAAATGATGATTCAGATTTTGAATCAAATGCTAGCGTACCAATAGCTAGAGGACGTGGTTTGCTGTGGAATGATACACGGTCGACTTCGTCGAATACTAGTTTCGGAAGAGGAAAGCGGTTTGAATGAATCAAATATATAAAATATATTTTTGTGGGATTATTTGATTATTCCTAATATTAAATTTTAAAAGTGATTTTTTTTTATGTTCTATGAATTTACATCATATATTATGAAGTTGATTTTGTTTATTTTAATGTTAAAAATACACGAATACTTTATTTTTTGTTACAATAAATACTTAGTATATCTACAATTGATTGGATTTAAATTTCATGTCTTATTACTAGGGTTCTTTCTATATGAATCAACCTGGGAAAGCATGAGTAGAAATTTCAAATGAGTACAGAGTAGATAAAAAAAATTTTCGAGATTGCAGGAATAGTTTTTTTCTAAGAAATTTACAAAATTACATATCCTTAGGTACTACTATATTATGAAAATTTAACGTTAACTACCGATCAATAGATTTATATATTTATTTAAGTCCCCCTAGTAATCGGTAGTTAACATAACAATAGTGCCTAAGAATATGCAATTTTGTAAATTTCTATGACAAATTATTCCTGCGGTTAGAATCATACGTAAATAAAATATTTTTACAAAAATTTCCAAGAATTTCACAAAATAGCATATTTTTAAGCACTATTTTTATATTTTTTTTGGTTAACTACCGATTAATAGGGGGACTATTTTTGATAACTACCGATCAATGGGAGAATTTAAATGAATATAAAGAAGCAAACTGTTTATTATACATAAGTATTTTATATATAGTACGAGTACCTATAAAATCTTTATAGTTACTCGTACTATGTATAAAAATTTGAATTAAATAGTATAAATAAATTCGTGGATCTATATATAATTATATATAATTACTACAATTACTTTTTAACTCATTTATCCACTTACAGCATATCGTTTCTTCTGCATGCATGACACATTATAATTTTTTGAAGTTTTTTCTTTACAAAAATGACATTTGTATATATCGTATATATATACCCAGTGCGATTTTTGACGTGGTTTTTACGTAAAAACGACGTTTATGTTTCACGTTGAACGCACGTTGAAAGTCCGTCAAATGCCCATATAAAATTTTCAACGATGTCCGCAAATTTCAGTACATTTTTTAAATTAAATCTTCAACGTGCTTATTTTACGTGACTGATTTTACTTAAAAAATAATTTTAATAAAAAGCTAACAAATATTACAGTCTTTAATTCTTTTCGACTGATTTGACTTCTGTCGTGTAGCCAGCATTTGGGCTCTTATTGATGCGGCGTATCCTTTATTACAATTATATTGCCCACCTAACCAAGCACCTGCAAATTAAAAAAAATATTAAAATTAGGTTGTTATAACAAATATTGGAAAAAGTTACCATATAACAAATCATTTAGGCTTTTCAATGACGAAAAGTCTTTTCGGCCATGCGAACCGTCCCAATTGTATTGGGCCAAAATATTATCATTAAAATTTTTTGCTAATCTAGCAGTATCAAACTATAATTCTTTTTAAATCATTAGTCAATTCAATTAATTTTTCATTAGCAGCTCCGTCTGTTTCTATTATTTCCAGTGATTCCATTTCTTCCTGATAATTTTCGCTCAGATTCTTCAGAAACCTCTTCATCTGAATCTTCAAAAACCTCTTGATCAGTTTCTGAAGATTCTTCTTCAGCAATATCTGGCTAAGGCTCCACCGCCAACGAAGTTTTCCTTGTATCTAAAATACGCTTCCTTATTAACCGCCTAAAATGCCCTTTTGATATATTCAATTTAGGCATTTTTTAAAATATAAATTAAACACCACTATAACACCACTATATTTTCTCTAAAATTTCCTTAAAAAATATAGCAAAAAATTACCTACGCAATTTAAATTCGCAATTACTATTCTAAACAAAGAACAAAAACAAACTAAATAACGAAATGCCGTAATTCAATTTGACAAAGAAACTATTTCACGATGACAGAAACTTGTCATCGTCAAATTATCAACGTTCATTTGACGTGAAATAAGCAAGTCAAAACCACGTCGAAAATTTTACGTAAAAAGTTTTTTCGCTGGGTATATACACCGAATACACCAAATATGTGACGTTTATGATTTCAAAATCAGCTGATTTATGTGTATTTGAGAAATGTCACATTAGTTCTCAAGAATTTTTGTTGTGTTTTTATTATTATTGTTTTTTTGTTCAATAATTTAATTAATTTATTATTTTAGAACAAAATGGAAATGTGTCGAGCATGTATGAGCATTAAAGAATCAGATAATGATTACCGTGACATGGAATTATTATTTGATAGTGAAATAGGTGAAAAATTTACAATTGCACAAATATTTCATAAAGTATCAACTGTTGTTACTAAAAATGGTGATAAAATTTGTTCAAGTTGTTTTAAAGAATTATCAGATGCATTTATATTTCAACAAAAATGCATTAAATCAGACAATGAAATGAAAAATTTATTTGGTATAAATATTGAAGGGGAAACATGTATAGTTAATGCTAAAAATGATAATAATTTTAAACATGAAGATGATCCAGAAGAAGATAGTGAAGAAGAAATTAATGATGTTATAGAAAAGTATATTGAATTTTTTTTTTAAATTAATAAATTGTTATAATTAAATATCTTTTTATTGTAGACCAAATCCGAAAAATAAAAGAAATGCTTCACATATTTGTACAATTTGTAAAAAAGGTTTTGATAGAAAATATCGTCTTCAACGACATATGAATGTACATCGTAGAAAGGGTGAAGAAAACGAATTAAATTTTGAATGTCAAATATGTAAATGTCTTTTTTCAAATGAGGAAACACTTGAACGACATATTACAACACATAATAATATTGTAAAAGAAAATTTTGGTTATAAATGTCCATATTGTCCAAGAAAATTTGAAAAAAAAGTTTCTAGATCTGCACATATAAGAACACATAAACGGACTACAACAACAAATCAAGAAGTGATATATTGTGATTCAAATATTAAACCAGAAAAAACATTTCATACAGAACAAGAAAATATTACAGATTTGAATATTGTTACAATTGAAAATCCACTTGATACATTAATTAAAAAAGAAGAAGATATTCAATTTGATTTAAGCCTTGTATTAAATGATGAAACTGAATTGATTTTAAATAATAAAGATGAAGAACTTTTAGATGAAATTATTAATACACAGTCGGATGAAACAGAAAATATTAAAAAGAAGAATGATAGTTGTGGAGAAGAAAGTGATTGTAGTGTAGAAAAGTATTGTTATTTTATTAAATTAATATTATAGAATTAGAATTATTATAATACTCTTTTTTTTTTTTATTTCTTAAGGCCAAATCCATCAAATATACGAAGAGCGAAACATAATTGTCCAGTATGTGATAAAATATTTGATAGAAAATATCGACTTAATCGTCATATGAATGTTCATAATCCTACAAATCGACCATATGAATGTGATGTATGTAAATGGCGATTTGCACATGAAGAAAATTTAAAAAGACATCAATTATTGCATACTGATTTAATGGCATCTATAAAAACCCGTTTTAAACCAGGTACATTTTTTAAATGTCCTGAATGTCCTAGAAAATTTGAAAAAAGAGAATCTTTGTCAGCTCATATGAGAACACATAAAAAAGATAATCCAACAATATCGGATAAACAATTCAAATGTGAAATATGCCCAAAATCATTTTTAAAATATAATTCATTAACACGTCATTTATATACCCATGATGAGAATAAGGTATTCAAATGTAATTTATGTGAAAAGGCATTTGCACTAAAAGGACAATTATTAGATCATTTAAATTTCCATAGTGGTGTTAAACCATATGTATGTAAATTTTGTAATAAAGGTATAAATATTAAATTCAATTAAAATTTCTATTAAATATTAAATAAATATTTATTAAAAAGGATTTCAACAATCAAGCACTCTTAAAGATCATATTCGTACACATACAGGTGATCAACCATTCTTATGTTCGGAATGTGGAAGAAAATTCAATAATGGTAGTAATTTAAGACAACATATCCTTAGGCATAAAGGAACAAAACCATTTCAATGTTCTGAATGTCCAAGTAGTTTTGCATGCAAGGGTGGCTTAAAATCTCATATGAGTACACATACAAAACTAAGACCATATGTTTGTGATATCTGTTCTTCGGCCTTTACAAAAATGTACTCTCTAAGAAAACATACCAGAATACATACAGGTATAAAAATAAAATTATACTTGTAATATATAAATAAAAAAAAAATTTTGTTTTAGGTGAGAAACCTTATGGGTGCACCAGTTGTAGTATGAGGTAATTTAAAAATGCCATAAACATATTTAAATAATTAATTAAATTACTTATTATACTAATATTATTTCCTAGATTTACAGCTTCAAATCATTTAAAAAGACATATGCGAACGCATACTGGTGAAAAACCATATAGTTGTAAATTTTGTGAACGTACCTTTGCACAAAGTAATGATCTAATTAAACATTTACGGTCGCATGTTGGTGAAAAAGTTTATCAATGTGAAAAATGTTCATCTTCGTTTAGATTATATACAGAATTAAGGGCTCATAATCAAGAGCATTTTAGAAAGGAAAAAGAGGAACAACAATTACGTGATATTGGAGAAACTACAGAAACAATTACTGAAAATCAAGAAATCAAATCTCTTACTATAATTAATTGTTCGTCAGAAGATATATATAATAATAGTGTAGCTAATAATATTGAAACAATTAATGACTGTAGTAATGATGTTAAATTATTTGCAGCTACTGAATAATTACAATTATATATATTAAAACACAGCACTTTGAATAAATTATATGTTCTTTTATTTTACACCAATAAATACAATAATATTTAACATAATTATATTTCTCATTTTTTATTAAACAGTCATACATATATTGTTAAGATTGGAATTTATATTTATAGTTTTTAAATGATTATAGAACTTTTGTATAAAAAGTTATTTGTTATTTGCAAATGCGAATATATGACCACAGCACAATTTTATGATGGAATATTAATTTGTTTTTGTAAAAAAAAAAATTAAACAATTATGTTAAATAAATGAAAAGCACTTACAAATTAAATTTATATTAACGAAGATAAATTATTTATTTAAAGTTAAAATTCTGACTAAGAAAGAAACAACTACAAAAGGATAATGCTAATAGTAAAATACTACTACTTGAAACAAAGAAGTATAAACTTCTTACTATTCTTTAGATATTTTTTATCCTTATAATTAATTGGAATTCAGATTCTTTATTATTTTAATAATAAATATAATAATTAACTTTCATATGATCCTGTAATTTTATTAAAAAATTACCAAATATTTCTTTTCAATTTTAATTTATCTATTCTAATCTTTTCTCTTGTTCTTTTTTTCTTCTTATTTCTGCTCGCTCCTTAACATCAACAGCTCCCAAATCTAAGCATGCTACATAAGCATGAACACAAGATATAAATGATTTCAATATAGCAAATGGGCAACAAAATATTGCTGCAATTTTGAATAGAGAAAATCCCAGAACTAAAAATTAATATATTAATTATTTTAATGTGCAATAATTTTTAGTTTTTTTTTTTAAATAAATATTATATTTACGTGTTGGACCATATGTGAAATTTAATAAATACAAACTGCAATAAAAAATCTCATTAGTGGCACACATAAAAGTTAAAACATCTTTCTGATAATAAATTCTCATAACAATATTTTCATTAACATCAAAAGCTTTATGTGATGTTTTTCCAATCATTACACTCCTGAAATTGTACAAAGAAAAAATTATTAATATAAATTTTATTTAATAATTATATTTACGTTTGCATATAAAGCCAATGACAAGCAACATCAATGGCCATTGATAATTGAAATAGAAACATATATTTTGGATAAAAATAGCTTAACGTGACAAGCAAACACATTGTTCCACAACGATCTGTTAACTGATCTAACATTGCTCCAAATTTGGTACCTGAAAAAATAATGTAGGTATATATTATTACAAACAGTTTACATGTACATATTTGTAAATAAGCAATGATTTTGAATTTGTAAATAAAAAATTATTTGTTGAAATTAACATTATGACATTTTTGATATTAATTATGACAAAATTTAAAATTCTATTTATATTGATAATAAGATTTATTAGTAGATATTCAATTTTCTACAGTTTTCAGAAATGAACTGAACCAGGAATTAAATTGTTTATTTACAAACAATATAAAATCTTCAGTTATTTATATATAATTCATACTTTGATTGAAATGACGAGCTGCATGGCCATCGATAGCATCCAAACCAACGCTTATAAGATAACACCAACCTGATATAATATAATTAGTTGGCATAAACCAAAATGAAATTATTGCTAAAATTATTCGTCCATATCCTAAAATGATATTAATTATTTAAGAATTATTATGTATATAGTTGTTACAAAATTAGTATAGATACATAAAATATTGCGAACTTAATTTAATTAAGAGTAGAAAATTTCAAAAATTTAATAAAAAAAAATATTAGCATATAAATATCTAACAAAAATTATCAAATATTTTTATTTACCAATTAAATTTGGATAAAATAAGAAAATATTTTCCTTTTCTGTTGTCATTTTATACCAAGATTATTATTTTTCTTTGCAAATCCACTAGCTAACACTGGGAAGCACAGAAAAACGAGAAAAAGAAAACTTTTTTTCAATTACAATGCGCACAGCCAAAACCACAGAATCAAATCAAAATGTTTTTAAAGTTAACTGACATTAATGACATTTTACATTTTACATACGAAAAATTTTAATAACTGTAAAACTATAAACTAAAAATTTCTAACTCATAACTTTATAGAAGACTTCCTAAACGTGCCGTTTTTTCGACCCGAACTAGAATGGAAAACGGAACAAAGTTTATCAAAGGAAAAAAAACGGGACACATACCACCATATAAATAACAGTTTTTACGCAAAAGTTTATTAATAAAACAATATAAATAAAAGATTTACGCTTATATTAACAATATAAATAAAAGATTTAGGGCTCGAACTAATACGGACGCGGTGCCGAATCATTACATTTCATATGTCTAGAGTAAACTAGGCAGCTCGTTTTAATGCCGTAAAGCCGGCTCGCTCTGATGCCGTAAAAGTGGTCCGTTTAAGCAATGCTTTGTATACAATAAAACTATGCCGTTTTCGCGCCGTAAAAGCGGCTCGTTTAAGTATTCTTTAGCAGCATTTTTTTATTCCTACTCTATAATAGTAGAGTATCTGTATGGTTGTTGTTGTAGCTTACTCTACATAATTATCCAGTTCAACATGTAGAGTAAAGGGAAATTAATGGGAAATTATTAAATTTTAATATGGCAACTATAAATTTGACAAGTAAGATACTTCACTTCGCAAATTTGAATATTGAAAATTTGATTTTTAAAAAATATCAACAAAGTGGGTGAAATTTTAAATCACATTTTCCACTTGCACTACATCACATCGTTGTTTCATTTTATGTAGAGTAGTTCAGATTCAGAGTAGGAATAAAAAAACAGCTTTTATATATGAGAAAAGCGGTGAAATAGCGAGCCGCAAAACGGCTCGTATATTTTTCGTACAGGGTATTGCCTATGCTAGGGTTGCGTTGATATACACATTTTTATTTATTAGCGCCATCTTCTAAAATCACCTTAATTTTTAATCAAAAACAACAAATAAACACTACGAAACGGAATTATATTTTATTTATGGAGAATTGCCTGCCACAAAAAATTGTAGATTAAGAAGATTAGATTAGTTTTAAGAAAAAGTAAAAAAGGGCGCAAAATAAATAAAATCGGAAAGTATGAAGCGTTTTAATCTTGTAATGCAAAATTTGCGATAGAGAAATATAAAGACCGTTTTCTACTAATTATATGTGGTTAAATTAATAATTAATTAGCTAGTATTATTGGAGAGGTGACGCGGTAAAAGGATATATACCTACATCATTAAATTTCTTCAAGTTTTTATTATTTCCCATAATTAGAAAAGTAAGTTATTCAATCCAATTAAATAAAATTATTTTACTTATTTATTCACATTGGAAAATGTAATAACAAAAATGGAATTATAAAAGAAAAGAAACAAATCAGTTTCATTATTCACATACATAAATGCAAAAGAAATTTATAATTTTCAGATGAATACGTCAACAGTACAAGTACAATCAACAATAATAAATAATCCAACACAATTTAAATATATTTGTCGTGCTTGTAGAAAAATTAATAGAGATATGAGACCAATATTTAATTCTGAAGTTAATTCTGTACAAGTATCACAAATGCTTTCTTTTGCCGTTCCAATTAATGTGCGTCCAGATGATAAACTACCAAAATCATTATGTTCGCCATGTTTGAAAAAACTTATTGATGTATATAAATTTTTACAAATGTGCATTGATTCAGATGTAGAAATGCGTAATATTTTAAAACATCATTTCAATCCAAAATCAATAATTGTTGAAAAAATTCATAATCATCAACAACATCAAAATTTAATACCTACAGCTGCAAGACCATTGCTTAAATCAGCTCTATTAAAAAATACTGAATTTAAAAAAAACGATGGGATACCAATACAAATTCAATCACAATTATTGGATAATGATAATAATACCCATATTGATGTTATTGAATATGACGGTACCCTAATTAAAGTAATTAATATTATGCTAAATTATAATATACAAATTTTATTTATTAATCATTTATATATATATATATATATTACAGTTTGAAAATCAAGATTATGATGAATTTGATAATTTTGAATGTGAAGGTAATAATATATCAGATAATAAAATTTGTGATTCTATAAAAATAAGAAATCGTAATGAAAATATATCACGATTAGGAAATAAAAATCATAATAATATAACCTATAGTATTGATCAGAAATTAACAAATACGAATTTAAGTTGTAATTTTTGTGATAAAATATTTATACAAAAAGATGACTTAGACAAACATGAAGCAATTCATACGTAAATATTTTTTTATATATATTTTAAATTTGTATTAAATTTCTATTTATAATAAAAACTTTTTAGTCCTATTAAAAATACTTCAACATATATACAAAAATCACCAGATTTTTTAGATAAAAGTATAACAATAAAGGAATCGTAAGAATTAACTAAAATAAAAAAAAATATTCTAATATATATATAATATAAATTTTAGTTTTTCTCCACCACCAAGTAGTCAATCAATAATTGGAAAATTTTCTTGTGCCTTTTGTAAAAATACATTTCATACATGGGAAAATTTAGCAAAACATATTGGTGAACATAAAATTAAAAGTATTTATGGTACTGATAGTCCAGGGTAAAGATATTACATTACTAACAAACATTTCATAAATCAATATTATAAATATAAATTAATATTATTAATATAGTAATCCACATACTTTGAGTAAAACTGATATTGAAGTATCATCATTATCTCCACATCAATGTACATATTGTTTGAAGAGATTTGTTTATCGTGATGATTTAATTTGTCATATGAGTGAACATATAAATGAAATGTAATTATTTATGAAATTTTATTACTATACACATTTTGTAAATAATATTTATTTATTTTAGAAACAATAGTAAAAATCGAGAAAATTCATCAGAACAAATATTACAATTACAAACAATTAGAGAAATTCCAATTGATATTGAAAATGAACCACCTAGATTGTCAGATAAGTAAATAAAGATATTGGAATTTATTATATAATAAATTATAATATAAATATTTATTCCATTTTAATAATAGTGATAGTGGTGAAACAGATTCATCGAAATTTTATTGTCAATTTTGTCCATCAAATTATACAGTACAATCATCATTACGAAAACATGTTTTATTGAAACATAAAAAGAATATATCACATTTAGAAAAATATCAATGCAGTTATTGTTGTAAATTATTTGTAAAATATTTAGATATGATACGACATAAAAAAATGCATAAAGAGAACAATTTATCAAAGTAAAATTACTTAAATATATATATATATATAAATTCTAATTACAATTACTTTAAATATTTTAATAATAGAAATAATAAATCATCATCAATTGGAAATAATAAATTATCTTATATGCAATGCCAATATTGTGACAACAAAATAAGACATGCTCGTAATTTAAAACTACATATTGCCAAATTTCATTCTGATAAACTTAGTACTAACAATAATGATAACAAATCAAATACATCTAATTCAGTAGTAAAAGAAAATTTAGATGTATTAATTACAAAACCTAAAGAGAATAAATATAAATGCGATGACTGTGGAAAATTATATACCACATATTTGGAAATGATTAGACATCGGAAAACTTTTCATACAATTAAGTAAATATATTAAAAAAAATATATTCAATGATTTCTTAATTATAAAATATCATTACAATATTTTTCTAGAAACAAAGTGCCTACAACATATAAATGTCCACATTGTTCAACTTTAATTAAATGGAGTTTAGCAAATTTAAAGAGGCATATAAAAAATGTACACAATATTTCTACAAGGTATAATTAATTTTTTTAATTAAAAAAACTGGCATTATATTATTTGCATATCCTTATTAATTTGAGTAAATTATTTTTGTTTTCTTATTTCAGTGAACTGGATCCAATTCTTGTTGAAACACCCGAACCAGTAATTCAAAAACAATCAACAATAAGAAATAAAACAATACCAATTAGGTTTTTTGATAAATTTATAAAATGCCAATATTGTGAATTGACGCTTTGCAGTAAAGCTGATTTACAACGACATATGACAAAAATGCATAAAGAACTTACAAGGTATATTATGAAAAATATATTAAATTTTTTTTAAAAATATTTTAAGAAAATAACCGCTAGAAATTTATATAACATTTTCTTATTTAAAATAAAAAACTGAATTTACAGCACTGGCATAAAAAAACACGAGTGTATGTATTGTGGAAAAACATTTAAAAAATATTTCGATATGCGTTCTCATCAAAAACATCATAAAAAACGAAATGATGCTATCTTGTATGTTTATATAATATTAATTCATAATATTCAGCTTATCATATTTTTCTTCAAGTTATTTTATTGCATGCATCGTTTTTAAAACTATATAATTATAATTATTATTTTCACTGTATAATTCTAATCGTTACGCAAATATGATGATTTTTTTTATTATAATTTACTTCAATGACAATTTCATAATACCTTAAATATTTTTTTTTGTAATTTTTTTTTAGAAAACCACCACAACAGAATCTTGCAAAAAATGATACTAACAATTTTGAAGTCATTGATGAGTAAGTAAATGTCCATTTATTACGATATACAAATAAATAAATATTAAATATAATTGTAGATTATCAGAAATTGAATCATCAGTAAATGAAGAAATAATCACAGATCCATTAGAAATAAATAAAGGAAATAAAAGTCTTATTCCTGTACAATGTAAAATTTGTTCATTAGTTTTACGAAATATATATTCTCACAATCGTCATAATAAAAATGTTCATGGTGGGATTAATGAAAAGTATAAAATACAAATAATTTATGATAATATTATATAAATATTAAATAAATATTTCAGTGAACAAGTCAAATTAAAAACAGAAATTAAAAATCCTGAAGTTATTGAAGGGGGGTAAGTTATTATTAAACATTTATTATTGTTTGAATAAATAAATTTATATTTATATTATATGAAATTTATTTAAAAGGTTAAATTGTAAAATTTGTGAAAAAAAATTTAAAACACCAAATGCCCTAAATACTCATTTACTCTTAAAACATAGGTAAATCTATAAACTAAGTCTGTAACAATTTTATATTAATTTATTTATTATTTAAATTTTTTTTTAAGTGCTTATTCAAATGAGGTGCCCAAAACAAAATCAATTCAAACAAATAAGTAATTAAAATAATATATACTAATTATTAATTTATATATAAATTTTATTTATATAATGAAATCATTTTAGAGACAATACTCAATACAATTGTAGTGAATGTGTTAGATCTTATGAAACAAAATGGAGTTTAATGAGACATAACAAATTAAATCATAGTGATGTTAAAAATATGAATTCGAAAGGCTTATATGAGTGTAATGTTTGTGATAAGAAATTTCTTAAAAAACTTGGATACATTAGTCATTCTCGTATCCATAAGAAACCATCAGAAGATTTAAGACGAAAATGTTTAGTATGTAAAAAAATATTAAAACATACTATACAATGTCGACGACATTATCGTGCTTTTCATTTGGATATAATTAAGGAAAATGAAAATGCCCAAACAGATGATGATAAACATAAATGTTCTATTTGTTCAAAAAGTTTTACACGTTCTGATTCTTATAGAGGTCATATTAAACGACATTTACATTTTAATGAAGAAAATAATAGTAGTCCTATTAAAGCAGGATCATCTAAGTATGGGAAAAACAAATTGCTTATACAAAAATATTAATTATATGATGTATAATAAATTATTTTGTTTATTACATTTATTTTCAGATCTGAGAAAATTAAAGAAAAATCAATAAAAAAGGAAACATTGAATGATGAAAAGCCAAAACAAAAAATTACAGAAAAAAAAGAATTTCGTTGTGTGCGTTGTCCTGCTGTATTTACCAGTAAAGGGAACTATTTAAAACATGTTAAAATGCATAAAATAAAAATAAAAAGAATTAAACATAAAAAGGAATTATTTAAAAAGAATATGCGTGGAAAAACTTATAAATGTAATATATGTGAAAAAGTTATAACGCTAATTTCAAACTATAACAGTCATATGAATGCTCATGAGTAAAATTTAAAATTTTATTTTATTTTAATTAAATATATAAAAATAACCAAATTTTAGGAGACGAAAAATTAAAATCGAAGATGAAAATTTAAAACAAAACAATTCAATTCAATTGAACAATGAAAACTATGATAATAAATCTAAAAATGAAGATTTGATGCCATCAGTAATAAAGAATGTAGAAGAACAAAAATTGAATATAGAAACTACAAAGATTATAGTAAATGATGAATTATTGACACAGACTGATGTGCCTGAACAAATAGAGCAATAATTACATTTTTTTTATAAAATTCAATAAAAATTATAATTTGCTTAGTATTAGAAATAAAATATATGATTATTTTTACAAAATCTTTATGTAACCAAATAAAAAATATTCCAGAAAATGTTGTCTAATAGTATTTAAGTGAAAAGTACAATTGTTTTATATAGCATTCAGTTTTATTATTAACTACTACATTGATTTTTTTTTTAATTTTGTAATTTGTAAATGCAGAACAAAAAAAAGAAAAAAAAATCTGTGATAGGAAATAATACAATTTATGTTTTGTAAAAATCGACTAATAAATAAGTAAATATAAAACAATTTATTATATTATAATCTCTTATTGCATTTTATTTTATAAATGGTCGATTATCATCTAAATTATTCCAATCCGGAACTCTTGGACATTTGCTATATCCTTCTTTAGTTAAAGATCTTGTTAAAACTAAATCAGTACCACCATATATAGATCCGCCTAACCATGCTGTAAAATTTGATTTAGATGGTGCTCTATGAAATTTAATCGTTTTTAAAAATAATTTATTTTTATATATATCAGAATTTAATAAATTTAATAATTCCAATTTTAAACGTGACATTAAACCCATAATCATTGCAGTACCACCAATTAAAAATATATTTTCGCATAATGTTTTTCTCATATCAATTGGACATTTTAATATTGATTCTAAAATTTGATATGGTAAACCAGAATAATCATTATCATCAGGAAATAAAATTTCAAATACTGTTTCACGTAATTTTCCTGGAATTTTAATAACTATTTTACCATCAATTGGATAATCTATATCTGGTACTTGCTGTAATGGTATATTACCATTTTTATATTGCTGTGATCGTTCAAATGTTGTTACAAAACATGTACGCACTTTAATATCTTCTAATACAGTATTTGTTAATAATTTTATATCAATACCATTATCAATAAGTTGTCTTTTTATTTCAGCATGTATTTCTTCAGCACCATATGGTTGTGCTTGAAATGCATGCAATACTTGTATACCACTATATACTGGCATTATAGATATTTCTTTATAACCCATATCAATAACTACAGCCGAATCAACTGCTAATGTTGATAAAACAACAAGATGTGTCGGTATAAAAAGTATTGATGATACTTCAAAATGACGAAATAAAACTTCTGCAATTTTTTCTCGAATATCTGTTGGATTGAAGACACTTTCAACCAATACGATTTTACGATCTTTAGGACTTACAAGAACATGTCTAAGAAGAGGAATTAATTATTGTAATTTTTCTTTTTTATATTATGTATAGTATAAAGAAATTATTACCTAAAAAATACTGTTGTAAAGAAATCAACTATTTGATCATATAGTTCTGTAGATTTATCATAATCAAATAATTTTTTTAATTTTCCTGTTGACGAAATATAAACCTCAGATGGTATTATAAATCGAGGATAGGCTTCTGCAGCAAATCCAACTCTGAAAAAATGAAAAATAATGATGTCATTAAAATATATTCTAATGATTTTAAAATTTATATATATACTTTGTATAAATTGTTCCTATATCTAAAACAACTGGTGGTTTTTCTTGCATTACAGTTTCATAAAGTGGCATTTTTTAAGTGGATTTTTATTTTTTGATATTATTAATTAAAAAAATTAACCGAAGAACTTTTTAATAAACCAAAATCACATCAAACTTTGTGCAGCAACAAATAATAATATGAATATGAATGATCCTCTCCTATGAATATATTTCTTTTCCTCGAACTGGAACTGTCATTTGCATTTCTCTTTGACATGACACTGTTTGGTTTGGTTTTATGGTTTATTGTGAAAAATCTAAAATCTTTGACAACAAAATATTTAACACCAAGAACACAATGCAACAAGCATGCTATTGGACTTACACGTTAAACAATTTATATTGATAGATAAAAAAAACAACTGAAATTGTTGACTCTTATTAATTAGAAAATGATGATAAAATAATTGAAAGAACATTTTAAACGTGTGCAGCAACGATGTACTACAGTAAAAGCCCTTTAATTCGGAATTCGGAAAATTCATTAATTCTGAAAAGACCTTCCCCCCGACCATTCCGAATTAAAGGGCTTTTACTGTATTTATAAGCTATTCGTCTATTTGGTGGTTCAACCAATTCGATTTGGTTGAACCATCACACTCGTTGTCATCATCATTTCCTCATTATATTGAAAATTTAAATAGATAATTTCAAGTATTTCGTAATTTAAGTCTTTACATAAGTGAAGTGAAATTAAAATAACATATATATTTATATTTATTTTATTTATTTAATATTTATATATTTATGTCAGTTTTGGTTTTAATTTCATATATAATTTTTTTTTACAATTTTTAACCATTGTATATATTTTTTACTTAAGCTAAATTTAATTTTTTTTGTATTCTTAAAAAGATTTTAGTTTCCGAAGGACGACTATATATATTTATATATATACCGTATATATATATATATATATATATATATATATATATATATATATGTATATATATTTTATATTTCCTTAAATGAATTATTTTTTCTTTATATATTTTTATTTTGATTTAACACAAATAAGAAATTAATTTTTTTATTTTATATAGAAAAAAAAATCTGTTTATTGTGTTATCAATTTTCCAGCAGTGGATGGTATATTATTTAAAAGAAAATGTAAAAGCAAAAATTTATTAATTTATTAATTGAAATTAAAATAAAAAATATTTTTTCTTGTTTTGTTTTTTTATTTATTCGTTAATAAAATTGTAAAACGCGAGAATAAAATTAAATGTTAAACTGATAATCATAAAATAATTTTACAATTCAGTCTCAACAATATAATTTTATTTAAAAAACAAAAAAATAATTGATTTACCAAAAAACTATAAAACAAATAAATGAACAATAAAAATATAATTAATAATTATTAGTTTTTTTGTTTTGTTTTAAATTAATTAATTAATATTTAGTAAATTATATAATTTTAATATTTCTTTAAAATGTTAATAAAGAAAAGAATTCTTTTTTAAGTAATTTAACTAAAGAATAAAATTAATAATTATAAGAATACAAATTTTAAATTTAATTAAAATAAACATAAAATAGCGCGAAGAATATTTTTAATTTTTTATTAATTTGGATCATACATTTTTTTTTTTATTATTTAGTTTACATTCATTTTCTTTTTTAATTTAATATTTAATTAATTTAAGTTACTTTTTTTATTTGTTTAAATTATTAACCTAAAGTTGTTGTTTTTTTTTTGTTATCTGAAAAATTTCAAATTATTTTTTTAAATCGTATAAATATTTAATTTTCTGTATATTTAGAAAATAATTTTTCTTTTGTTCTTTTCATTTTTTTATTCATAAGTTTTGTTTTAATTTTAACATATACATATTATACATATTTAAATATTTTGTAAAAAGTTACTTATATGAATTACAAAATTAAAAACATAAAAAGTCTCAACTTAAAAGAATTCAAAATAAAAATTTTTGTTGATAAATTAAAAATTTATTATTTAATTATGTCTTCAAAAATTTTTCAAATTTAATATCAGACGTTTTGTGTTGTTAATTTTCAATATAGAATAATAATAATTATCTATTCTTCCATTTAACTGAATTAATTGCCAACTATAAAATTAATAATAATTTAAATAGTTAAATCAAATTAATTTTTTTTAAAATAATTTTTCCACTTTTTTTTAATATTATAATATTTTTTATCTTGACTTTCTTGTGCTTATATAGATACAAAAATTACTTTCATTTTTTTTTCTATCTAAACTTTTTTTGTTTGTTCTTATATATTGATTTAATCTTGTTCCAAAAAATTTCTTAAATTATATTTGCTAAAAATATTTTTTTATCTGATTAATAAATTTTAAATTCTTGAATAGCGTTTTTTTTATTTTACCAAACTTTATTAGTTGTAAATTTTCAGCTAAATATAAATTAAAATTATAAATTATTTTAATGTATATTTTTAAATTGAATTTAACTTATAATATTTCGGTTTATTTCATTATTTTTTTGTTTTTTTGTTTTATTGGACATTTATTTAATTTAATTTTATATTTCTAAATTTAACTACAAATTTTATTTTACCATATTTTTTTTTACCCTTGTATAATAATAGTTCTGATTTTTATATATAATATTAATAATTTCCATATTTTTTTGTTTGTTCATTAATCCTACAATTACATTATATATAAATTTTAAAGATAAATATTTTATATTATGTATTATTATTACAAGGAAGTTTTATATTTATATATATATATATATATATATATATATTTGAAAATTTATTACTTATATATTAAGTTTTTTGCGTTGCATTTTAAATTTATAAACATGTTTTTTTTTTAATATTTTTACCATAATTTTTTTTATACACATTAAATTCTTTTTTCAAAATAAAAATATCTAATTAATTTTTTTTTTGGTTTTCAATTTTGGATCTTGTTTTTATATATGCATAAAATATTTAATTATTTGTTATGATTTTCTTCTTTATGTAAGGCTTTAATTTTTTTTTCTTTTTTTTTTAATATTTTTTCGCATTATATTTTAAAATTTATACTAATTATTATTTTTTTTTATTTATTTATTTGGATCCCGTATTTAAGAAATATAAAACTAAAAATAATTATATTAAATATTTAAAAAAAAAACATTGATCATTTATCACTTTTAATTTAAAATTTTTTGAAATGAACACTACACTAAACTAAAAACAGAAATCATCACAAGACCAAAAAAAAAAAAACATTTTCCTGTTCTAAAAATACATTTTCAATTTAAAATAATTTGTAAGTATTTTTTGTAGTATAAAATCGAAATTTGATATAAATTAAAATTAATTTTTGAATTTAAAAAAAATAAAAACACCTAAATTAATAATTTTCTTTAAGTAATGAAACTATAAAAAAAATAATTTTTTTAAATAAAATAAAACGCACTTAACATTATTTTATTTTATTTATTTAATATTAATGTATTTAATTTAAATATATAATTTATTTATATTTAAATATTATAATTTTTTGCAATTAAATTATATTAATATTTATTGTTTTTTTTTGTATAATTTTTTTTTAATTGCTGTTGTTAGTTATTTATTTAAACAGAATAAAAAGGGAGATGTAATTATTTAGCTCGAACACATTTTAGTTTTTTTCTTATATTTCGGTGTGACATTTCTTTTTAATCTTATATATTTTATTTATTTTATATACAATCTATGTTATTTTTCAAATAATAAAATAACATGATGTAATTATTATACATTTATATTATTTATGATAGAATTGGTGAAGCCAAAATATAAATATGTACATTAGTTGTTTCAAAATTTAGTCTTTTAGAAAAATTAAATTAGTCTTTTTAATCTATATTACAAATTATACAAATTAAAAAGATTCAACTAATTTAAATAATTAATAATTTTATCATATAATATAAATTAAGAAGAGTAATTTGAATTGCAAATAAAAAAATAAACATTAAAATTGCAACAATTTGAAACATTAAAAAAATATTTATTATTTGACTTTCCAATACGATAAACTGAGTTTTTACTTTATTTTGTTATATTTATGAATGTTTTTTATATATATGTATTATGTAAATTAAACGAGCTATAAAAATCTTTATTGAAATGTTTAAAAGATAATTAGAAAAAAAAATAGAAAAATAATTTAATTACAAAAAATATAAATATTTTAATATCAAACAAAAATTGCTTTTAAAATATTTATTAATTAAGTTAATAATTTAAAACAATGCATGACATATTTTTTTTTAATTAATTATTTAATTAATTTATATTTGACAATTAATATTTTTTTTAGTGGATTTATTTTTAATTTTCTTTAAAAATTCATTATTTATTTTACGATTTAGATAATTGATATACAAAAACTAAAAAAAAAAAAATAAAAAAATAAATTAAATTATAAAATTAAGTGACTTTATTTTAATTTAATTATTAATATTTAAATTTTGTTTCTATATCTATATTATTCATAATGTTTCTATGCAAAAATTTGTATTTACAATAAAATACCTAAGTTTAAATTAATTCCTCATTTTTATTTTTGGATTTTTATTCTTGGTAAAAATTTATTCAACAAAATCATTTTCAAGATAAATTTAAAAATAACGAATAATATTATTTAGTTATTTCAATTTAATTAATAATGAATCTTCAACAACAAAAAAAGTGAATATTCATAAAAAGATTCATAAAAAAACTAATTTCTTATGTTGTTATATAAAAAATATGAATCTTTGAGAAACTGAAAAAAATTTATAATTATCTTTTTTTTTTTAAATAGAATTAAGGAACTTTTTGTATAATTTTTAATTCAATTGATGTCTACGACTTAAGAAAAGTTGAATCGTCGTTCGATTATTACACACAAAAAAAAAAACTATATAAATTCTAAAGCGCCCAATTGCAGTATGAAATAAATTTTGAATCAGATTTAACCGGTAGACACCATTGATTAGAGGAAATTACATAATAATTTTTATGGAATAATAATTTTCTATATATTGTATGTGTTAATTTAAATTAAATCAATTTTTAGTTTTGTTCAATGAAATTACAAATTTTTGCATAAAAGTTTTAGTATTTTATGATTTTATGTAATTCGTATATAAAACAAAGTTTTTTTTTCGACACAAAACATAAATACTTATATTACACAAAAAAAATGAAATTAGAAGAAAACCAAAAAATATATGTTTTATTTATAGCTAAAATTAATGTACATATATGTGTATATATATTATATTTATATAGAATTAATTATGTTTAATGTTTTTTTTTATAATTCAGTTTGATATTATTAGTTTTTTTTTCTTCACAGCGCATACACGTTTTTTGTTGCTATATAATATATAAATATATATATTCTTTTGTTAGAAAAAATTGTTTAAAAAACATTTTTTGGATAGTGTAATTTTGTAATTGCAATGAACTTATAAAACATTTGGTGTATAAAATAATATTAAACAAAAAGAAACAAAAACAAAAAGTAATTAATGCAATTTATCTATTTGAATTGTTGATTTCCATCCAAATTTTAATTTACATATTAAATTTTTGTATTAACAAATTAAAAGAAAATGATTATTAAAGACAAATGCTTAGCAAAACCTTTTTTATATATATTCAATGTATTTCCATAATACTATACACATTTGTAAAATATTGAAATAAATCTTTAATTTGAATAGTATTTTTATTAAAAAGAATCAAATTAAAAATCATAAGGATAAAAATTTTTAGGTTTTTTTCTATGAATTGATATTTTAAATGCTTAATGCTTAATTCAATTTATTTTCATTTAATTTTATAGTTTTTTTAATATCTATATGTTTTTTTATGTGTTTGATTTTGTTATTAAATTAATTTGCATATAATTCTTGTTTTTAAAATGAAATTTTAATAATTATTCAAATTAGACTTACACACATATAATTACTTTTTATTTTCAAATTATATATTTTTATTTTCTATCCAATTGTGATATTAGATGATAACTAACGATTATATAATATTTTTTTTATTATTATTATTTTATCTTAGTATTTATTTTATATTTTTTGAATTATATTTAAAAGTAGTGACTAACTTGCAGCTATCATTTATTTAATTTTTTTTTTTATTATTATTATTTAAATGTAAATTTATTTGTATAATTTTGTTTATATAGCTTTTCATTTATATAAATATATATATATATAATATATATATATATATTTATATATATACATATATATGTATTTTATTTACTTTCAACTCCAATTGAAATGAAAATTATATAAATATAATTCATTATTCAAAAATTTATAATTAATATGAATAGTATTTTTTATTCAATTTTTCTTTTTTTTAAATATGATTTTTATAAGTTTTTCAATTTAGGACAAATTTTTTTTTACTATAATTTAATTATATAAATTTATTCAAAATTTACAAAGTTAATATTAATTAATATTTTATTCAGATAATCTCTAAATTGATAAGATTATTATTAATTTTATTTTATAATAAAAAATAAATTTTAATCTATATTATATATTTTTTTTTATTGTTTTTTGCTTCTTTTTTTTAACCACAAGAATTATTATTAATTAAAATTGTTAACAAAATTTATTCAAATAAAAATAGAAGGTATATAATTATAGAGTATAGTTTTTAATTAATTATATTTATTTAAATAATATGCCCTGCTTTTGAAGATGCAAAAAAGAAGAAGAAAAATTTCATTAGATTTTTTTTTAAACATGTACAATATAACATGCACCATAAAATTTTAAAATTTCATGTCTACTTTGTTTGTTTGTTTTAAATTAACAATAATCACAATTACGTTTTTTTTTAGATAATATTTATTCTTTTTTTAATTAATTACATATCATTTATAAATTTTTAAATTAATTTGTAATTTAACGAACAAAATTTCATGTACTTTTACCGAAGGTCAAACAAAGTTCCTTAGAAGAACAAACAAATATTTATGTAATTAGTAATTTTTTTTTTAAATAAGGTGTTAAATAATCTTCGTTTTTCTTCGATTTCGTTTTGTTTGTTTTATTTTTGTGGAAAAGATTATCGTTTTTTTGTTTGTTTGTATGGTTAAATAATATATAATTTTAATAATAGAGCTTTGTGAATTCAATTATAAAATTAAAAATATAAAAAAAAAAGTTAATAAAAAAAAGGAAGAAAAATTATTCATGGGATTTTTTTCTACTAAATATTTATAAATTTTATTATTTGTTTAATAAATTATTGGTTTATTGTCCATTGTAAAATTGTGTTCCACGATTTCCATGTGCAATTTCTTCCCAAGCTAAATATAATAAAAGAAAAATTAAAAATAAATTCAAATTTTTTTTAAGCATATAAATTTTTTTTTACCTAGTCCAACAAAATCGACAATTTTATCAAAATTCATGGAATTTAATTCTTGTGATGGTGCTACATAACGTACATTAACTTCTTTAATAGATCTCCTTTGGTTTTCAGAATTATTATTATTAATATTCAAATTATTATTTGAATTTCTATTTCTATTTGTATTAGCAATTTGACCTGTAATAGCAGCAGCAGTAGCATTATTATTAGTTTTATCAATATCAATATTGGATATTATAATATTTTTATTACTATCTAAAAGACATGATGATGATGATGATGGTACCGATGATACAAATGTATTTGATAATATTGTAGATGTGGACGAATTTTCTATTAATGATGATTGTTTTATAGGAGAACATGATGTAGATTTTTGATTACAATTTTTTAATGATAACATATCATTATTAGTTTTTACATTATCATTGTGATCATCTTCTATACGATGATTACTTAATAAAATATTACTAACATTATTAATATTCGAAGTGATAGCCAATTGTGGTGATGTTATACTATCATCAACATCTTGAATTGAATTATTATTTTCAATATCATGTGCTGTTGATGATAATTTATTTGATATATCTATTGAATTATCATCAGATATAACACTACGATTATTAACTGATAATGATGAATAACCATAATCAGAATTTGGTGATGATAAATTATGTTGTTGTTGTTGTTGTAATGATTGTTGTTGTTCATTATCATGTATTATATCAGTTGAATTCATAATAATATTACAATTAATAGCTGTATCAATATTACCAATACTACCAAAACTAAATTGTGCACCAGAATCATCTAAATTATTATCATTATTAGTTAATTGTGATAGATTTGTTGTATTACCATATATACCAGTACCACTTGTATTATTAACACTACTATAATTACCTATTATAGTATCAGCTTGTGTATTACCAACAACAATATTACCATTGTCACAATTTTCATTGATATTATTATTATTATTATTATTTATATTATTACTATTATAAAAACGTAATTCTTCTTCTTTAAAATCACCAAAAGTAAATTCATTAGAAATTGATAAACTAGAAGAATCATCATTTAATATAATCACAGCCGGTCGAGAAGAAATATTTTGTTGATTTTTATGATGATTTGTTGATGATGACATTAATGAATTACAAAGTTTTTCTTGATTTTTATTTCCATTTTGTTGATTTTTATTATCTCCTCGTTTATATTTTCTAAAATTTTGATTATTATTATTACCAGTTGCTGCTGATGCAGTTGATTGACCATCAAACATATTTGTTGTTACCGTTGCAACATTTTTACTTATTTTTCTATTTGTTAATTGATTATTTATTATCGTATTATCAATATTTGAATTTTGCATTAATTGGTCGTTTGATTGTATTATTATTGGTGACGATGATGATGATGATTCTATATTAGATGATATATTATCAATTACTTTAGCATTATTTAATTGATTATTATTGTTTAGTTGTTGTTTTGTTAATGATTTTTTACCAATTATTATATTATTATTATTATTAATGATATTATGATTTAAGTTATTTGAAGACGAGGTAGCAGATGTAATTGTATTACCAGCTAAAACTACATTATTTAAATTTATTGGATTTAAATCTGTTGTTGATGTTGGATTAATAATTATTATTTTTGATTTATTATCATTTGTATTTAATAATTGTGGTGATTGTATTATTGTTAAATTACCAATATTTGGTATTACTGTATTATTACAATTTGATGTAAATGGTAATATTGTATTTGATAAATTTGTAATAACTGATTTTGGTGTTTGTTTAATATTACCAATAATAGCTGATTGTTGTTGTTGTTGTTGTATTTGATGTGTAATAATTGGTATAGCACCGTGTATTTGATTATTATTTATATTAACAATATTTTGTTGTTGGTGTTGTGATTGATGTGTTAATATTGGTGCTGTTACAATTGGTGTTATATGACGTTTAACAGTTTTCTCTAAAGCTGGATATTGATCCATACTATTATAATAATTATCAGTTTCAACACTTTTAGATTTTTGTAATATTTGTTTATTACCACTAATACCAGCTGTTAATATTACTGGTGGTGATTTTATTTCATTTGATCTTAAACCATCAGTCATTGAAGCAACTGTAACAGTAGATGGTTTTAATATAGGTGATTTTATACTTGTAGCATTATTATTATTTATATATTTTTCATTAATTATTAATGGTACGACTGATGATGATGATTGATTATTTTTACGATCTTCAGTTGTTGATAAACTTTGTGAATATAAAATTGGTTTATTACCAGGATCATTATTATTAAGTTTATCACTTAATAATTCTGGAAAATCGTTATTCGTCGCAGATGATTTTTTATGTGATATATTTTTTATATTACCATTACCACCAGCACCGTTACCACCAGCACCATTACCACCACCACCGCCAACAACAACAACACTGCCACTACTAGTACTACTACTTGAATCATTACCACCTGAAACTGTTGGCCATTTATCTAATTTATCACCTAATGCTGAATTAGCAGCTGCTTCGGCTGCAGCTGCAGCAGCAGCATTTGATCGTGCCATATCAGCATATGATTTTGTAGTATGTGCTGATTGATTATTATTATTATTATTATTATTATTACGTGTAATACTACTACTACTAGTTGTTGATTCAATTGGTAATGAATGTACTGATTCTAAATCACTTGAATCAGATTTTTCAGATGGTGGCATTGAAGATGTTGATTTTCTACGTGATTTTTTATCTTTATTTGTATTAAACGAATGTAAATATAAATCATGATCATTTGAAAAATTACCATATCGTTTATTTTGATTACCAAAACTATTGGCACCACCATCTTTATATTTATTATTATTATTATTACCATAACCACCACTTGATAGACCACCGGTACTATTACGATTATTATATTCACTTGATACATCAGAATTTGTTTGACGTTTTTTTGATTTTTTCTTTTTTGTTACAACATGAAATTCAGCAGCTGATTCACATTGTAGTGAATCGATTGATATACGTGATAATGATATTGGATCTGATTTTTTTTTACTCATTTTATTATCATTTGGTTGAAAAGATAAAGATGATATATCAATTGCATTATTAATATTAGCTGTTACAGTTGCATTAACTTGTTGTAAGTCTTTTGATTTTTTCTTTTCTTTATCTTTAGCTTTTTCACGTACTTCTTCAATAGCATTATTTTCACCTAAATATGTTAATTCTTCAGTACCCCATGATCTACGTTCACCACGTTTATTATGATTAATTTGTTGTTGTTTAAAATCATCATTTTTTATTTCATTTGAATTACTTTGTGTACTACTATTACTACTTGTACTACTACAAACATTTGAACCAATTCCAGCAGCACCACATCCACTATTATTATTATTAGTATATTTATTATTTTGTTTATTTGTATTTTTATTACGCATTGTAACACTAGCGTTACCAACAATTTCTTGTTTTTCATCTTCATCTAATTTTGTGCAACTTCTTAGCTCTTCTAATGAATTAGATTTTTTAAATTTTTTATTATTATTATTATTTTTCTTGTCCTTTTTCTTATCTTTACGTTTATTTTCATTTAATTTATTTGCTTTATCATTTTTTTTATAATCCTCGGTATTTTCTATATATTTAACAAGTACATCAACTGGATCAGCACCACGATTACCATCACAATTTGTAACAAAATATGTTTTTGTATTACGATCAGATTGTGATTTTTTCTTTTTAGCCTTCGCCTGCGATTGGCTTGATGATGATGTATTAATAGTTGAAGTTAATGAAAAACCATTTTCATCGCATTTATTCTACAAAAAAGGAAAACATATAATTGTGATTTAATTATTTAAAATTAAAAATAAAAATAAAATATTTTATATCTATATATCTGTAATTACCGTTATATTTTTAGTTGATGTATACAATGGTTTTACTAATTCCGATTTTTCACCCATTAAAGATTTACATGATGTATAATTTTCATTTAATGGTAAACATGTTGAATCAACAATTGTTTTACCACGTTCCAATGCTGCAAATGTAATTGGCTCATCAACATAATGTCTTGGTTCTGGTGCAGTATGTTCTAATTTACCCTGATGTGCAGCATTAAAACCAGGTGCACGTGGTATAAATTTTTTATTATTATTAAGTTGAATACCAATTTCAATACAATCATCTTCCATACTGTTTGGATATCCCTAAAATTAATGTATATTTATGTATAAAGTATATATATATATATGTAATTTTTTAGTTGTTAATATTTTACCTTTTTTGAGGAATCAACAGCTAAAAGATGTTTTTCATCTGTATAATTTTCACCAATATCAATAATAGTATCAGCACTATTATTACCACCAATAGAACTATTATTACTTATTAATTCAATATCTTTACCACAAATTGTATCATGTACACCAATTCCAATTGATGAATTACCAGATGTAATATTATTACCAGAATTTACTGAAACTGTACGATCATTTTTATTATTACTAATTAAACCACCACTATTAACACCACCACCTCCTCCACCACCAATACGACGTTTATTTAAAACTTCATTTAAAAATGATGGTTCATATACGGTTAAATTACAATTTGATACATTAACATTACTTGGTAAACTACCACCTTCACGTTGTCTAGCCGATACTAATGAACAATATTTTTTTGGACGTGAATTATGATGGTGTCGACGATTACGATTATTATATGTATATTCATAATCTAATATTAAATCGTTGTGTACGGCCTGTGCTTCAACTAAATCTTGTAATGAACCTCCATGTTTTGATGGTATTCTATCTTTTTCTTGTTCTACATTTTCTAACATTTGCTAAATAAATTTAAAAAAGAAAAAAAATAAATTCATTAATAATCCAATTCAATATTTATTATGGAAACATGAAATATTTTACCCTAAAAGTTTCACTTTTATTTTCTCTATCTTTTGGATTTTTATATGAAAATGCTTCATCAAGTAACTCCTTTAATTGATGTTCATTCAGATTATCTAAATCCTAAAATATAATAATAATAAATATATGCGAAGAATATTAAAAGCTATTTTATAATTTATTATGCGAAATTAATTTTTTTTTAATAAATCAATTCATTTTGGTTAATCGTATAAAAAATTTTAAGGTAAATTCGATTTTTAAAAGAAACCAAAAAAACATATTATAATTTATGATTTATGAATGAAATTCTTAAATATAGAAAAATAATACAGTAATTTATAATATTATATTTGATCTCTCATTTGTTTCGAATTATACAAATATCCCAAAAATAGTTTTTTACAGTCCAGTGATCCTGATTTAAAACAATATTATTTATTTGAATTTTTATAAGAAATTATTACCAAAGTATATTATAACGGAGAGATCCGAATAATTGCATAGCTATATAAATCATTTATTATATACGAATTTTAAAATTTCTAATATATATGTATATCTAAAAAAAAGAAATTACCGTAATTCTGTAAAATTTATTATAATTATAACCATAATTATTTATTTGTGTAGAATTATTATAAATATTTTTAATTTTAAGCATCATTCTTGATAAATTTTTATTATTAACCTTTTTCTATACAATAAATTTGTTTGTTTTTCTCGAATATTTATTCTAATTTTGTAATATCACCATTTTTATTTTCTTTAGTTTACTATATTAAAATTAATCTTAACGAAATAATTATATATATATTGTATATTTTTTTGTATTATATACTATAACTGTTTAATTATTAATAATTTCTCTTAATGTGAAAGTCAAAAATTAAATTATAATATAAATATTTTTTTGTTGTTGTCATGGAGTTTTTTTTTTAAACAAATTTTTTTTAATTATCAAAAGGATTTTTTATACCTAACTCGCATATTCTTTAAAAAGAAAAGTTATATTTAATATAAGATCATATTTAGACATTTATATATAACCTATTTATAAGTTAAATTAACTAAAATTAGCACGTGATTAGATTTTGAAATTTTTTTTCAATTTGTGATTGTTTTACAAAACTAAAATTATTATATACTTTCAAAAATTAAAAAAAATACTGTATCGATTTTAATATAATTTCAGAAAATTTTTTTTTTAGATCAATTTACAAAATATATATAAAATATGAACTTCTTGTAATTATATTATCCAATTAATGAAATTTAGAATATAAATATTATTTTATTAAGTAAAATATAAAATTTATAACTAACCTTAATGGAACCAGCTGGATTTGATCGAGATGATGTATTTTTATTAGCAGCAGATGATAAATTTGTTGTAGTATTTATTGGAAAATCCGCAGAATTTGAGGATGAGATTGCATTTGTTGTAGTTAATGATGATACTATTGTTGATACATTATTATTATCAGTAATAATATTTTTATTATTATTTATCCCCTGATTATATCCTGGTGATATATGTGAGTTTTCTTCATTTGAGTTCATTTTAATATTTTCAATTACATTTGTAATATTATTTTTTTCAATTGATGACGATGTACTTGTCATTTAAAGATGATGATGATGAAATGATGATATATATATATTATATATATATATATATATATATATATATATATATATATATAAATAAATAAATATTGTTCTTTAATTTAAAAATAAAATTTATATGTCCAGATGGATATGATAAGAACCATAATTTCTTCCCCCGAGGTGGTTCTTATATATATTTTAGAATAATTCTTTTCTTTTCTTTATTATTCTATTTCGTTAATCTATCCACAATAATTTAATTTTGTAATCCAATTTCTAAATTTAATAATAAATAAAAAAAAAAGAATATATTTAGAAAAAAAAGAGAATGAAATTTTTAAAATTTAATCATCATAAAAAAAAAGTATTTTCTCATTAAACTTCAAATTTAATAATAAATATGGAATATATTCTTTTGTTTATAAATATGGAATTTTTGGAAAAATTACCTTTACAAAAAAAAATTAGAAAAACTAATCAATTTTAAGGAAAAAAAAATTACAATTCATTTTGCAAGATTTTTTTTTTTGCTTCTACTTGTCTTTCAAGTTTTTTTTCTTCGATGATATCACACACATTCAAATGCATGTGTCAAAAAAATTAATTTTTTTTTTCTTTTTCTTCACGCACACAAATCTTTTTGTTGTTGTACATGCAATTGCGCATGTGTTTATTCAACTTTTTGTGGTGAATTTATTTGCGAGATTTTTTTTAGAAAAAAAAAGAAAGGTAAAAATAATGACTTTTTTCCAAAATACTTTTTTATTTCAATTAATATTCAACTTCTGTTAATTATATAAAATAAATACGTTTTTGTTTATTCCACTGTCTGGCACTTTTTTTTTGTATTTAGTTATTTAGGAAGTCACTAAGTTAAATTATAATTTTATCTCTCCCCGTAAAAGGATAGTAATTCACCAACACTACAATCAAACTAAATTATCTGAACGAACGAAAAAAAAATTAAGTTGTCTTTTTTTGCACTTTGAAAATACACGTTTTAACAAAATTGTTATTTAAATTGAAATAAATTACGATATTTCTTTTAATAGTTCAAGTATTATTATTTTTTAGCAAAAAATTAGAAACATTTAATGTTATTTAAAAAAATTATTAAAATGTATTTTTTATACCTCTACGCCATCTTACCGCAAAAAAAAACCTGATCACCTTCCCACTACAAACTAAAAACAGATTTATACATTACGAGGTAGAATTTTTTTTTATGAAACAATATTATTCAAAAATTTAATATAAAAATCACATCTATTTTCAAAATATTATTGATATTTTTTTTTATTAATTTATTAAGAAATTATTAATTAATTACGAAGAACTGAAAATTATCTTATTTTGAAATTGATATTCAATTTTTTTTTTGCTCAAAAAGTATTGAGTTTGAGAGAAGTTAAATTCCTCCTCTTGTGGATTAGTTCACCTCTAAAAAGAGGAGTTTTTTTCACTTTAATTTTTATACCATTTTTTTCTCGGATTTTCTAAAAATTATTAAATTTCTTATATTTTAAATATAGAATTTGTAATTTATAATTGTTTATAAATCAATTCCAATAATTTTTTTACTTATTTTTATTGAAATAAAATTTGTGAAAAAAATTATTACTTTCTGCTGCGATATGAAAATCACCACGAATTTTTTTGAACGTCATTACTTGCCGATAGGGCAAATCACTTTCAAAAGATAATAGTTTTGAAAAAATTAATTTTTTTATAAATGGGGTAGGACTGGAAAATTCACAGGACGATGCGAATGCGAACACTTTTTCGGTCAAAGTAATTTTATTTATATCATGCAAGATGCAACAAAATGGTGGCATGCAGTATTTTTGATATTTTTTATTTTTATTTTTATTTATTTATTTATTATTAATCAATCAGGCCTATACAGATTGGAAGCCCATACAGATTGTTACAGGTATATTAGCATATACAACAATAAAATGAATAGTAATATTAAAAAATTAATCAAATATTACTTAGTAATTACTAGAAATATTCTTCTTCATTTCCATTAGATTCTACAAAAATTTACTTTATCTCCATTAAAATTAGCAACTATAATTGAACATTGTCACCCCCCTATTTTTCATTATACTGATAGTTATAGTTATAGTTTCCATATAATTAATTTTCACACATTCCATCTAGTAGCAAAAAATAGTACGGAAAAGTTTGTACCATTTCTATGAATAATATTTTACGATTACGAGTGATTGTCTGAAATTTCAACAACCTATCCGTAACCATTTTTGTTTCTAGTAAAGGCCTGTACGGAGGTCAAGTGAAATGAAATTTTAACGCGATCTCCAAAGCTCTACAAACTCTCCTGTGAAATAGCCGTGAAAAAGTTGTGAAAAATATTTTGTAAATAAAATTTGACAAGTTAATTTGGCATTTTAATATTTTGACATTTCAAGACCGTTGAAAGGTCAGTAATTTTATATACTGACCTTTCAATGTCAGCTATTCAAATTTTTGATCAAAGGAAACAAAAAAAAAACTAGCAAATGTCAAACTTTTAAATATTTTTACTTATATAATTTTCCAAATTTAATTTAATTTTTACTTTATTCTTAAATTAAACTCACTAACTCATAATATGCAACACCTATTTTGCTGTTGCAAAAAATGACAGTTCCTATGAGATATCTCATGTCTTTTTAAAAGTGGAATGCCACGAAATGATTTTGCAATAACTCATTTATGAGTTAACTCGCTTTAAAATGCCACTTCAGGCCTTAAAACTATTCGTTAATTTTGTTCTACGATTATCCGTAATTCCTTAATACCAATTTCTTTTCAGAAATTTTTTTCTACACCACACCATGGTGGGAATTGTCAAAAATCTGTGGTGTAGGAAAGTGTAAGGTATGACAAAAACATACTTTTATTACATCCTGACAAAATTCTTTATAATTTTAAATTGTTATACTTTTTCTCATAATTTGTGATTAAAACATTATTTAATTGACGAATAGTATATATTTCCACCTTAAAAAGTTAAAAAAAAAATTAATTACATCTCCACTTTCTACACCTTCAAATTTGAGGGTGTAGAAAAGTGTACACTTTTTCTAGGCGCCGATTTAAAAAAGTTGTAGAAAGTGTAGAAGATGTAGTCTAAAGTACGCAAAAAATGTCTACACCATGGAGGGTGTAAGAAAGTGTAGGAAAGTGTGTCTGAAAAGAAATTGGTATAAGTGTCAGATTTTTCATAAAACAACTTACGTTCATATTGTACGATTTTTGATCAGACAAAAAATCTTTTATGAAAATTGTGAAGGCACTTTTACAGAATTAACATTTACTGAAATTTCACACAATCACTCGTAATTCGAACATTTCGGATGTTATAGAATCCGGACCATGTTTCCGAATTTTTAATCGGCTGACATCTTTGACTGCTGCGACTTGTCAGTTCGAATTTTAATTAGCCGGCTAGATTAAATTTGACGCCTACCTAAACTTGATATGGTGACAAATCGCTTGCCTCTTGCCTGACTAGACTGACAAATAAAATATAACCAAACCCGTTGTTAACAACTCTAGAAAGTTCTCCGTGTTTTATTTTTATTTCGCAAAAAATAAAAAACTGAAAAATGTCTTCAATTAGTTTATTGAATCCTAAAGCTGAATTTGCTAGAGCTTCTCAAGCATTAGGTATTAATATTTCGGCTGGAAAAGGATTACAAGATGTTATGCGAACAAATCTTGGCCCAAAAGGGACAATGAAAATGTAAGTTTATAATCTAACACGTGATAAGACATTTTGTTATTTTATGTATTAAAATTAGTTTTTTCAACTTTAAAATACATAATATAATATTTATTGTAGTACATAATATTATATTTATTTAAAAAAATTAGGTTTTCGAAACATATTGAATTCTCAATTAATTAAAAAAATTAGGTTATGTTCTTGAGAACCCACACCTCTACACATATATTGGACCTATTATTTAATATTTGTAATATTTTTTAAAGGCTTGTATCTGGCGCCGGTGACATAAAAATTACGAAAGACGGTAATGTACTTTTGCATGAGATGCAGATTCAACATCCAACAGCATCAATGATTGCTCGAGCTAGTACTGCTCAAGATGATACAACTGGTGATGGCACAACAACTACAGTTCTCTTAATTGGTGAATTACTTAAACAATCTGATTCATATTTATCAGAAGGTTTACATCCACGTATTCTTACCGAAGGTATTGATCAAGCTAAAAATAAATCATTGGAAGTTTTAGAGAAAATGAAAATTCCAATTGAAATTAATAAAAAGAATTTAATTGATGTTGCTAGAACCAGTTTAAAAACTAAAGTTCATTCATCTATAGCAGATTTATTAACTGATGTTTGTGTTGATGCTGTATTATCAATTCGCCAAGAGGATAAACATGTTGATTTACATATGATCGAATTAATGGAAATGCAACATAAAACTGCCACTGATACTAGTTTAATTCGTGGTATTGTTATGGATCATGGAACAAGACATCCAGATATGCCAAAAAGAGTAGACAATGCATATATTCTAACATGTAATGTTTCATTGGAATATGAAAAATCTGAGGTAAATTCTGGGTTCTTTTATAAAACTGCAGAGGAACGTGAAAAATTTGTTGCCGCTGAACGTGAATTTATTGATCAAAGATGTAAAAAAATTATTGAACTTAAGAAAAAGTTATGTGATGGCACTGATAAAACGTTTGTTGTTATCAATCAAAAGGGTATTGATCCAATGTCTCTTGATGCTTTGGCAAAAGAAGGTATCATGGCTTTACGTCGAGCAAAACGTCGAAATATGGAAAGATTAGCTTTGGCTTGCGGTGGTATTGCATTGAATTCATTAGAAGATATGCAAGAATCGAATTTAGGGTAATAATTTTTAGATTTGTAATTTTCATTTTTGAGATATTCATTTTATATTTTATTTAGATATGCTGGTAGTGTATATGAGCATGTTCTTGGTGAAACAAAATATACATTTGTTGAAAATTGTAAGAATCCTCAATCTGTAACAATATTATTAAAGGGTCCTAATAAGCATACATTAACTCAAATTAAAGATGCTATACGTGATGGTTTGAGAGCTATTAATAATGCTATTGAAGATAAATGTATAATACCAGGTGCTGGTGCCTTTGAAATTCATGCTTATAATGAATTAATGAAATATAAAGATACTGTAAAGGGTAAAGCACGTCTAGGTATTCAAGCATTTGCTGAATCACTTTTAATAGTACCAAAAACATTGGCTATTAATAGTGGTTATGATGCACAAGATACAATTGTTAAATTAACTGAAGAAGATCGTCTAACACAAGAAGCAATTGGTTTAGATTTATCATCTGGTGAAGCAATGAAACCAGTTGATTTGGGTGTTTATGATAATTTTATTGTTAAAAAACAAGTATTAAACTCCTGCTCAGTAATTGCCTGTAATTTATTACTCGTAGATGAAATCATGAGAGCTGGAATGACTAGTCTTAAAGGATAAAAATCCAAAAATGAATAAATTATTCATATTTCAATGTAACTCATTTATAATTCTTTGGATTATTTAACATTTTAATCGTTTATTTTAATGCTTTCTATTTCACAACATTTTTTCAATGTTTTTTTATAAAATATACTTAAACACAACAAATAAAAATTAATCTTTAAAATAAAAAGTCGGTCATCTCTTTATTTAATTGGTCAAGTTTTAAGCAGATGGCACTTATTTGGAGTTTTTTTTAAGGATTAGAATTAGAAGATGCACAAGTATTTACAACTCTTATTTAGTCATGATTATTTTGGAAAACTTCGTATTTGAGATTCCCTTCACTTTGCGTTTCACTTTCACAAAATTGGAGTATTCTAGAAAACGATCGAACAACTACATTATCATACGTATTCAAATACCGCGCGGTGTAAATTAATAAAATAAAATCCTAAAAAATGGATTAAAATGAGAAACAATAGCAAAAAAAATAAAACCAAAAAGCAAAAAAAAATATAAAATTTACAAAAAAAGCAAAAAAAAATATAAAATTTACAAAAAAAAAAACAAAAAAAAATATAAAATTTAAAAAAAAAGCACAAAAAAATATAAAATTAACAAAAAAAAGTAAAAAAAAATATAAAATTTACAAAAAAAAAAAAATTTAAATTTACAAAAAAAGCAAAAAAAAATATAAAATTTACAAAAAAAGCAAAAAAAAATATAAAATTTACAAAAAAAGCAAAAAAAAATATAAAATTTACAAAAAAAGCAAAACAAAATATAAAATTTCAAAAAAAGCAAAAAAAATATAAAGTATAAAAATAAAAACAAACAAAATGGAGCCAGTATCCCACCACGTCCGCGTCGTTGGCTCTGGATAAAGTGGAATTACACGATATTTTGATAAATTTTTCAAAAATCCCGTCGAAAAACGGAATTTTTAAAAATATTGGATTTTTAAAAAAAACTTTTAGAAAATCGGTATTTTGAAAAACGGGATTTTCGTCCGCCGGAATATTAGTCCACTAAATTTTTAAAAAAAAAAGGGATTTTGGAAAAACGGGATTTTGGTCCGCGGGATTTTATAGTGTTCCCCAAATTTACAGCGAATGTCTATATATGAAAAACGTTTCACTTTTCGATTCGACAGTATTACAGTATAATAAATTTTTCGAATCGGTAATATAATAAATTTTTTGAATTGATAATATAGTTTTCCTTTCGAACGTTTTGTAGAATAACAAAAATTCAAATACGACCGTATTTCAAATACGAAGTTTTCCAAAATAATCATGAATATATGTTAATGTTGGGCGAAGAAAATTTTAGATAAGAAAAGTATTCTTTTTTTTCGATTATAAATTAACCTAAAATATTTAAGATCAAAAATTGAAACTGTCAAATGGTATTTTGGTTATATTGTTATATATCACCTTAACCTTATCTAAAAAGCAGCTGCTGTTTATTAATAAGAGATTTTTTATGACAACACTTTTAAAATATTTATATTTTTTCATTCAATTAAATTATTAAATATGATTTTTAAAAGAATAGTTATTGGAATTTCTGGTGGTGTAGATAGTGCAGTTTCAGCTTTAATATTAAAACAAAAAGGTAAATTATATTTTTTATTCTATGAAGGTACTATTTTTTGATTGTTAAATTTTCATCTGTTTATAAAGGTTTTGATGTATGTGGTGTTTTTATGAAAAATTGGGATGAAAGTGAACCAGGTAAATGTACTGGAAACAAGGACTTTCAAGATGCACAGAGTATTTGTAAAAAAATTAATATACCTTTAGTAGAAGTAAATTTTGTCAAAGATTACTGGAATAATGTTTTCCTGTAAATTTTTAATTTATTAAATTTTGCTAATCTATATTATGTAAAGAAAAATACTATATATCTTTTTACAGAAATTTTCTAGAAGATTATGAATCAGGACTAACACCAAATCCAGATATATTATGCAATAGATATATAAAATTTCAACAATTTTATAATTATGCTATTAGTAATTTAAATGCAGATGCTATTGCTACTGGTCATTATGCCCAAACTTCGTTTGGTAATTTTTTAGAATATTATGACATGAATAAAGGTAAAAAAGATAGGAATTTGAAATAATTTGAATGAACAATATTTAAATTAAATTGATTACATATACATAGATGTTAAACTTTTATGTGCCACTGATGATTTCAAAGATCAGACATTTTTTCTATCGAATATCCATCAAGAAGCTTTACGTAAAACAATGTTTCCTATTGGAAATTATAATAAATCTGAAATAAAGGAAATTGCTAAAAAATATGATTTGAAAAATATTGCATCAAAAAAAGAAAGTACAGGAATATGTTTTATTGGTAATAGAAACTTTAAGGAATTTATTACAGAAGTAAGTTTTTAAAAGTATTTATTTACATACAAGAATTTATAATTTTGAAACGTTCTTCTTATTTTTTAAAGTATTTATATCCAAATCCAGGAAATTTTATTGATATTGATAGTGGAAAAGTAATAGGAAAACATAATGGTATTCATTTATGGACTATAGGACAACGTTGTCGTATATCTGGTGGTTTAAAACCATATTTTGCAATAAGGAAAGATATTAGAACAAATGAAATTTTTGTTGCAGCAGGAACAGATCATCCTGCATTATATTCTAATATTGTTTACACCGGAAAACCACATTGGATAAGAAATTTCAATTTAGAAAATAATTTCTGGTGTAAATTTCGATTTCAACATACAAAACCATTAATTGAATGTAGAGTTAATTTCTTAAACAACAATAATGGATTAAGAATTAATTTAGAAAAGCCTCTTCGAGCCGTAACACCTGGACAATACTCTGTATTTTATTTGAATAATGAATGTTTAGGTAGTAGTCGAATAATTAATTCCAGTATGAATAATTTATTATTAGATGTTAAGTTGAAAACAATTCATAGCTGATATTAAATAAAATATTTTTATATATATTATTTATTAAACGTAATAATTTTATTATTTTCTGACAAAATTGCATTTTTTAACCTTTTTTTCATATAAAAAATTAAATTAAAATAATTATTCATAAGCCTAAACACTAAATCATAAATAAAAAAATCTCTAAATTTAAAAAAAATAATAATAATATTAGCTCAAAAGGACAGTCAGTGCATCTAAAAACTTGGTTAAATCAGATTGTTTTATTTGTATTAATGATGTATCAAAAAAATCTTGTAAAATATTTGCATTACTTTTCGTTGCTGCTTGTTCAAATGCTTTACCAAAGAAATTTTTTGGTGAATCTTCACAAATTGGTGGTATACCAACCAATAAACATAATCCTCGTTCAATATCAATGGGACAGCTAGCAATTAATGGCAATTCTGGGGCACGTCGTTGTCTCGATATCGATACATGACCATTTAATATAAATTTAGCTAAAATAGTTAAACCATATGGATATGAAAAATATGGATTTTCTTCGTTTAATATATAATATAAAAATGGACCAGCTGAATGTATTTGGTGCATATCTAAACTACTTTGTACTTGTCGATAAACTGCTATTAGTAATTTTTTAGCTGTATCAATTCCAGCACATAAAATTGTACGATTATTTCGTGCTAAACTATCTAAAGTTTCAAGAAAACAATCTTCTGGTGTTTTATCTTTTTTAACTGATTCTAATATTGATATCATTGAATAAACATAGTCAGATGCTGAGAAACGATAACGATAACCATAATTTAATGTAAATGATCCATAAACAATATCTGGTATACCATATTTATCAGCTAAATTTTGTATCATTTGAAAAAATTCTTGCCTTAATATCATATCCATAGAATTATATGTTTGTTTTGCCTGTACCAATGGTAAACCCATTTCAACTAATAATTCGTGTAATTTTTTTTCACCTCTTAAAGTCCACAATTTCATTTTACAAGCAGAATACATTGAATATCTATATACAAAAAAAAAAAAAATAAGGATAATTAAAACAAATTAAAATAAAATAAAATCATACCTCATAGATTCTAGCACAGTCCAATGTCTGTATAAAGATAAATGTAGATCATTTTCAAATGTAATTTTTGGAACATTTTGATTATTTTGATCACTAACTTTATTCGATAATCGTGATACATGACTTTGTATATTATCAATTTCTAATGTATATGTAGAACTTTCAATTTTACCTAATATTAATTGTTCAGTTGTACCAACAATTGCCCACCACAATAAATCTATAGAATCTTTTGATAATTTCCATGCTAATTCAAATATTATTAAAGCTGAACTTCTGCCATAAAAACTATATTGTGTATATTCGAACATAATACGATTTCTTTCTTGTTCCCAACTTCTTTTTTCACGCTGTTTTATTACACGTTTTTCATGACGTTGTACATATCCCTCATTTGGTGCATCAGCTGTATCTGATTCATTTGAATCAGATTCATCATCTGAATCACGAAATATTGCCTCAAATGTTGGAATACTTTCTATATCAGTATTATCAGCAAAAATACATATCTACATTACAATCAAAATATATATAGTATGTATAATTTTAATTAGAAGAAAATGTACTTTTTAAATATATTTTATTATGTATATATTACCTGTTTATCATTATAAATATTACAAACATCAAATGGACGATGAGAATCACAAACATATATAACTACATCATCATCGGGTTGTAAATGATCAACAATATCAATACATCCACCACAATTAATTAATATGACATATTTAATATCTTCACGATTTTCATTAAATGCTCTTTGCAAACCAGCTGAACCCATTATTGGTACAACAGAATATAACATTTGATCACATTTAAATAATGATTGTAATATTTTGCTTGCACAAATTGCATCAATATCATAATTAACAATAATTAATATTCTTTTACCAATTAATAAATTGTAGAATTCTTCACGAATATTCTGAATAAACATTTTTGTTTTCCCCAAGTAAAGTAGAGTAGGTATATGAAGATGAGCATATATTTTCAAAATTATATTAAACTAAAAACTATTCCTTTTTAGTTCATAAGATATGGAGAACGAACAAAAGAAATTCATAAAAATTTTTGTTGCTGTTTTTTTACCAAATTTAATACATAATTTTTAATAAATGCATTTTATTTGAACTAAGAAATGTTATAAGCACTGAACAGAAGGTTTTATAGGCACTGAACAAAATAAACACTGAACCGAACAGAAGGAAAAATTTAGGTTATTTAATCGCGGGAAAATTTTGACATTTCAATTGTTTTGCTATATTTCAAATATTTTAATAGGTTAGGGAATTTATTTTTATACGAAAATTAAATTTAAAATTAAAATTTAAATTTTATAACATCAGAATCACAGTATTTATTATTTGAACCCTGAATTATATGAACAAGTCAAGAAAAAAAAATCAACTATAGTTTACATATAATTTATGGTTGGGTTGGCGGACAATTTATCGTAAAACAATTTATCGTAAACTATTTATCAATTGTTCTTACAAATCTTACAATTTATTATAATTATATACATATAATTGTTTTCGTATGAAAATGATCTTTATTTATTTTCAATATATGTACTTTCATTTTTATTTTAAAACTTTTTTTTTTATATATTTTTATACAAAATCGATAATAATAACATAATAAAAAAGAAAAAAAGAAAAAGTAATAATATAATATACATTTTTTTTACTTAATTATAAATGTTAAAAAAAAAACAATTAATTGGAATGTTTTTCAAATAAATCACTATAAAAAATTATAATAGATTTATTCTTTTTCATTTGAAATTTGAACAATTAAAAATAATAATATTATAAACATAAAGAGAGGTATATAATATTTTAACATAAAAAGAGATAAATCAATTAAATTTAAAAAAAAAATGATAAATTATTATTATTTTAAATTATTAATAGTGCAAAATAATAAATTTGAAATTATTAAAACTTAAACTTAATTAAAAGAGAGAGAAAATAAAATAAAGCTATTACTATTTTTACTAATAATTATATTCTATTAAATAGAAATATAGAAAACAAAATAATTAAAATAAATTAAGTATGTAGCTGCTCAAAAATTTAATCATTTAAATACTTTCTGTTCGTTAATTTTATTTATTTATATATACTGTTTTTTTTATTTCATTGAGCAATAATACTTTATAATTCGTTGCATAAAAATCATTGTAATATTGAAATTTGATAATTTTCACTATATAATAATATATTTTATTTAAATAAGTTTTTAATATTAAAACTTTTGTCATTGATAATTTTTTTCTTCATCTCTAAAATTGTAAATAAAAATGTTTCCCAAGGCATTTTATATATTTTTGAAGGCACAAGAACTTTTTTTTTACTTGTTTTGATAATTAATAAAAATTATATTATTTTATACTTTCTTGTATAATTAAAAAAAAAAACTTAAAATATCCTAAAAAATATTTTGGAATTATAATTTAAAAACTTATTATCAAAAATATTATCCGTTAAATCCTACTGCAATAATATTTCAGAATTTATAAATTATTTTTATAATAAAACTATATGTATAAAATATATCGTAAATATGTATATACGTATTACTAAGTAGAAATGTGTGTAATATTTACGAAACAAATTTAATTATGCTGCCTTGTTCCTCGCATTAATGGTACCAAAAGTGATGGTGGTCCAGCTTGTCTTAAAAATGGATGTGCCAATAAATCGGCAGCTGTTGCACGTTGTGCTGGATCACGGACAAGCATACGATCTAAAAATGATTGTAATCGTGGTGAAACTTTATGAGCATTTTTCAAATTTGGCGGTTGCATATCTCTGATACGACGCATTGCTTGTAATGGTGGTTCATTGAAAAATGGTGGTTCACCATCAACCATTTCTATTACCATAATACCAAGTGACCAAATATCAACTTCTGGTCCATATGGTAGACGTGATATAACTTCTGGTGACATCCAATATGGTGTACCAACTAAAGATTTACGTTTAGGTAATTCTTGTGATACCTGAGCACAAAATCCAAAATCAGACAATTTAACACGACCATCAGCTGCTAATAGTATTGAATCAGATTTAATATCACGATGAATAACGCCCTATAAAATTATTTAATTTAATACCATTAATTTTCAAAAATATTTATTTTATAAATAATTTTTTTTAGTGTTATTTTTACCTGTGAATGTAGATATGCCAATGCCTTAAGGCATTGTTTACAAACGGTTGCTATTTGTTCCTCGTCCATTCGCGAATGTGTTACAATATCAGTTAAAGCTCCTCCTTCCAAATATTCCATAACAACCCAAAGTTCATCATTAACTAGAAAACTGGAATATGTTTCAACAATATTTGGATGATGATAATCACGCATAATAACTACTTCATTAAATAGTAATTCGCGTCGTTGTTGTTTTCGTAAATCCATTTTTTTAACAGCTACTTGACGACCTATAATAAAAAAAATAATTTATAAAAATATTTTTTTCCGACTTTTTTCTAGACAAATAAATTACACTCGTTTATCCGCTGTAATAAAAATTTTATATGTGTTGCTTTGTTGTACACTGTAACGTAGACGTACTGATATTATTATTGAGATAGGCTAGAGATGTCATAATCTCATTATCTTTTAGTTTTTTTAAGTCGTATAATTTTTTGGGTGGGTTCAGTTAATGTGCTGGAGACGTAGACGTGTGTAAAAGAAAGATCAGTTTTTTATTTGGTTGTTTTAGTTTAGTTTAGATAATTTTATATATTTGAACTAAAAATGTTTAATCCATCAGATCACGGGTTAGAATCAGATTTTCGTCTGACCAAATTTTCAACATTACGGGGATGAGGTTGTAAAATCCCTCAAGATGTATTAACAAAATATCTTGAGGGAACTGAAATCACTAGTTCGTCAAATGTTATCGTAAAAAATGATGACCCAGATAACATGTCAATTGGTAAATAAAATTAAAATAATAATAAAAAAAAAATATGATTAAAACTTATATATTTTTAGGTGCTGGAATGGATTCAGCTATTATTCCATTACCACGACATAATCTCTATTTAGTTCAAACAGTGGATTTCTTTTATCCACTTATGGATGATCCTAAAATAATGGGAAAAATTGCTTTAGCGAATGTATTAAGTGATGTTTATGCAGTTGGTGTAACAAAAATAGATAAATTAAGTTTAATATTAAGTTCACCAACTGAATTCAATGATATGGAAAGAGATGTTATTGTGCCATTAATTATTGAAGGTTTTAAAGAAGCAGCTAATTTAGCTAATTGTACAGTCAGCGTTAGAAATATTGCTGTTAATCCTTGGTGTATGATTGGTGGTATAGCAACATCTATTTGCACAAAAGAGGAAATAATAATGTATATATACATATATGATGTTATGTTGAAATTTATGTAAAATTTATTAAAAAAATTTCTTAGGCCAAGTAATGCTGAGGATGGTGATCTAATAGTCCTAACAAAACCAATAGGTACACAATTAGCAACTAACGCTTACATCTGGATGCTTGAAAATAATGAAAAATACGATATAATAGCAAAAGATTTGACTAAACAAGACATTGAAGAAACATTCAATATTGCTGTTAAATCTATGACTCATTTAAATAAAATTGGTAAAAAATATATACAAAAAATTACAAATATAGTTGCATCACATATAATTAAATAATAATTTCAGCTTCTGAATTAATGCACAAATATGAAGGTCATGCAGCTACAGATGTTACTGGTTTTGGATTAATTGGACATGCGAAAAATTTAGCCGAATTTCAAAGATCAAAAGTTGATTTTCAAATAGAAAAATTACCAATAATAAAAAATGTTAGAAAAATTGGAAAATTAATTGGACAAGATAAGAAATTACTTATTGGTAAAGCAGTAGAAACTTCAGGTGGACTTTTAATTTGTTTACCTAATCATTTGGCTGCCCAATTTTGTGAAGAATATACAAAAATTAATGGTAACAATCAAAAGGCATGGATTATAGGACGTGTTATTCCAGGCAATGGTGATTCGATAATTGTTGACGAACCAGAGATAATTGATATTGAATTTTAATAATAATGAAAATTTACGTACATAATATTTGTTTTATAACTCGAATTTTATACTAAAAATTAAATTGTTTATTACAGTTGATCCAATTCATGAAGAATATTTCATAAAAATCTTTAGATTGGGAAATATTTGGAATTTTTTTTTGGAATATTGTAATAAATTATTTTTATTAGTAAAAAAGTTTTGGTTTATAAATAAAGTTTTGCATTTATTTATATGTTCTTTTTTTAATATTATTACTCCATTAACAATTCCGTATTATTATTCATTGTTTAGAAACAAAATTATTTATTGAGCACAAATTAATTTTTATTTTTTTTTATGAATTGTTATTATTCCGGTAAGCAAAATTATTTTTATAGTAATTATTATATAGCATAATTACATGTTTCAATAGAATATTCTATTTTTATGAAATTCCTTTTCGTTTAAAACTTGCGCGATTTCATTTATAATTTGGGTCACGTACGTGTACACTTATAAATTCAACATAAAATTTAATTTAAATGTATTTTAAAATCATGCCAAGATTTAAGTATTTGTCTTTTAATATAAAATCGATACGATTTTTGTTTTATAGAATAAGGCAAATTTACTAAATAAGTGAATATATTCATACCTGTGGATTTATCAGTCGCAATACAAACAGTTCCTGTTGACCCTTCGCCAATTTTCATGAAATTTTCCAAATTTTCTCTCGGATCTCCTGCAGATACAACCATTTGAAGAGCAGCTCGGAACTAATTTCAAAAAAAATAAAAAAAATAAATTTCTACTAATAATATTTTTTGTAAATTAATTTTACCTGTTCATGTGTTAATCGTTGTTCTTGTTTTGGTGGTGCAGTAGTAGCTAAATTATTAGCTTGTACTACAGAACTTGTTCCACCACTAGAACTAGAAGCTCTTGAACTAGCTTTAGTACTTCCATGGGCAGAAGCTTGATGTAAATGGAAATGTGGTGGAATTTGAGGATTTTGGTTTTGATCTGTAATATTACTTATTATTGGTATAGTACTACCATGTGGTGGCGGCCTACTTGGCGGCTGTTGAGTATTTTGATTTTGCAATTGATTAGGGGTAATGTTATGATTACCAAAATTTGGGTGTGTTGTATGTTGGTGAATTTGATGCATTGGCGGTGGCATCTGTTGATTAATACCAGCTACAAAATGACCTGTCTGTCGAGTTGAACTGGCTATCGATCCAACTGGAGATATTTGTTGTGATTTTTGGCGGAAATTTTGAATAGAATTTACATCCGTTTGTACTGCAAGCGGACCATTACCATTTAATGTTTTTGTTATATTGCCATCTCCATGGAATTGACTTGGCGGTGGTACAATATGCATATTATTTGTTGTTCTAGAATTCCAATCATTTTGACCAACCGAATTTTGTGTTTGATGTGGTGGTGGTTGTTGTGGCTGTGGTTTCGTAATATATGTACCATCTCTTCGAATACTTGAATATTGTTGTGGCATTATTTGTTCTTCAGGTACAGCTGGTGGAACATTAGCATTACCCCTAAGATCACGTCGTACGCGTGGTGGACTTGAACTACGCAATGAATTTGAACGTGCTACATGTGATGTTTTTGGTAATATTATAGAATTTGTTGTTGTCGTTGTTGATGGTGGAGCAGACATATGTGAACCAGATTCATCTAATTTATTATTATTATTATTATGTGGCCTTACTATTGTTTTCAAATCTAATATTTCTGTTGGTGTTATTTCTGATGGATCAACTAATGGTAACGGACGATTTGTAGACTTTAATATTTGATTATTGCCAACAATAGAGGCCCATTGTAATGGTAAACCAACATAACGTCCTTCTCGTTTATCAAATCCAGTATGTACGCGATGCTCAAAATTACTTGGCATCGATATTTGTGGTTTCTTTTTTTTCTTTGAAAACATTATTAATAATTTTAACTGAAAATTTTATATTTTATATATCAATTATGATATTTTCCCCTTAATGATTCGTTTTTTTTTATTGAATTCACTTTAATATTTTTGCTCTAAATTAAGATAAATATCATAACTAAACTTTCGCCTTTCCCACGGCCACAAAAACAACCCAACCCAAAACTAAAATTACACTTTGGTTATTGCGTTGCGACAAATATTAATATTAACAAAAAAAACATTTAAACGGAAATTAAATCGATAAAACAATTGTTTTGTAACATTGATTAAATAAACAATAATAAATTTAGGCTTTTTTTTTAAATAAAAAATTTCACACTCTACGGAACGGACGGATGTAAATTGTAAGAATTTATTTTGTTGACAGCTACTTTGACACTTACAATCAATCAAATTTAAAGTGTAGCCAGATATCAGAGATATCATTGCAGTCTTACCAACATGTACAAATTTTAGTACTGCACTTCAATGTACTAAATTTTACTGAACATTTTTCAAAGTTCGCTGAGCGGTTTTTTTAACGGTTAATAAATATTTTACAAATTTGAAAAATCAATTATTTTATATTTAATCATATATGAATTAATAATTTCAAAATTAATTATCTTATATAATTACATATTAAAAGTTTATGTCGTAAAATCATATGGTTTCCACCAATCAGCCATTTGTTTAACTTTCTGCATTGAATTATATTCTTTTCTAGGTTTTCGCCACATTTTTGGATCTAATTGTAATATGCCGCCAATAATTTCTTGTGCAAAATTAGATGGAAATCGTTCTTGATCCTCAATAACATGTGCAAATCCTGAATCCATACCAAAATGTACCCAAAAATAAGGTAATCCTTTAGGTATAGCTTTACGTAAATCTTTATCTTTCAACGTAATTAATTGTTTATTTGTACTCCATTCATATTCAGATTCTTGAATAGCTTTTTTAAAATAAAACGGAGCCATTGCAAAATTACTACTAGCAATACAATGAATTGTCATATGTGGTCGTCGATGTAAATAACGTGCTGTTTCGAAAAATATAACATCTTGTTTTTTTGATGAAAACATTCTTGTTAATGCTTTACGATAATCATTAATTTCTTCCCATGTATTTTCATCTAATTGTGTTGAACATGATATATGCTGTATTGGAATAATTAAACAATGTCCCAACTGTAATCCTTCATGCCAAGGTAAACTTAAATATGCAGTTGTACCAATTGATATCATTAATTGTTTTATCATTTTTCCAGAATCAAAACATTTATCACAATTATCCAACATTTTCGTAAGTTTTTCATGTTCTTGAATAGCACGTTGCTCTTCTTTTTTAGCTTCAACAGATTCTGATATGTTTCTTCGAACTTTATCTTCAAATATATCCTCAAGATCATCTTTTGGATTTTTATTCTTTCCTGCAATTTCAGCAAATTGTAAATCAGAATCAATTCCAGTTGCATATTTTTCCCGTTCAAACTAAAAAAAAAAACATGAAAAAAACAGTTATATTTATTTAAATAACAATTAATTTGACAATACCATTTGTTTTATATCATATCGATCATCATCAGCGAAATATCGTATCCTTTCTCCAGCAGCATGAGTTTCAACTTTTTTACTTTTACATTTACGACCGCCCCAAGGATCAACTGGTTTTACATCTCGCTTAGATAGAGGTCTTGTAATTCCTTTATTATCGGTTCTCGAAAGTAAAACATGTTCTTCAGACTTTTGTTTATTGTCTGATTTTCTTGTTAAACTTTTATTAAAATCATTTTTACTATCTTGTTTTATTTGATTGCGTATTTTACGAGCGTTTTCTAATTTATCTTTTAACGATTTCGCTAATTCATCATTACCTAGAATTTCAGCTTTTATAATTTTAGCACCAAGTTCATTCATTTGTTGATCTGTCATAAAACTAGAAATTGATTCTTTATTTGATACGATATTTGATTCATCACTTTCCGATGATGATGATGAACTATGAATATATTTCTGGTGATCTTTAAAATCTATATTACTTGTATGATCGTTGTAATATTTTGATGCTATATTATCAACTTCTACAGATTTACTACGATTTAGATTATTGGAGTTGGAGGGTTTTCTCCAATTTCCTGAACCATATTTCCTATCTCCGTAATAACTTTGCCTTTTAGGCTCATCTTCTTCTGTAGGTTTTTTAAATGTTGGCAAACCAGAGCCACCATCTTTCCAATAAGGATTTAACTCTCGTGTACTTTTTTTAGGATCATAAGCATCAATATTAGGTTTTTCTTTCTCTTTTTTACTATCATTATTTTTCGAATATGTTGGTAACATAAATCCGCTAGTCATCCAATCGTCACGGACATTTTGTATTTCTGTTTTCTAAATAAACCAAAATATAGCAATTAATATTGAAAATTAAAGGAACTATTACTTCATTATTTGGTTTTTCTATCCATGTTTCTTCTTCTTCTTCATTATTACTCGATGATGAATTACTTTCATCTGTAGAACTGCGTCGTTTTTTTCTTTTTTTAATTTTCTTTTCTAGAGAATCACTGTCACTGCAATCTTTCTCACTTTTGTGTCTCTTTTTATCTTTTTTCTTAGATTTTTTTGCATTTTTTTTAGGTTTCTTACTATTAGAATCTTTCAATTTTAATTTTTTATCAATTGATGGTAAAATCCAATTGTCCTCACCACGAAGTTTTCTTTCTGTTTCACGTTCGGCTCGTTTCTCAGCATTGCTTTTTGCAATTTTTAAAAGTTCTTCTCGAGCATTTCTCAATTCATTACGAGCTCTTTCTTTATCTCTACCACTTTCAAAATTTATAAAATTCATTTTTAATGCAATTCATAAAATGTTTATTTGGTTTTATTTATTGGCGGAAATTTTAACTTTATTTATTGAGAGCAGCTGATTCTAAATTATTTTTGAGATATTTGACAATTGTGCAATTGTGCATTTTTTGACATTCAAGGTTCTCAAAAGATATTTTACCAAAAGATTCTTTTGTGGATTTGAAATGGAAAGTGTTTAACCTGCAAACAAATATAGATTCCACAACTAATAATGCTTTCCAAATTCTTTCTTCCGGTTCTCGTTGTCAAGCAAGGTATAATTTCTAACTTTTTGTCGAATATTTTTTATATTTTCTTAATAAAAACTATAATATTTAAAATGAAAACAATATAAAATAATTGTAAGCCATATTTTAGGCTTTAAATAATTTATATAAATATAGTTTTTGTTTTAAGAAGGATATGAGAAATTCAATGCATGTGTTGGCTTGTTTTGTGACAGGTCTTTCACATTTATATTTATTCAAAAATATAAATGTCCATTTATTTTTTTTCAGATGCCAGGTGTTACAGTAAAAGATATAGACCAACATTCTGTGGTTAAGGCTGTTGCAGTCTTCCTAAAAAAGTATTTATTCTTTATTAATATTTTCTTTGTAACCTCAATTATTGTTTTGGTTAGGACTGGAAAACTAAAGGTACCAGAACAAATGGATATTATTAAAACAGCTAAATATAAGGAGTTGGCACCAACCGATCCCGATTGGTTTTACATCCGTTGTGCATCAATTCTCCGTCATTTATATCATCGTAGTCCAGCTGGTGTTGGATCAATAACAAAAATTTATGGTGGTCGTAAACGTAATGGAGTACATCCATCACATTTTTGTAGAGCTGCTGATGGTTGTGCTCGTAAAGCATTACAAGCACTTGAACATGCACGTTTAGTTGAAAAACATCCAGATGGTGGACGTAAATTAACATCAACCGGACAACGTGATTTAGATCGTATTGCAAATCAAATTGTTACCAAACAAAGAGAAGCACGTAAAGAAGTTGGGCCCATTGTTATTTCAACAACTGCATAAAAAGTGATGATTATTTTAAATTGAAAATAAAATATAATAATTTTAAAATGGCCAAAATTTGTAAGTTTTATTAATTTTATTATTTTATTATGAAGAGAATTTATGGAGTTTGTTGATTTATTTCAAATTAAGAGTTGCAGTTACTGAATGCTGAATATAAATCTTATTTATATTATATTGATTTGTCGGATTTTTCTACTGACTGTAGAATAATCGCCAATATCCATCGATTAATCCCCTTCCCCCATATTTTAGATTTAGAAAAAAACCCATTGATTAATTTATGAAAAGGATTTTCTTTGTTGTCAGATTATTATGTTTAAAAAGGATATATAATTAGCAGCACATCAATTAATAACTTTATAATTATTCGCTTTCAGATCTCTTCCACAATTAAACTAAATGGATTCTATGTTATAGATTATTTATATACGACTTTATTTTGATTATTTTTCATTTAAAATAACTTTATTAAATATACCAAATTTATTTATTTTCTGTATACATAGTGATATTTTTCAAATATGTAAATAATTTTAAAATAACAATTTTTTTTTACTTTTTTTTTATTAAATTACAAGTTGAATTTCGAAATATTAATGTTATATGAATTTGCATGCAATATGATTTACAAATTTTTTATAAATATAACTCAAAACTCTTTCATGTCATTTATATTTAAAATATATTAAAATTTTAACAATGTTTTTTTTTCTTTTTGTAATTAAAAATAAATTATTTGGACGGTAATTTTAGTTTGAAATTAGCACATCCTTTTTTGAAATTATTTAAATAAATAAATAAACTTACACCCAGGTTTATGTGTAAGTGAAATTGTATAAAATTATTATCACAATTAGAAATATTTTCTGTTACTTTTAATTAATAAGAAAAGAGTAACAAGAAAAATGACTTAATAACTTTTTTTAATCGATATTAATTTGATTTATAAATGCATAAATAAAATAATATATTGCATAAAGTAATAGTTAACTGTTAACTACAACAAATAAGAGATTTGATCTAATAAAATAATAATACCATAAATTTGACTTCATTTTTTAATCTCTTTTATAATAAAAATTGCACTTATTCATATTTTTTTAATATTAATGAGATTTGAATATGTTATTTAATTATATATATATATCATTGTTGATCATATGAATAATTTATGTTTATTTTGTAAGATGTTAAAAACATTAATTTTATAGATTCCAAGTTATGAAACTAATTAAATACTCAACCACATTCTGTGTATGAGATATTTTAAAAAAATTTCTATATTATATTGATTAAATATATAAATATTTTTTTATATAACTTGTAGCTTTATATATTTTGAATATATTATTTTACTAAAGCCAGAATGAAAAAAAAACATTTAATTCGTTTTTAAACTAAAACATATTTCACAATTAAATTGTACTTAATTCAAAACCACAAAATTTTAACACTTTTTATTTCTTCCGGCCACAGATATAGATTTTAAAAATAGAACTAGTGGAAAATAATTATATTATGATTGTAAGCACAAATATCTTTTGAAAGTTTAATTACAAGTGGATCGACTAATTAAATTATTATTGTATAATACCGAACATATTCGGCAAAGGATATTATAATAAATGGTCTATTAAAAGAAAATTTGAATAATTATATCTTGTTATCATCATAGATAGAGCAATACAATAGAAATAAATATTATCACGAGTCTAAAGATAATTAAATATTTTATAGTTATTAATTTATCATTTACTTTTTTACTTATTTTTCCAATTTTTTCAAAAGAAAAACTCGGTTTTTCTCAATTATAATATAAATTAATAAAATAAAAATCGTAATTTTAAATTATTAAAATTTTAAATATTCATTTCAATCAAATTATATGGTATGACACTTTCTTTTATTAATTTTGAATAAAAGACTTTTAATTAAATAATTTAAATAGTTAATAAAAAAATAAATAATTTTTACTATAATATATATTATATAAAATTAATATTAAATGTGTGATTAAAAGCATTTTAATTGTGCAAGTAGATTTTTTTTACTCTGAGATATATTACATTATTGAGATTTTTTTAAAAGTATTTTTTTTTAAATTTATCACATAAAATTGGAGTAGAACTAGTTAATTATAAAGAAACACGTATTTTCTCAATAAAATATTAATATAGTTTCTAATAATTCATACTTTAATAAAATCCAAAACAATTAAAGGATATCAGAATTAATTAAATGTTTTTTTTTATTATTTATATTTTGAACCAATGCGATATTCTGATACATTAAAATTTTAATTTCAAATCAATTACAAGAATTGTTGTTGAATTTTTAATCAATTAACCAAATATATTTCTCAAAAAAATATATATAAATGAATTTTACTGTTTGTCTTTGCCAATAGCTTCATAAAAAAGGCACGATTTTTTTTTTAAGTTTGTAACATAAAATTTAAAAAACGAAAACAAAAAAAAATGTATCAACAATCAAGCATTAGTTTCAATAAATATACATATACATATGTATATATATGTATTATTATAATAAATGATTTTCAGTGTAAATACTAATTTATAATTATATGTTGTCGACATTTTATAAATTAATTATTATGTTTCTACATAACATTTAATCTAACCTAAGCTTATTTTTCTTCTAAAATAATTTAATTTTTTTTTTTTTTTTTTTTTTTGTTTGCTAAAACTAGAAATTATTTTAAATTTCTGATTTGATTTTTGTAACTCTTGATTAAATTTTTTTTATTTTTTCAGTTTTTTTTTGTTGTCAGATTATTATGTTTCAAAAATAATTACAAATTAGTTTGATGCCCAGATAAAGAATCAATACCACCTATTCCACTTACACCACCAGATAGAACTGTTATATTAGTACCCAATAGAATTTCATGTTCACTTTTTGCTTGTCTTAACCAATTTCTTAAATCCCTAGTACGTTCGACTAAGCTTGTTGTATAATTAACTGCTCTTGGATTTTGAGAAACAATTGTATTTGCTCCACTTAAAATACCACCACCACCACTAAGAGAAGTTTGAACACGACCTGTTGCCAATTGTCGATATGTTTCAAGACGATCAGCTAATGTTGGTATAGATTGTGGTGCTTGCATTAAAGTTGCAGTTGCTGATGTATTATGATGACCAGGTTGTGATGATGGTGAAAGTAAAGCTGCTGTAGCCCAATTAATATCTGATGATATAAGTGATGCACCACCTTTTCAAGTATATTAAAAGAGAAAATTAGGAAAGCAAAAAAAAAAAATACAACTTAAAACTTAAAAAAGAAAATTAATTTACTGTACCATAGTTTTGTTGTTTATTCAAAATATCTAAAATTTCCTTAATCTCAACATTGAGTATTTCTAGATTTTGAATTGCTTCAGATGAGTCCTGATATAATTCTTTGCGCCGGTTTATATGTGCATTAGTATCGCTGGCAAAATCAGTACTACTAAAGCCTGAACTAGAATGTGATGACATATCACTTAATGTAGCATCTTCTTTGGTATTCTCAACATGTAACAAATCTACAGGTTTATCTTTTTCATAAATACGTTGCAATGATTGTTCTAAATGTCGCAGTCTAATAACTTTTTCACCTAGCAAAGCTCTAGTACGATGTAAATTCACTTCCATTTCTGTTAATTCCTTTTCCTCATGTATAAGCTGTTCTAATGTATGACGAGTATTTGGTTGTTTATGTCGTAGTTTTATTTCACGTTGACGTGCACGGAAATTTGTCCGTTGTGTACGTAATGATTCTTTTGCACGTCGAACCGAGTCACGTTCTAAATGAATACGGTGTTTGAAAAATTCTAATTCTGAACTGGTACCAGCATGATCATTTGATATATCCGAAAATGGATAACGTAAATGATAAGTAGTATCTAATGAATTATCTGGAAATTGATCTTCAAGATCTTCTAATTTTTCTAATTGCCTGCGTAAATTTTCAACGGGTGTACATGGCCGATCACCTTTATAATTTTCAGTATTCAAACGTGAAGTAGATGCCGATTTCATACGAGTAAATAATTTTTTACGTTGACGGTCCCTTTGATTATTATTATTTTCTTGGCGATCTCTAATATTATTAGTGAAAGCTTCAGAATCTGAGTTACCATTATCAATAAAAGGAGCTGGTAAATATTTGCCTTTTGTATAATTATTTGAAATTGTTGTATCTGATTGACTAATAGAAGTTGTATCATCTTGATATTGAGCTTGTAATTGTTTAATATATTTTGATGCTATGCCAACTTTTCGTCGATCTCCGGATCTTTCACGTACATGTAAATTATGTGATTTTTGTGTATTAATTGATGGCGGTTTACCATGCTCAACTGGATAAGAAGCTGATAATGATACACTCTTTACATCACTATTGCCAATTGATGGTTTATTGGAAGTAGAACGTTCTGTTTCTGAACCAGTTGTAGTAGTTGTATTTGTTAAACTCTGTTGCTGTGCTGCCTGTTGTTCACGTCTACGATTCCGTCTTTCCAATGATAATTTAACATCCGTTTTTAATCGAACATATTTTTCCTTAAGACAACGATATTTATCCTCTAAAAGTCGTTTTTCACAACGGATTTTTTCATACAATCGATCTTCTCCAGATTCACGCATTCTTGTCCTTTCCATTTCTAATTCATGCTGAAGTTTATTCTTCATATCATTTAATTTTGTAGCATGTTCTTTTTTTAAAATTTCTTCTTCACTTTTTAAATCCCTTTCCAATTCTTGTAGAATTTCTGTATGATTTTTTTGAAGAGTTGTCATTGTTTTTTTATGATCACTAGTTATATGATTTCGTTTTTCATCAAATTGTTTTTCTAAACTTAAACGATATTCTTCTAATTTATCATTATTTTCTTTTTCAAATGTTTCTTTTATACCATTTAATTGTATTTCATATTCTTTTTTAGTTTCTATTACCTTAATATCATGAGCTTTTTTCATTTCTGCTAATTCATTTTCAAATAATTGTTCAGATTCATTACGAACTTCTTCATTTTTTTCTTGAGTTTTCTGTTTCTCATTATTTTGTTTTAATTGATTCGTTAATTTTGTCAATTCAATTTCATTCTCTTTTATACATTTATTTTTCAATTCTTCTAATGTTCTAGACATATCGTTACGTAATTTTTTCTCTTCAACTGATATTTCTTCGGCAAATTTTAATTTCAAAAATTCTAAATTCTTTAAATGATGTTTTGATAGATTTTCTAATTCCATTTTATTATTATCAATTAATTCTAAACTATTATAATCATCTTTTTGGATAAAACTTTTTACAGAACTACCTCTAGAATCAGAATCTGTATCCTCATACATTGGTCTTATCAAATTTCTTTCTTTCATTTTATCTAATATTGCTGAATTAGTTATCTCTATTGAGTTACTTGTATTTGGTATTATTGGTTTACCAAATGTATTTAAAAGAATTCCCGTATTAGTAGATGTTGATGATGATGTGGATATTATTGTTGATGGTGATGTTATAGTTTTAGTTGAATCACCATGTAATGACAATGTATTTTTTAATAATGGATTTAAAATTTTCATAACAGGTGGATTATTTGGTATTTTAGGCACAACCGGAGTTACTTTAACATCTTTAACATGTTTCTCAATATCAATATTATCATCTTCTTCCATAAAATCCCATGGATCATCATCAGAATTATCATCAGATATTTCTGGGCTTTGTGTAAAACGTCTTGAACTACTTGGATCATCATCTGGTGAATAATTTGATCGCATTTTAATATCATCTAAATTAAATCGTACACTCTTTTTATCTTCATTATTAGTATTAGCAATTAAATCATTATTATCATCAAATTTTTTACGAACATCTGTTAAACTAGAATCACGTAATATACCTTTAACACTATGGTGTAAACTTTCAACAAAAAAGTTTGTTGTTGGTGGAAAAGTTTTATCATTATCTGTAATATTTGTTAATATATCTTTATCATTATTAAACATTTTTCTTGTATTTGATTTAAGGAACATCGATCCCATTCCAGATATTTGAAAACCTTTTTTATCTGATGAAATTGTTTCAGTTGATGGTTCTTTCATAGTATTACTAACAATACTATTATTAATTCTCATATCTAAGCTAATTTGTGGACTTGTACGAACAACTTCAAATCGTGAATTTTTAATTGGTTTTAAATTACCAAAACTATTTAAATTCCCTGAACTACCAACAATATTACGTGATTCTAAAATACGATTACCACCACCACCACTCGGAATCATTTTAAAATTTTGATTACTAATTAAAGTTGTTGAAGATATTGTTGTTGATATTTCATTATTTGTATTATTTATTGAATCTAATTCAAAGTCATTTCCTTGAAAACTTTTTATTCCAGAATCTAATTGTGATGCATCTTCTGATATATCTATATTAGAATTTGGTGTTGTTACTAATTTTTGTCTAGCTTGTTCAGCTAAATCACGATAAATTGCATCTAATGGATGATCCCACTGTGTTGCCTTAGTTTTTGCATTATAATAATAATGAGCATGAAGTTGATCATTATAGCTATATCCAATATAAAATTATAAATATTATTATATCAAAAAAATTATATAATCTATGTTTGTATTATTATGAAAAATTGTTTTTATTTTTATGTATATTTTTTTTACCAAATTTTCCAATCAGATGGCAATGCTTGTATTAAACCTTCCCGTGCCAAATATAGTAAATGTGGTTCTTTACCTGGATTTATGCCAATTTTTGCAGCATAATCAGTTATTTCTATGAATTAGAACATTAAATTCATATAATTCAAAAATCATATCCTAAATTGATAATATAATTAATATAGGTATAATTTTCAAAAAATATTATTATATTCAATGTGTATAATAAAAAATTACATCTTAAATTTTAAAAAAGTCGTGTCTACTAGCTGGCCTTTAATTTTGGATCGATATTTATTCATTATTTATTTTATTTTATATACGACTTTTTTAAATAGCTCGTGTAAATAATTTTTAATACGTATTATAGTATGTCCAAGGATAAATATAATAATTACCAACCCTTTTAACTTATTTCATTTCATTCGCATTATTAAATATTTTATATATAAATTAATTCCCAGAATAATTCTACATGCTATTAATATCTTAAATTACTTGAAGTATGTATTAAATTTTTTTATATAATTAATATTTCTGAATTTAAATAAACTTTTAATTAATAACATATATATTCTTTAGTGTACAATCCAAACAATGTATGTTGTTTGGATTACAATCCAAACCATGTATGTTGTTTGGAATACATTTAACTAATTTTTCAATTAATTATATACTTTAAACAAAATCATTGAATAATAAGAATAAGACAAACCAATGTTATGTATACTGTAGAAATTAATACTTAAATTAATTTCTAATATTAAATATTTTTATCAAATAAGACGATTATAACTTTTTAATTTAATTTGAATAATTTTGTAATTAATTTTCTTTATATTATTTCAAATTTATATATTTTTGTTTGTGTGATATAATAAATGAAGATTTTTCTTCATTCATCTTCCGATAATTAAGCATTAAAAAAAAATTTCTCTCTAATTTGCCTCCGGAAATTATAAAAATAAAATAATTCGATAACAGTTATAATAATTTTTATAATTATTATGCCAAATCTTAAATTTTGAATATATTTCATATTTTTTATTGTATTTTATAGTAATTAAAGATTTAAAATTTATTAAACTTACCATTAGATTACACATTGTAATACTAAATTCACATACAGTTTATGATTTAATAAATAATACTTAAGTGATAAATGTTAAAAAAAAATTGTATTCTGTCATTTATTAAACATATTGAAATATTACTACAAATATATATTATTATATAAGTTATAATCAAAAAAATAATAACGCACAGAAAGATAAAAAATAATACGAAAAAAAATCATCTGTTTTATAAAATCGATATTAAAAATACTTATATGTATATGCTTGAAAGAAATGAATGCATTATTGATATAGAGTTGTACGAATAGCATACATTTGTACAATTTATATTAATGAATGAATGAATGAATATATAAACACCATAAGAAGAAAAAAATCAATAACCAGCAGCACGAAACCTTCTCAACAATTTTTTTAAATATTTTTGTACATATGAAAAGGGTTGAAAGAGTTGTTACAACTAAAATTAATTAGGAAGTTATTTTGTTGTACCTCTAGATACGAGATGTTGGATTCTCGGTTAATTGTAATTAATTAATAACAGGAAATTAAAATTAAATGTGGGAAATTTTTTTTAACTATATTTCTAGAGTTCTACTGAATAAGCTACAAATTTCATTTATACAAATCTTTCATTATAAATGAAATTTCTAGATGTGATATTATTCTACAAATACAAATATTTTAAATAAAATAAATGTATACATTACATGTAAAGTATGTACAGTACAGATATATAGTACATATATAATTTAATTAAATTGAAAAATAAATTAATGTGGAAAACTATTTTTTAATCAAATTTGGGAAAAAAACTTAAACTAGACAAATTTGGGATTTTAAATTTTTGAAACAAAGATGAAATTTCAATTTCAGATGAAAGAAGTTCCAGTTATCTTCTTTTCGTGTTCCCACTTTTGACTTTTGTACATTACATTATAGATTATATATCCTTTTGCTAGCCCAAATTTTTAATATTTTGGAATATGTTACTAAGATTTTTAAATATATATGTATTTTTAATTGTACAAAAAATATTATTTAATGTGGAACGAGAATTTAGGTCATTAGATCACTAAGAATACATATTTCAATTACCTATATTTTTTAAATTTATTACATTTTTTTTAAATTTTAAATTTCGCCGGCGGAGATTCTTTATAACATGGCTAAAGAAGACAAAGTGGACAGAAAAAAGGACAATATGCGATCGATAATCCTGAAACTTTTTTTTACAACATTTTTTTGTTGTTGGCAACGATATTACCAAACAAAGCAAAATAAATTAATATAATTTAATATTGTATGTATAACATTATAAAATATCTACCTACACCAAAAATATTTTTCGCTATTTTAAATTTGGAATGGTTTGCAAAAATTTAAATTTAGAATGGTTTGAAGTTCTACCAAATAAAATTTATAGAACCTCATTTAATTGCGTATTTACCTTCATTTGATGGTTGATATCCATCGTCAAAAACTTCTTCACAAATTACAGAAGTCGAACAAGGAGATCCAATACTTGACATCACCGAGATATGTTTTCCTGTTTTCAAATCAATTTAAATTAATATTTTTTGTCTTTTTATTGCACTTTATTAATTTTTCTTTTTTAAAAATACATTTAGGGCAGGGTAAGACTTTTTGCTAGTCTCTCTAAATCTGGTGTAAAATTATATTGCACAATGCACACACAAAAAAAAAGCGAATCAATCCTTGGAACGGAAGCTATTGAATGACAACAAAAACAAAAACAACCCCTTTTCCATAAAAGCTTTTCGTAACCAATATTTTTGGTCTAGAGAAAAAGCTTTTTTTACTTCCAGAGATAAAATCTATTCGGAAGGAAAAACTTTATGACATTTTTTAAGTGTGTTGCCATTGCTTTAATATTATTTTTATCAATTTCTAATAGCATTTTATTTAATTTTATTAGTACCATTTACACGATCAAATAAAATCAATATTTTATTTGAATGACTCATCCATCAAATAAATTTGAACGTGTAAATGGTCCATCCAATATCCTATCAAATAAAATCTCAAATCAAAATATATTTTGTTTATTTCAAATAAATTTGTCAAATATGACGTCACGTCAAATAGATTTGATCGTGTAAATGCTTTTCGCTTGTATTTTGACAGATTTTTCATCAAATAAAATTTTGATTTTATTTGATAGTGTAAATGCAAAATGTTTGACAGCTTCATTTAACAGCTTTTTTCATCAAATAAAATTTTGATTTTATTTGATCGTGTAAATGGTACTATTGAGAAAAATTTAATTTTAATTATGTTTTATCCTTTGACTATATAATATATGGACTGCTAATCGCTTATAATTTCCTTTGCTGTCAAAGAAAAAAATACTATTATGACTGGTAGCGCATAGCACCAGAGATGGCCAATAAGAGAACTAAAGTTTTGGAATTCTGAATTAAATCCAGTAGAATTCTCAAGTAAAATCTATGGAATTCTCATAAATGATTTAGTTGTTTTATTGGCTGTCAAAAGTACCATTTACACGATCAAATAAAATCAAAATTTTATTTGATGAAAAAAGCTGTCAAATGAAGCTGTCAAACATTTTGCATTTACACTATCAAATAAAATCAAAATTTTATTTGATGAAAAATCTGTCAAAATACAATTTTACTCATATTGTTTATATATAATTATAAACTCCCGCATAATTTCTTTGTTTATTTGTCTGAAATCGCACATGTTGACTGTTCGGAATTTCTAAAATAGAATGATATATTTGTCAAATAAAATCGAAAAGCATTTACACGATCAAATCTATTTGACGTGACGTCATATTTGACAAATTTATTTGAAATAAACAAAATATATTTTGATTTGAGATTTTATTTGATAGGATATTGGATGGACCATTTACACGTTCAAATTTATTTGATGGATGAGTCATTCAAATAAAATATTGATTTTATTTGATCGTGTAAATGGTACTAAAAGGGCGAGCGTCGCCAAAGGCAATTCGGAATAGTTAGTTCCTTTTTTCGCCATCTCTGGTGGTATGCGCATAGTCGGTCATAGCTACAGCAATGAAGTTGGTTACTAGCAGTCCATATATTATATATACCTTGTTTCCATGACGAGTTGAACTCGAGTTCAACTCGTCATGGAAACAAGGTAATAGTCTCATTTCTATTTCGATATTTTTTTTTTAATTTTGTCCTAATTTTCATATTCTTATATATGGCAACATTGTAGTTTTGTTTTGGCGGTTTTTTCATCTTCATTTTGCTTCAAATTTCGACCTACATTATTTACATTTACATACAGTATAAATTTTTTTTTAATATTTTATCATGGATTATAATACAAATATTAATAATAGTTATAATCCTAATTACTTTTCAATAGAGGATATTTTGGTTACTCAAGAAAAAGTACAATGTACAGTCAATACAAAGCTTGCAAAAATGGGTATATTGTATATAAAAATATATTTCGCATTTGTTTTCTACTATATAAAAAAAATAATAATTCAAAATTCTATTTTTGTGCATTTATAGGTTTTCTTGATCCTGGAAACGAATCGGAAGATTTGGAACCTGGTAAAAAAGTTAATCTACCATTGTGGTATATAAAAGAGTTAAAATCAAATAATCTATATTTCACGTTAGTTATTTTTAAATTAATATTAATTATTAATAGTTGTAAATACGGTATTCTATAAATTCTTCTAATTACAAAATAGAATCGAAGTGCCTGATATATATAAGAATGTTCATAAAGCTGTTTGTGAAGCTGAAACAACAAATATTGAATTAGGAAAAATACATCCATTTTTTTATGAATATGGTCGATATTTAACACCTTATGATAAAAGTAATGCTGTTGGTCGTATTGTATTTGAAACTATGCGTCAAAGGGTACGTCATTTATTAGATATTGCTACAACTACTTCAGATGATTCACAACCAGAACATAAACTTGAATTAATTGAAAATAATTTATACAAAAAAGGAGTGCGTACAAGTAAATTGGTAAAATAAACGAAACTTAAAATTATATTTGAAATAATACAAATTCTTTTTTTTTTTCAGTTTAAAAATTGGCTGCAGTTTAAAGGAATAGAAATATGTCCTAGTGAAATGATGCAAGAACATTCAAAGAAACGAAAAAGGCATACACTTAGCGATGATGAGGAAACGGCTCACGATCAGCCATCAAAACGTTCGTCTGTTTGATTATTTTTTCAACATTTATTTTTTTTACATATATAAATTTTACATTTAATTTATTCGTAAATTTTATTACTAATTATTAATGTGGTAAAAATAAAATAAATTTAAACAAATCTACTTGCAATTGCTAAAACTTTAGTATAATCAGCACCTTTAGCTATGGTTTTTTCTTTTAATATTGTTCTTAATATAGTTGGTATAGGTACATGAATTCGTGTACCTATGGGTGTTCCATTGTCATCAATTAAAACAACATTATTACTATCAAATTTTGGTTGTTTTGGTTTTTGATTCTGTTTACAACCAACTAAAATTCCTCTTTTCATTTCACCTTTAATAGCTACCAAAACTTTATCACCAACAAAACCAACACTTCGTTTATTATAAACATGTATACAGCGTGGTGGTCTACCTTCTGCCATTGCTCTTTTACCAATATCACTATTATCTACAACCCTTAAACGTGCTAGTTTTCGTATTTCATTACATGGTGACGATGTATGAAATGCTTTATAGGATTGATGAAAGAAAAAACACTTGTTTATATTTCGCAATACAAATGACATGATAAATTATAGATTAATTTTTTGATATTTCCCTTGGATTGAACTATACTTCCATCATTTATCCAAAAATAAGCGAAGAAATGAATTATATGTTATGACATTAAATAAACTGTCAAATATTACTTTTTGAACTAACCACAGAGGCGCAACTATAAAAGTCAAAAATTCCCTCCAAATAAAATGATAGCTGATGGCTGATGTAGCTTTTCAGTTGAATTGAAATTGAATCCGGATGGAAAGTAATCAATCAATTTTGGCGTGAGGAGCACGTTAATTACAAGGTATTTATGCATGCCTAAGATCTAAATTAAAAAATCAATAATAGATATAAATATTAAATTTAATGATTGTTTGCAAAGTCCTAAAATTTGTTGTTGACTAATGGATTTAGGTTGTGGATTATTATTTTTGCACCTTTTTTAGGTAGCTGATGCTGATAAGCTTTTTCATTGCCTGCGACCTGCGATGTTCGTGTTCGTACTCTTCCATGTAGTTTATTGAATCCATGTTGATTGCATTATCTAAAAATTGAATATAGTTGAGCAAAACAATTCTCATTTGTATATGAAATAAAACTTAATTTTATTTAGTTTTTAATTTTTCTTTTCCTTTTTTTTAGAAAATAATATTTATACAATTAAAAAAATCCTTACTAACTATTAATACATTAAAATATATATTATTTGTACAAATACAAATAATATAAATATTTGTGAACAGTTAACTATTTATTTAACGATAATTAAAGTAAATTAAAAAAAATCTCAAAAACTATTACTACATTTATATTTCTTTTATAATACAATTAATTTACTAAAAAAGAATTTTTCTTTTTCATTAATTTAAACTTTTATTTTATTTTATTTTAAACATAATTCCTTAAGTCATTTAAAATAATTTAAAGTTTACAATAAGAAAATAACATTATTTTATATTTTATAAAGAAAACTAAGTTTTTAATTATGACTTTAACGTTTTTGTACTCGATTTCTTGTTTGAACTGCATTTTTACCAGGACACCAGGCACTATTTCGTGACGATAAAGAACGTTTTGTTGATGTAGAGCTTATCGAAGAAGAAGATGATGATGGTGATTGTACTATTTTTGTATGCAATCGATTATTATTTCTATATGTATTACAACTACTACTAGTAACTGTATTATTTAAATTTCTTAAATTTGTTGTATTATTATTATTATTACGAAGTCTAGAATTATTATTAATATTATTTGCACATAATGCAGACGGTGTAGAAGGGACAATAGAATATTTTGTAGTTGTTCTTCGAGATCTGGTTATTGGCCATATAGCAACTTGTTTTGGTTTTTGCTGTTGTTGTTGTCTTGATCTTAATTTACATAATGATGTAGTAGCAACTACTGTTGATGAATTCACAACAACAGATTTTAAATATTCATCTGTAATAGATCTTTTTAAATGTTGTGTAGTTGTAGTTGTTTTCTTATTTATAGTTGTTTTGGCTTTTAAATCTTTGGATAATGAATTACGTGAACGTAATGTTCTTTTAGTATATCGAATTGGTTGTCTTGTTTCTGGTATTGATATATTTTCATCATTTTGTTTTATAGAAAATAATAATTTTGATGCTCTTGTACTTCTTGTTGTGGGAGTTGTTATATTACTTGTTGATTTTTGGGAGGTTTTTATTCTATTTTGATTTATTTTTGGTTTAATTGAATCCATCATTTCAATATCTTTAATATTATCATTTAAAATTTTACTTTTTGAATATTTTATACTATAATCTATAACATTATTATTACTACATGATGATGGTGATGGTGATGGTAATGGTGAATTTATTTCACTAAAACTAGAAGATATTTCATTTATTTGTATACTTTCGTCTAAAACAACTTCAATTAATGTTTGATTTTTGGAATTTTCATCAAGAATGTTTAATGTTTTATCATCTTTTATAGGTACATTAATAATATTTTCACATATTCTTTCTGTATTATCAGAAGATTTACTTAAAATAACATCTTGTTGTTCTACATTTGATTCACCTTGTTGTGGTGGTGGTTCGTCAAATTTAGTAGTTTCAGCAATGTAATTATTTGTATCTTGTTCATTATGTAAATTTGTATTTGTTGAACGGAAACTACTTGTTATATTATCATATTGATTGTAATTTGTTGTAGATGAATTAATTTGGCAATTATCATTATGATTTTGGAATGTTATTTGACGTGATTGTTGTTGCTGTTGTTCTACTCGAAGAGAATTTTTAAAATTACTATTATTATTGTTTAAGTTACTACTACTAGAACTAGTACCACATATATAACTACTATTTATATTTCGTAATCTTTGTTCACATCTAGTCTCTAATTTAGTTAAACTATATCCATCTTCATCTAACATACATGCCTGCTGATATTGCTGTTGTTGTTGTTGATTATGAATATTTGGATAGTGTCTATAAACATGATCATGACCAGCTAAACCAGTTTCATTAAGACTTTGATAAATATGTTGTACATCTGATTCGTCACCACTCGAATCGCTGCTACTACTTCGGCTACTACTATTTTCATTTTCAAGGCTTGATATTAATAACGAATTATATGATTCAGCAAAACTAATTCCATTTGAATACATATCAGGTTGATTATGTTGTTGTTGTTGTTGTTGATTGTTATGATTTGATGTTGTTGGCGTTGACGATGATGAACAACTTTCAAAGACATAATTTGATGAACTATTATCCATAATAGAATTATTATCATAATATGAAAAATTATCACAACTATTATTATCGTATCGTTGCAATACACTAGAATAATCACAAGAAGGATTTTGTGATTGTGAATAACAATTCTGCATTATTAAATTCTGATGATGATGATGATGTAGTAAATGATTATTTGTTGATAATGTTGTTGTCATATTGGAATATTGTTCAGAATTATGAATATTTGTATTACTAATTGTTCTATAATCATCATCATGTGAATTAATTTCACCATCCATTTGTATATATTCTAAACCATATGATGTTGTTGAACATTGTCGGGAAATGTCTTTTTTTGGTAAACCAGGAGGATCTAACATAACTGTAACAACTGATGTATTATCAGCACGCATTTTTCGTATACTCCAACGTTCTAATGCTTTATCTACTAAACATTTACTTGGATTACGCCAATCATTTGATAATGCATTACCCCCACTCATATATGCTAATCGTTCATTAACAATTTCAGCATCTCTAGCTATTTCAATTGAATCATTTGATGATATAACATTCCATAAACCATCAGTACCAAAAATAAGACATCTAAAAAAGAAAAAAAATACATATAAAAATTTGTATGAATGTTAAAAAAAAAACAATTTTTTACCTAAATGTTTTTGGATCAATTTTAACAACACAAACATCTGGATCTGGACTTACAACAAATTGATTTAATGCTGAATTATAACTCCATAAATCGCCTAAACTTCGAGCAACAGCTAAAAATGGTATCTCATCAAAAGGTGTACTTCTTCGGACTGGTCCCTTATGACCTTGTTTTAAGAAAATATATATATAATTAAATATTTTTTTGATTTTTTTAATAATATGTAGGTACTTACCAACACGAGGTCTATTCCATACAACTCTAGGTACTCCCGATTTCGTAACTACTTTACCACCAGAATTCATAATTCTAGCTTTTTCAATATGACATTCTGGTTTATGATCTTGTGTTAATGGTTTAGTTTTCCAACATTTTTCACCATTTTCTTGATAACCCAAAACAATACCAGAATCACCAACATGTCCAATATAAATTTTACCTTTTCTTATAAACGCTACGCTAGCTGTTGTACCAGCAGTACTGGGTAAACCAGTTGTTGTTTTTGGCCATTTTTCTGTAAATTAATTATGTATATTTATATTTAATCAAATTTTATTAATAATTATTTTTTTTTGCTTATAATTGGTGTACATTAAATTATATAAGTATAGTTAACTATATTTGAATTATCAAAAAATTACGTTTAAAAAATATTATATATTGATTACGATTTTTGGACGAAAATATTATTATGAATAATTTAATTGGAAATTTAGTTGTTATACAGAATATTTAATCAGTAAAAAAATGTATATATTCCTATATTTGTATAATACGTACAGCCTTATTAATTCAAATATACAACTAATAGGCGTTACTAGTTATCCTTTGGATAAATAAATTTCTAAAAATTACTTTTAATCATTATGATTTCGATTAATATAATAGCGATTAATATAATAGACTATAAATAAAAATTGGAATATTATCAATACCTAAGACTATAAATTAATATCTAATGCTAATCTTAAATTTGGATTTTTACAGTCACAGATTTACAAATAGATCCCAGATAATTCTTATCTGGGATCTGTTTGTAATTCTTATTAGCAAAAAAAAATTCTTTTCCTAATTAATAAAAAATATCTAGAGAGGAATTTAATATTAATATTAATTAATTAAAGTTTCTTGATGTATATAGTACCTATATACTCATTTTAATTTATTATACAGCCTTAAGTGAAATTAGTATAGTCAGAATAAGAATTACTATATATATATAAAAAGAACAAGAAATAGTTATAGTATACATTAATTAGAAACTTTACGTTTGTTTAGTAAATAAAAAGAACAAGGGTAGAACTGTCAATTACATTATTTACTTTTTTTGACATATAAAGACAAGAAAAATATTATATGTATATAATGTGCATATACATTTTATTCCACCACTCCATGGTCAATTTTACATTGGAAAGATATTTTTCAATATATTTTGTTCACAAAGTTTAATATAGTTTGATTACTAGATAGGTACTTATTAAGTATTTGGTTATTTTATTAATTGATTTCTTTTTTAAATATAAATAAAACCTAACATTAAATTTTGAAATATTAATAAATTGGTAAATTTAATCATTTAATTTTAAAGTATTATATCTCAACATACTATATAGGATAGGTAATAATTATTATTGAATTATTATTCATCTCTTTTGCTCACCCTGTTTTCTCCACATAGCATAATGTGTTTGTATATAACCTTCTCTTATTGCTCTTAATACATCATCATCTATATCTGACCAAAATAATTTTTGATTAACAATTTCATTCATAAGATGTTCTTTAGCAAATTTAGCTGCTTCACTACCACCATGTCCATCAAATATACCAAAAAATGCATATTCTAAATCTTTTTCATCTTCAGATTGTTGATAGGCAACAGAAAAGAAATCTTCCATATATTTTCTACCACCTTGACTACAATGTCCAGTTACACGTAAATTAATACCAATTGAAGCTGGTGACATCTTTCAAAATTTAATTTTTTTTGTTTTGTTTTGACTTTTATTATTATTATCACCTATTATCACACACTATTTATAAATATACACCACACCAAAAAATTTTTTATAAAAGGTAACAATAATTATTGAGTTTTCAAATTGAACCACAGAAAGTTTAAAATCTGTTTTCGTTTTTTTTTTTTAAATAAAAATTATAATATAAAATTACTTTATAATATTTTATTGAGAAATTGTTGAAAAATTAAATATATATAATAACAACTTTTTTCTGTTTCATTTGAATCATGAAAATATTTTCTCTATACTGGTATATATAAAAATTTCTATATTTCCAACCATTTATATAGCAGAGTGTGGCAGCGCTACAGCAATATATATAAAAAAGCCAGAAAACGAACAGCAAAAAAATTATTTTATATATTATAGAAAATAATATAAAAACCAAAAGACGAGGTGAAACTCAAAACGAACGAACGAACAAAAAACAAATTTTTGTTTCTGTGTAAGATTTTTTTTGTTGGTGAACGTTATACATCCATTCAAACGAAATGGTTGAGTAACCTTTTTTTTTTCTTTTTGTATAGTGTTGTATATAAATTTTTATTATTATATTATTTTTTCAACTACATTGAAAATCTTAAAATAAAAATTATACAGTTGTTTGTTCATTTTTCGATATATATAATTTTTTTTAAGAGTTTATTAGATAAAATGTTTTTTTTGTCACAATTAAATAAAAGGTTAAGTTTTTCTTCCTTTTTTGTGCAAAATATAAATAAAAAAATAATAATTGTCTTTTTGACATTTAAATCGCGCCTTTTGATATTTTGAAGTTTTGCACATTTGATTTTGATAATGATGCGATTTTGTAACCAACCACACACATAATACACACCTCACACAAAACACAAATAAATTTTATATATATTTATTTATGTATACATGTTTATATATATATATATATTTAACGTATCATATCATAACTTTCATCATTTATAACAAAATTATATTATTTTTAGAAATTCTATATTTTTCTTATATTTTTTTGTTTAAAATAATTTTTATTTTAAATTTATTTAATTCATCAATTTTCTCACCACACAGAAATTATATTTCAAAAATGTAAAATTTTATAATAAAAAAATTTATTATTATTAACCAAGTCCGCGCGCCGTTAACACAAAACTACAATCGACTCTGCTGTTTTGTTCCGAAACGAAATATAAAAAAATATATTAGTCAGTTTTTCTATATAAAAATACAATTATATATTATTTCAAGGAAAATTTTTTATATATAATATGAATATCTTTTGCTTGCTTGCTGATATAGCAGCTTATGTTATATGAAGATATATATATATTTTATATATATAAAAATTCAATAAATCCTCTATATATATATCTTTTCTCTTCTAATTTCCCTTGTAGGAAAGAGATAGAAGAAAAATTAAAAAAAAAAAATTTACAAGGGGGAGATTATATTATAACTTTTTCACAAGGCATTTTATTATTATACCAAAAAGATATATAGAAAAATAGAAAATTTCTGTTGGTTTATAAATTTTTTTTTATATATTATAAAATTTATACGACCGTTGTCAGGCTGTCAAATATATATTTTTTCTCTTTCTAGTAAATGGAATTTTTATTATTTACTATCTCATATTTTATTTTTGTTGTACATAGTACAGTGTGTATTATAAAAAGTTTGAGAACTTTGATATTGCCAGAAGGTTTTGTTGTTTTTTTGCTGGTTTTATTTCTTTATACTTTTATGTATGGTGATGATGTTGTGTAAACTACAAAAATACAAAATATAGAAACATATATAATATAAGTATTTTTCATTTGGGTTTTTGTCGATTTTATATATATAAATTTTCATGTTTTTTTCTTGTTTATTTTTTTATTATATTTCCCGTCATATTTTATTATAGAGGTTAGTGCTTAAGTGTCAAATGGTTTATATATACGATACGACGATGGCATTTTAAAAATTTTTTTATATGGCAGGTTATTTTCTGTATAATGAAATTTCTCATCCAACACAAAAAATAAATATTCAAACCACTTGAAGGAGAAAAAAAATTTATATATATATCTAATAATTAAATTATTAAATAGAATAATATTTATAGTCAAAAATATGCTAATAAAATAAATGAAGTTTTTTGTTGGAAGTTAAAATTTTGAATTTTTCTAGGAATAAAATACAAATTTATGAAATTTTGAATTTTAGAAAAATTGAATTTTGTGCTTTGCGGAATTATTTGAAATTATAAAATAAAACTATCACTTTTCAGGATTTCGTTATTTTACAGGGTGGCAATAAAGAATCTAAGATAATTTATATGTAAAAAAATTTGTAAAGAAATTTAGGGGTTTGTAGATTTATTGTGATTGGTTGAAATTTTCGTAAAAATTTATGTTTTTTTTTTTACATTTTCAAAATTAACATAAATCGAAAGAAGGAATAATTAATATTTAATACTTTGATATAAAGTATTTCAAAAATAATGTAAAAATCATAAAAGTTTCATTTTTATACTTCATTATGAGTAACATAAAATATTCGTTTTTAGTTTATATTCCACTAAAAGCATAAGCAAAAATTTTCTAACTAAATAATTCTAATTTTTAAATAAATATGAAAGATAACGACTTTATTTTTAAATTTTTATTATTATATTATTATAATAATATTAACTACATTTTTCAAAACTTTTTATACAGAAATATTTAAAATAAGGGGCTTGTTAATAATAATAAATATCTTCTTTTACAATTTATACAATTTATTTTATAGGAAAATAAGACAAAGAGAAATATATTTAAAATTTCTCATTTAAAAATTTTATGAAATTCAAATAATTCAAATATCGTTATTTTTCTTTTCAAAATAAATTCATATAATTTCATAATGGTTTTTATGTAATCCGTTATCAAAAAGGCGCACTTCCTGTTTGCGCCACCTACTGCAAATATATCTACAACAAAAAAAATTATAAATACGCAAAAAATAAAATCTCGAAATCATTCAATTTTATTTTGCTTTTTAAAAATGTATAAAAATCGAAAAAAAATCACCAGAAAATAAAAACCTATTAAAACAAATTATAATATGTAATATAAAAAAAACTCGAAAAAATATGAGTCAGAATCATTTTTATATAGATTTTTTATTATAACACATTTATAGTATATAAGATCTACTACACTACATACAAAAAAAAAATCAAATAAAAAGTGAAATTGAGGTATCATTTTAATTTTAATAAAAAAAGCCTTTTGTTTTAAATATTAAATATATTTTTATTTTAATTTATTACAAATAGGTTCCGGTTAATAATGAAAAATTATGTCGGCCAAGTGGCCCCCCCTACTGGCTCGGCAGGCTCCCAATCTTTTACCAAAATTCTGAATCACGTTGTTCAATAAACTTTTGTCAATGGTTGAAATCTGCTCGATAATGTTGTTTTTAAGCTCTTGAAATGTTGTGGGATTATTGCTGTACACTTTCGATTTCACAAAACCCCACAAAAAAAAATCCAACGGTGTCAAATCGCACGATCTTGGTGGGCAATTCACTCCTCCTCTACGAGAAATAATGCGATCTTCGAACTTTTCTTTCAAAAGATCCATTGTTTCTCTTGCTGTGTGGCAAGTGGCACCGTCCTGTTGAAACCACATATTCTCTATGTCCAAATCATCAATTTTCCGCCACAAAAAGCTTCGGATCATCTCCCTGTAGCGATTTCCATTGACCGTAATCCCATTTCCATTTGCGTTTTCAAAAAAATATGGTCCGATGATTCCTCCTGACCAAAAACCACACCAAACCGTAACTTTTTGTGGATGTAATGGTTGCTCTAAGATAACCCTTGGAGTCTCTTCACCCCAAATGCGGCAATTCTGTTTATTGACGTAGCCATTGAGCTGGAAATGAGCTTCGCCGGTGAAGATTATTTTGTTAAAAAAATTCTCATTTTCTTCTTGTTTTTCGATTGCCCAAGAAACGAATTGCCGACGTAATGCATGGTCAGTTGGTTTTAATTCTTGCGTCAGCTGGATCTTATAGGCCTTTAAATGGAGATCACGATGCAAAATGTTGAATAATGTGGATGGTTTGATGTTTAATTGCTGCGAACGATGACGAATGGAAGTTTTTGGATCTTCTTCAACACTTCTGCTCACAGCTGCTACATTCTCGGTTGAACGGCCACTACGTTGATAAATGTTGCTTCTGTTATCAAGAACAGATCCAGTTTCTAGAAATTTATCAACCATCAGCTTGATGGCACGATTTGTTGGAGCATTTTCTCTACAAAATTTTGTTCGAAATTTCCTAATTACATCTTGAAAACTTTTACCATTTTCAAAAAATGTTTTAATAACAAAATCACGTTGTTCCTTCGTGTAACGTTCCATATTAACTAACCGGAATGTACTTAGAATATACCTGAAGAAACCTCGTATAAAAATTCCAGGTAGAAAAAAAATGGCGGCAAAATCAAAATGATACCTCAATTTTGAACACCCTTTATTATCTCTAGTAAAATAAAAAATCATTATTCAGCTTTAATATAGAAATTAATTAATATATATACATACAGTTTGTAAAGAAAATCTTGTCACATAGATTTTTTTAAGTAAATTGATTTTAGTTATTGATTAAAAGGCAGTAACTTAATTTAAATCAATACTTTATTCAACGATTTTAAATTTTGGTTATTTCTCTTGAGTATTCCATAAAAAAACATAGAATTTTAATAAATAACCAAAAAAATATAAAACAAAAAAACAAAAACTACAATTATTTTAATTGGAAAGAAAATCTTGTCACACACTAGTTATTTGTTTTAAAAAACGCAATCTTTTTTGGAAATCGTCATTTTATTTAAATGAAAAATGATTCTTAGAAATTTTGTAGCTATGCAATTGGTAAGTAGAAATTTAAATTATTAACATTTTTATTGCCAATAAAAATAATGACAATATTATGAAATTATTTATAATGGGTATAAAAAATTTATAGGGCTAATAAAAATTTGAATCCTCATATTTAGGGAAATAATTACTTGGATCTAATCTAATCATCATCAGTATTAAGTTGATTTGCATTGGAGAAACTACTTTTCGCTACCATCTACATCTACATAAAGCATTATTGTCGCACTTACCAACACAACAACAACAAAATTTTACCTGCCTTTTTTATTGTATTGTATAATTGTATAATTTTAATTCCTACTCTTTTGCCAGGCATTTTTAATTGCGTCCGATATTATCTAAATAACTAAAAATTCATTGTTGACCATACAAATTATTTACATGATTGCGTTAATTAAAAATTAAAATTGCGTTATTTTAAATATCAAAAAAAATTTTGTTATTTTAAAATTTTCAAAAAAAAATTGCGTTTACAAATTGCGTTAAACAAATAACTAGTGTGTGACAAGATTTTCTTTCCAATTAAAATAATTGTAGTTTTTTTGTTCTTTTGTTTTATATTTTTTTGGTTATTTATTAAAATTCTCTGTTTTTTTATGGAATACTCAAGAGAAATAACCAAAATTTAAAATCGTTGAATAAAGTATTGATTTAAATTAAGTTACTGCATTTTAATCAATAACTAAAATCAATTTACTTAAAAAAATCTATGTGACAAGATTTTCTTTACAAACTGTACATAAAAATGTATTTAGAAAATAATAATTAAAACTAATTTTTTTACTCGTTATATTTTAACTACTAGAAAATTAATATTGTTTTATTAATTTTTTAAAACAATTTTTCTTTTAGTCATGAAACATAAAAAAGTTAAGTCGAAATTATATTCAAGATATATTTTCTATTTACAATATGTTATATATTTTTTGTTGAATTATACAGAGAACAGATATACAATATACAACAGAAATATATGTATCTTCAACTTTTCGTTATAAAAATAAGCACACAGAAATCTATAAAGGCCTTTCAACAACAACAACAAAAAATATATAAAATAATTTTTATATAGGGGAACAAACAACATAATAATACCGAAGTAGATTTTTTAGCACGTACGCATATACAAAAAACGAGAATGAGTATTCATACATTTAATAATGCTGACTATTTGAGTTTATTATATAAACAGACAAATCTCTAAATTATGAACACTTATTTATTATACCTTCTATTATGGAGTTTCCATGTCGGATTCAACTCGACATCAAAGCGGATTAGTGTGCATGGAAACAGGGATTGAGTTCCCAACAAAAATTCTGTCTTGCATGACGGACCCAAGACATGTCACTAGTATGTCTTGGGTAATTTAAAATGTATTAGATAGAAAGAGATAGATATACAATATTTTTCGAAATAAAATATTTTATTCTATGCGATGGTTAGGACTCTGGTGACTATTACAAAAACTAAAAAAAACTTCTATTTTTTGTATATCTTTTTTATTCAGTGTCAGACAGTAATGTATTGTATTTGGCTTGCGGAAAAAAAATTGTGAATTTCTTTAATTACATTTTTTTCAGTCATATTTTGACTTATAATTATTGTTAAAAGTTTTTATTGATTAGTTTGAAATGTATTTTATTAGTTTTTAAATAAAAAAAAGTGATTTTCATATATAATATGAATTTTTTTTCCCACAAGGACAACCATAATACACGTCTTGCCAGACAAACTCAAGACACGTCATGCAAGACATACCCAAGACATGTCATGCAAGACACACCCAAGACATGTCATGCAAGACAAACCCAAGACATGTCATGCATGACAGACCCAAGACATGTCATGCAAGACACACCCAAGACATGTCATGCAAGACAAACCCAAGAAATGTCATGCATGACGACTTGTGACATTTGTATGGCGATGTCAGCAGTCTGTCTTGGGTCTGTCTTAAAGACATGTCTTTGGTGATTCATGGGTATGTCATTGAAGACATGTTTGCTGGGTTGAAATGGGGGTTGAAATGGAACGATAAATTATTCGTATATATACGATACGATGGCATTTATGTTTCAATCCCAACTCAACTCGGTGCATGGAAATTATTATCTATAATAATGAAAGTCAGCATTATTTTAGCATATTACTATGTTTTTAGAAAATCCAGAAAGTATAATGGGACAATCTTTCAATGTTGGTTGCATTTTTAGTTTAATCATAACAATATATAAATTCCATATAGTATTTGCAAAATTATAAAAATTTCAACACCTACATATTTCCAAGAATAAAAATATGTACACGTTAATATGACTGGCAAATAAACGCTATAAAAAAATCGAAAGAATTTCGAAACGAAAACTATAATAGCTGTGTTTTTTATTCATACTCTGTACTATACGAGTAGAGTATCTGTATGGTTGTTGTTGTAGCTACTCTACATAATTATCCAGGGCATGAATCATAAGCGACGATTGCGACAGTCGTGTATCTTTAAATATGGGATTTAAGATCACAAGAGACGACAATCGTCACATCGTATCTTCGTATCGTGTAAAAAACTTTTATACCATTTAGTTTAGTATCATATGAAACGATATCGCAAAGTGTGTATCGTTTTATCTATCAAATTTACACGATATTGTCTAAGCAATCGTGTAAATATAAAAAAGTAGTTTTATTTTAATGTTTGAAAATTATTTTAGAAAATTATAAAATAAAAAAGTTACTATGATCTAAAATTAAAATTTTTTCAATAAAAATGACAGCCACTCATTTCATATGCTTAGGTTGTCAATAAATTTAATATTTTATCATACCAAATTCAAATTTATACCAACAAAAAACCATAGAATTACAATCGCCACATATGATCTTAAAAAAAATTACGACTATCGTCTGTCGTAATTTTTCACGATACTTTAATCAATTGTGTCGTGTTCTTATGATTCATACCCAGTACAACATGTAGAGTAAAAGGGAAATTAATGGGAAATTATTAAATTTTAATATGGCAACTATAAATTTGACAAGAAGATACTTCATTTCGTATATTTGAATCAACGATATAGAAGATATATGGATAGGGCATAAATGTTCCCTCTCTTTTTAACACATTAAAATTTTAATATATTGAAAAATTGTTTATGAAGCCACGATTTTGGTAGTTCTCTTTCCTTTTGCTCGCCGATGTGTCAAATTAATAATATGAAAAATATTATAACAGCTGATTTTAGATTTACAGGGTTGGCTTATTTTATTAAGTTTAAGAGTCTCAATATAAATTAACAATATTAACTAGCTAAACAAATTACTCTATTTTACTTTCCATTTGTATAATTATCGTTGCGCGACCTAAAATATTCCTTAGGATGATCTTTACTTGTATTTTTCAAAAAAAAAAAAAAAAAATCTCCTTAAAAATTGATGCCCGAATTAAAAAAAACCTAATCCGCCCCTAATTTCTCATTTTTATATTTTGACAATTCGGCTAGCAAAAAAAGAGACAACTATACCCGTCGTGGCTTCAAAGTTTTATATTTATGCCCTATCCATATATCTTCTATATCGTTGATTTGAATATTGAAAATTTGATTATTAAAAAATATCAACAAAGTGGGCAAATTTTTTTCAATCAATTCTAAATCATATTTTCCCCTTGCACTACATCGTTTTTTTATTCCTTTTATATCGAGTAGTTGTAGTACAGAGTATGAATAAAAAAACACAGCTATTACTGATTTAAATTATTTAATATTCTCTGTGTTCATCGTCATATAATATCGAAATTTGTTCATAAAATCGAGTATTTATTGTCTCATACATACTAGATTATTTTATTTTATATAATCACCATATTATACACATATAAATATAGATAGCAGAAAAATATACATGAAGTAGGTAGAAAACAAAATACCGACAAAAATTCCCAAGACTTTTTATTATTATTATATTTTATACATACTTTGCTTTGTTGAAACACACACCCCATGATTTCATGGAAATTTTTTCGGAATAAAACTATTGCTGGGTTTTTATATACCAACGAATTTGATATTTTCTGACCTGAAATATATTTATTTTGAAAAAGAGGTAGGGTGTGTGTCTTTAATATACAATTTTATAATATATAAATTGTTTTTTTTTTTTAAATATTTGGATTTCATTATGGTATCGTATATTTCTTTTAAAAATAATTGTAAATCGGTTTGAAATTATAGTAGAATGACCCTTTTGAAAATTATAAAAATTTTTTATATCGTTTTGTAGTAATCAAATAGAAATTGGAATATATTTTATTTAAAAATGTTTTCCATTTATTTTAAAAATTATATTACTTAGTTGATTTTCAAAGTTTTTAAGTAGTATATCTTACCTATGGTAGCATTATCATGCTGTAAAATTTTATATTGATTTTATAGGCTGTATGTATGTATGTACTTGCTTAAACGTTTTCTTTTAACTGCGCTATTTTCGATTTAAAATAAATGTTTGATTCAGTATTTAAAATAATATTTTCAAACATTTAAAAAGTATGACAAATCGGAAATTTAAAATTATGATTATGAAGCGTATTAAATAAAATGGAGGATGTATTTTGTAATATTTTTCTATTATAATATTTAAATAAAGAGCTAATATGTATATGTATATACATATATTTATTATGTGTATATTATAAGTCTCGTTTTTAGCTACAATTATGATGAATATTCTAAATGCAACGTTTATTTTACGTTACCCATCAACACTGGCAGAATATAACGTTATCGCGATTCCATATCGTAAATATGGTCAAATCCCGATTATACCGTAAATACATTTATAGCTGCTATTCTGCGCTTTAAAACAATATTTTTTTAGTTTTAATTCAAGAAATATACCGCAACTCTTACTTGTTAAATATTTTTCGAACCGTGCCAAAAGAACATTGGCTTTTAATATTTATTTTATTGGTACAAACGATAATAATTAGGGCTAAAATACAAAGAAATTCCAAATATATATATAAATTTGTAAAATTAAATAATATTGGTAAACGTTAAGAATGTAAACGTTATAAGAAATATGTATATAAAAAATATTCTTTTATATAATTTTAAAAAAAATCCTGATTTTCAACGAGATAATTTATTTGTCATTAAATTTTAATAATTAACATAATCTTTGATTTACATAACGTTATTGTAAATTAATTACAATATAAAAACTGAAAACAACAATGGTCTACTTAACAGCCTAATTGATTAGTTTAAATATTTTGGTTTTTAAATAAATTAAATTTGTAAATTTTAATAGTATTCAAATTAAGAAATTGAAAATAAACATTATATATTTGTTTAGCCTATTATTTTAGCAATTTTGATATAATTGTCAAATATTATAGTAAAAGGTGGTTGGTTAATACTGCTTTAAAAAGCATCAATAAAGAAAAAAAAACTGGGAGAGTTGGTCAAATACTAAAAGTATAAAAAAATATAAAATTCTAAAATAAAATATCAAGAAAATATAATAAGGCTTTTTGAAATTTCAAAAAGTTTTCATAATAAATATTTGGGGATTAATGGATAACCGGAAAAAAATATTCACTTCCAAGAAGATTACGTTATTAATTAATTTTTGAGCAAATAGCATCCGTATATTCAGAACATTTTGCTTTGCCACCTAAATCGCCAGTTAACATTTTGCCTTCTTTGATTGTTTCAAAACATGCTTTCTCAATTTTATCTGCATATTCATTTAATTTAATATGTCTTAACATCATTATAGCAGATAATAATAGAGCTGTAGGATTAGCTAAATCTTTGCCAGCTATATCAGGTGCTGTACCATGTACCTAAAAAAATAAACGAAAATAATAATATTTAAACTGCATATTACTATTAATTTAAGTTTTTACAGCTTCAAATAGAGCACCATTAAGTCCCATATTTCCAGATGGTGTTAAACCTAAACCACCAACTAAACCAGCACACATATCTGACAATATATCACCATATAAATTTGGCATTACCTTAAAAATACATTTTATTATTATTATTTATTTTGTTAATAAACTTTTAAATTTTTTACCAACACGTCATATTTGCCTGGATCTTGTACCATATTAAGGCATACAGTATCTAAATAACGTTCTTCAAATTTAATCTTTGGGAATTTTTTGGCACTTTCACGTACACATCTCAAAAACAAACCGTCAGACATACGCCTATTAATTAATTAAAATTATTATAGATTATTTATATATAGAAGATAACTAATTAAATAAATTATCTTACATAATGTTTGCCTTATGGACAACAGTCACTTTTTTTCTCTTATTATCTGTAGCATATTGAAAAGCATAATCAGCAACACGGCTTGATGCTTCTTCAGTAATTAATTTTATACTTTGTACAACACCATCAACAATTTCATGTTCAATACCAGAATATTCACCTTCTGTATTTTCTCGAATTGTAATAACATCAACATTATCATAAAGTGTTTTATAACCAGCTAAACTTCTGCACGGTCTTACATTTGCATATAAATTAAATTCTTTACGTAAAGTTAAATTTAATGAACGATGTCCTTTACCAATGGGTGTCATTAAAGGTCCCTTAAGACCAATTTTATTACAGTTTACTGAATCAATTGCTGCTTGTGGAATACCAAAAATTCCATCAGGTCCCTTAAAAAAATTATCGATTTAAATAAATAGATAAAAAAACTAACAAACTCAATTCAATGAGTGTTGTCAATGGAAATTATATTATTTTTAATTTTATTTTTAACAGCATATTTTGCAATATTTATGGCATGAACAAAAAAGTAATTACACTAACGACATCTTATATAGGTAATTGCCATTTCTATAGATGTAAAAATAGAAGTGAACTTACCTTGACTGGTGTAACATCCACTGGTTCCCATTCAATAGGAACTTTTGCAGTTTCGAATATTTTTTGTACTGCTGCAGATATTTCTGGTCCAATACCATCTCCAGCAATTAAAGTTACTTTACGACTTTTTGAAGCATATGTACGTCTGTGAACAGTTGGAGCAGTAACCTAAAACAAAGGTAATTAAATAAAACATATGATATAAAAAAATATTTGTGTGCTGTGCGTGCATGTACAACATATTTTACTTGATTATACAATGTCAAAAGATTACATAATTTTAAGGTTAGAATTTTGCTATGAACGAATTTTTTTTTCTTATTAAACTCACGAAGTTTGAAATATTATTTAAAAATTAATTTGAAAAGAAAATATATATACAATTATCTTAAATGTAGATGAAAAATAAAATAAAATCTTTACAATATGATATATAAGACAAAAAATGACAATAAGAAAATTTTTATATTCGTTTTCACCGAGAAACGTTATGCAAAATTTTCTTTTATACTGACCGCCTTACTGATTGTATCCTTTTCGACAATAACTCCACTTTTAAAAAGATTTAACTAAAAGAATTTTAATTTAAAAGTATTAATCCAAATATATATAAATTCACGCAATCATAAAATAAAAAAATATTATGGTTATGAAGTATTTCTTTTATTAAATATTTCTCTACGATACCAGAATTTGAATTTAACGTGTTGGAATTTATATTTTTCAGTAGTTGAATCAAAATAAAGAACTTTTACGTATACAAAATGAAAAATTTAATAGCTTACAATTTTTTTAATTAATCGTGCAGCCATTATTTAATTTTTTTTATTAAAATGTTTCTTATTCTGGATCTGGACCAAAATATATCTTGACTTGTTTAATTTTTTTGAAGTGTACGAATTTATCCGTCGTCTCGCAGAAAAAAAAACAAAAAAACAACGATGCGAAATGAACATGCGCCGAATCAGAATTATAATTGGCAAGTGCTGCCAATAGTATAATTTTGTATTTTCGCCGCATTTATAAATGTCATTCACTATAAATAGCCAAACACAATTCCAGCTTTAGCTGTTACTGTAACTTTAAAAA